>CM053332.1:36781133-37278633 GCA_028583605.1 Dastarcus helophoroides
ATTTAAAAAATTACAACTAAAGATTGGATGTTATTGCATCAAAAAATCCCCAAAATTGCACCATAGATTGCATAAGAAAAAACCAACAATTACAGTGTAGAAATTACAAATTGCACCTTAAAATATTACTATTAATTAATTAGGATTAATAAAAATTATTTAAAATAAAATAACATTATATTTTAATCAAACCGATTTAGAAATTTGGACTACAAAATCGAAATATTAAAAAATAGATTGAATGTTTTATCTCAAAAATGTTATTTAAAGTCGAAACTACGGAATTCACCTCAACATTTTTTTAATATATTTTTGGCAATTTTGACTTTTGTCTACATATTTTGGGTATCATCGATATTTTTTTTGAAGACAAAATTTAAGAAAAATTATAAATATTGTTTTAAATTTGATTAAAAAAATTCAAAACCTTAAAATTCCAAAAACGTAAAATTTTAAAAAAACTAAATTTACAAAAAAAGAAATTTCTAAAAAAGGTAAAAATTCAAAATAAGGCGAAATAAAAAGATACCAAATCTTAAACAATCGAAATTTTGAAAGGCGTTTCAATTTGAAAAAACATAATTTAGAAAAAAAATTGAAAATTTGAAGATAAGCCGAACTTTTCAAAAAAAAATTAAAACTTGTCAAAATTTTTAAGAAGTAAAAATTTTGATAAGAATCGAAAGTATTCAAACAAGATAAAATTTTGAAAAACCGATAATGCTAAAGTCAAAATTTTAGATAAAGTCGAAATTTTGGAAAACGTAGTTTTGAAAAATGTCGAAATTTTTATGGAAAGTGTCCAAAAAACAGTTAAAATCAACATTAAAAAAAGACACCATTTTGAGGAAACAGATATTTTCAAAATTACAAAATTAGAAAAAATGGCACAATTTTCAAAATATTCGTAATTTTTTAAAAGTTAAAATTTTGGAGAAAAAATTCAAAATGGTCAAGATTTTGAAATAATTTCTAGATTTAAAGAAAAGTACCCATGTAATCGTTTAATTAAAAAAAGCTGAATTTTTCAAAAGTAGAAAAACCAAAATTGTGAGAAAACTTTTAAAATTTTTAAAAATTATTAAAATTTTAAAATTATAAATTTTTTAAAAAAATCAAAATTTTGGATAGTTGAAATTTGGAGAAAACATTTTTTAAAAAGGTCAAAAAAAAATTTCAGAAATAAAACCGAAAGATTTTCAAAAAATTGAAATTTTGAATGAAAATCGACATTTTGAGAAATTTTAAAAAATGGCGAAATTTTTAGAAAAAGTGTAAGAATAGTAATTCGAAAATTAACCAAAGTTTGTAAAAGAGATCAAATTTTTCCAAAAAAAATAAAATTTGTAAAAATTTAAAAAGTGAAATGTTAAAAAGTTCTAACATAAAAAATTTTGCAAAAATTCTAGCTTGCATGAATTATGACATTTTTAAAAAGAGTAAAAATTTTCAAAGAGCAGAAATTTTAAGAAGCTCATATTTTCTGAAAAAAATCTTAATTTTTTAGGAAAAGTAGAGATTCTGAAAAACTCTTAATTTTGAAAAAAATTAAATTCTAAAAATGGTTAAACAAATTTTGGGAAAATAACTAAAATTTTGAAAAAAGAGGAAATTTTGAGATGTCAGAATTAAAACATTGTCAAAATTTTTAAAAATACTCGAATTCCTTAAAAAAAGAACTAAATTCCCAACTAAGTACAAAATCGAATCAAAAATGTTAAAATTTCGAAAATTCCAAATTTTGAAGAATCTAAATTTTCAAAATCATTCAAAATTCAAAAAGCGTCAAAATTTTTGAAAAAAATGTCAAAAGGTCAAAATTTTCAAGTAGGAAAAATGAAATTTTTGAAAACACTCAATACTTTAAAACAATAACATTCCTAAAAAAGTAGGAACTTTAAACAAAAGTCGAAATTTGAAAAAGATAAAATATTTTAAAAAGTGGAAATTTAAGGAAAATGGAATAATTTGAAAGGAATTTAAATATTTGAAGCTAGATCTTCTAGAAGAAGGTGCAAAAAGGTCAACATTTTTAAAAAGTGTAAAACTTTGAATAGAATTAAAATTTTCAAAAAAGGCAAAAATAAAAAAATTCAACTTTTAAAGACAGTGGGAAATTACAAAAATATCATTTTTTAACAGTTAAAACTTTGAAAAAATATTTTTTTAATAGATGACAATTAGGAAGAAGTTTAACTTGAAAACACTTGCCATTTTCAGAAAACCGTTGAAATTTTGATATTAAAGTTGATTTTTGAAAAATATTCAAAATTTTCAATGAAGTGAAGAATTTTTTTTGCAAAAGACAAAGTTAAATATTTTAAAATAATTTAAATTATTGAAAAAACTGGAACATTGAAAAATAGCTGAAATTTTGCAAAAAGTCAAAATATTGAAAAAAAAATTAAAACAGGCATAAATTACTATTAATATGTGGAAAATTTTAGAAGATGGACCAATAATTGCACTCTTGACTAAAATTGCACAAAAATTGCAATAACATTAAAAATAGCAAAAACTACAAAAATTGCAATTGTCAATAACATTCGGTTTTTAATTATAACAAAATTTTAATAGAAACACGAAAATTTAGTTATAGATTTTCTTTGAGAACCATATTTAATGAAAATGTTAAATTATGCTTCAAAATTTAGAAATTTATCCAACATTTAAATAAAAAATTTCCAAATAATTTCTACTTTTTCCCGAATTCACTTTAGCCTAAAGTATTAAAGCAAACTTTTAATAAAAGAGAAACAATAATGAGGATATAAATATTTGTTTCCGAGAAAAATAATCTCTTAAAGCCATTTTTTTTTTCAAGATTCAAAATTTAAGTATCCTTTGTTTTTTAATTTTTGCCTATTAATTTTTCAAAATAAATAATAAAGCAAAACATGGTTATACTCATATACCTACCACGGGGGGTAAGGGCCTTTATAAGTCATCTCCGCGCAGGGCCCCATAAAAGCTTAATCTAGTCTGCCACTATGAATGAAAATCATTGTCTTTGTGAATAAAGAACAGTGAAACTTGGTAATATTAACGCTACTATATCTGCAGCTGTGAGGGCGACGTGTAACAGAATTAAAAATTTTTAATTGTATAATCACTGTGCAGTACAACAATGGATAAAGTATGTTAATATTTTTGTATAAAATAACAAATTTCAAATACAAAGCATTTATTTTCAAATATATCCAGTATTCGTATCAATATTTGTGTTTGAAAATTTAATATTATTTATTTTTATTTCACATGAGTTGTATTTATATTTTGTTTTGAGCTTGGGCAGCCTATCGTTTATTTTGATTTTTAAATAAACCGTATAAAAATGTACATAATTGTTTCTCGGATTGCCGAAAGATATGAAAACCAAACTACTTTTGATAATTTTAATATACAAATTATCAAAAAAAATCTGATTATCTGATAATATTATTATTCTATTAACAAATATTGCGAGAGAGTACACTTGAAATAAAAAACTAATCAGCAGTGACTCGAAAATATGAAGCTATACATAACCGCAAAAAAAGAAGCCAAAGCTCTGCTTAGATAATGTAAAATCTGTTCGCGTTCTCGACGAGGTATTCAAAAACTCGTAGCGCATAACCCTTGGAGAATGACAACTCTCTTATGGAATTTGCGGATAAAAATTTTATTTTACATTTTCCGCGAGAGGCGTTAGCTAAAATGAATTCTCGCTTCACTTACACACCATTCTGCTCTGGAGAATAAGGGGTCTGTAAACAATGTAAACTGCAGCTTAAAATGTACAAGATTCTTTTTAAATTAACTTTAGTAAATACACTCCGTGCACTTACTTTACTTGTTGAGTAACCTTTATTTTCACGCTGTATGAACTTTATTTTTTTTAAGTTTTTGCAGTGATAATGGATTAGGGCCCAAAATAATTTTTGGTCTGAGACAGACAATAATTGAAAACTTTAATTTACCAAAGTAACACTTTTTTTTAGAAAATTGTTAGTATCAAAGTAGCATTACGTTTCTAAATTAATGTACTGTACTCTGTACTCTGTTCACCCAGGAGCAACTTATTTCAAGTTTTTTCGATGTATGTGATAGAGAGATTTTTAAATTCAACCAATAAAAATAATTAATTCAAATATCCCGCTTTGTTTATGGAGGTGGCCTAACTATATCTCTTGGGTGAACATAGTATAAGTATATACAACTCTGAAGATTATGGCTAAAATACTTGATTAAAAAACATGTTATTAATTTTAATTTAAAATTTAATTCAGTTAATTCTAATACACAGGCCAATAGGTTTGAACATTTACCAAATTCATAGTTTGGAAACTTAAAACTAGTTTGGATCTTATCAGATTTTGTCAGTTTCGGTGGAATGGACTGGTTCTTAGGTATCTTCAAAAATTGATATACCTACAAGTATTGTCCCCTGAAACCAAGAAAGATTAAGTCACAATAACAGTTGCTCTAACGCGTTTCTCATAGCCAAGCTGTCATAAATTAATTATCTTGTTTTTAGGGAGCAAGATTTGTATATAAATTCTCGTCAGTTTGCAGTCCAACTCAAATACTGACAAATGTTTCGGCAAGTCGATACTAAAGAATCAACGGACCGCCTCCTTGCTACATCTAAGTATCGCTACCTTCTGGTCCATAGAAGAAACTATGAAAAAACTGTAACAAATGTTATATGCAAATATAATCCTAGACGACAGTATAGAGCCCTCTAAACGTGTACAGGGGATCAATACTGTCAGCATTTGGGTTGGATATACCAAACTGACTAGATCTAGTAAGATCAACATCGGTCTTTGGTTTCCAAACTTGGAATCTGATAAATGCTCAAACGTATAGTCTCTGCATTGGAATAAGTCTTCTGAGGCTTTCTCAGAGAGCGACCGCTTGCTAAGCGTTTGTGGCTCAACCGTTGATAGTTCGGCAACCTCTGAGCCACTGTATATGTTATGAGGGCCGCATACTGTAGTCTAGGTTACATTCTATTTGCATATTCTACATATAAAAATTAGACAGTTGAAATTTTCTCAACTTGTTCAATTTTATTTAAATTTGACTTCACGAATTACATAAATAACTAATATAGAAAATGAAGCGATCACTTAATAGGTTCTCACTTGATTTTTACTCAAAATGAAATTGGCAATAAAGCATGCCAGTGGAATAATTTATATGACACTAGAATCGATTCCATGGGTATTATTAGCTCAACAAAACCATAAACTTAATTTACTACTACCCTAATATAATACACCCGATGACAATAAAACAAATTAATGCTTCCATTTCAGGCGCGTGATTGAAATCTACTAGTAATATCCTAACTCGACATCACAAACCACCAATAAAAGTGAGACTCATCTCCAACATGATGGAAATCGCAGTTTTTAATTTAACATCTCTTTGTTTTTTATTTTTGGTCTATTTATTGGAACTGATTGAAGCGCTTTACCGATAGGTGTTGTTGAAACAATCTAATTATCCTCTTCTGCGCTAAAATTTTACCTAACCGCAACCTGCTTCATTTCCTGTACGCCAGAGATGAGCTTCCAACGCCAATTTAGAGAAATGCCGCTAACAGTCGTATTCGCCTCTGCGGTTTATCCTGGATATTGGAAAGTTGCTGAAAATTATTTCGAAAGCGCTGAATGTAATTTAAATGTCTGTTTGTTAAATTAATAGTCTGGGAAGATTTATGAAGTGATAACACTTTCTGTTTTAAATAAGCACTGTTGTAGCCCGAAGAGCGCAGAGGAAACTTAAATTTTAATTTGTGCAGGGTAATTAAGTTCAAGAGCATATTTCATTAAAACTGAGTCAAAAATAATACGCATTTTGATTACAATTAAATCAACAGGAAACTTGTAGTTCGAGGCATTCAAATTAAAGCTGGACCAAATTCATTGAAGCAATGTTAAAAACAAGCAAAGGCAAGTCACCTTGTCCCTAATTATTAATATTTTGACATTTGTTCTACGCGAAGTCTATTTAAGTAGGCCAAAGACTCTTTAACCGTTTATGTTAGAAGACTAAGGAGGGTGTTGTAGACACACTTGTCGTGTTCCAAAAGAATATTAGACTTACTTAGAGATCCTCATCGTCTGATTCTGGCTTGAGGCGAAATCATAATGTTTAAAAGAAAAGTATCCTGTTATGTTTCATACCATTCAATTTTGTTACGAACATCAGCATTATCGCATCGTTTTTTCGATCTATCGTTTTATCTATCTACGTTGTACCTTCTTTAGGAGTCTTCGACTCCTTCAAGCAAACACGACAAAGGGTATGAAACAACTGCTGACCATACTTTAATGTAAATATTTACACAGAAGCAAAATTGGAGACAAAATTTGTTTTCTCAAATAAGTCCAGAAAGAGACAATTACAAAATAATAAAAGATTAATCCGAGCCGATGACAACGAAGGATTTTGAGAAATATCGGTGGCATATATAAATAACGGCCTAAAAAAAAAAGATTAATGAGAAAACAAAATGCAAGCAAATCGGAAACAGTCAACAGGACATACACTTGCATCGTCCGATCTGGCTTGGAAATAAAACAAACTTTAATGCAAGGTACGATGGAGAAAAAAACGAAATAATCATGGATGCCAGACTGTAATATAATTATTTAAATCACATTCCCAAGAGTAAGATACCGCTAGATAATGAATAGTAAGCAGCCACACAAATGTTTATTTTACATTTCTGTATTGCAACCGTATTTGTTTATATGCACTATTACGGAAAGCTATTGTATAGCAATGTTAAGTACAATTGTACAAGTAAGTTTATGTCAAATCATGACTCGTGCAGAATATTTTGGAAAAAATAGATACACGTCTTATAATGTAGGTGAGCCTCGAGATATGTTTTCCGACGACTACTACTAGGGTCTAGAATTTTTTAAATCTATGAGGCAAACAGGTGATTCCGACCGACTTCTTTAAATTAGGTGTTGTTTAGTAACAGGTCATCGGTTTTTCTTGATAGGTGACACAACTTTTAAATAATTTGGTACTAGCCTTCGAGAAAAATAAGCACTTGAGTATTCCTATAAGTACTCAGTATCTATCTTGTAAAGTCATATACATATTTGGAATAAAATTAGTTTCCGACTTTATAGTCTCGACTTGTCGACTTTATGCACATTGTCGACCTTACAGATTCTGCAATTATTTTTGATCCCAAAATGTTGAATTAAACATGAAATTTCGAATATAATCTTGAATATGTTTGGTGAAGTTTCAATATTTGTGTAAGCTTTCGATTTGATACTTGACATTTCCTTTTAAAATCAAAATTTAACAAAAAACAGAAATTCCTGAATTTTAAATCTGAATCGAAAGAAGATTTTAAAAGATTGAATAAATTCCAAACATTCCTTTAAAAAATGAAATATATTTTTTAGAAATTTTAACTTTCCGTTATCGGATGTTTTATTTTAATCTTTAATGTTGACACTAAAAAACAAAAATAACAATTCCGAGCTTAAACTTGCCGTTCTAAAAAAGTCAAGGTATTGAAAAAAATTAAAATTTCTACAATAAAGCAAGTAATATTTTCAGATTTTTTTAGAAATCTGGATATTTAATTATTCTCCAATTTTTTTTTTAACCTTCCAAACATTTTCGATTAGCTTTCCTATTTACAAAATGTACGAGAGTCGTTCAATAGGTCCTTAAGAAATCCAAGAGATGACGCTCGCAGTGCAGATAAAGATTTTTCTTTAGAAAGCAGCATTATCATCTACGGAGCTGCAAGGTTTCAGCTTCATCTATGACAACTGTTGCTTATTTCGAGCTGTGATTAAAGTTTTTTATTTGAAAGACTTCACGCCGAAAAACTCAAAGCTGAATTGGGTACAGTTCTTGGCACATCTGCTACTGTGTTCGCAACTGTTTAAAATTGGGTGAATGAGTTTAAATGTTATAATCCATCCACAAAAGATGAACATTGTTTGGCACACCCAGAGGAAATGACTACCCCAGAAAACATTGATAAAATTGCACGATATGATTTTGAGTTATCGACTGGTTAGAGTGCGCGAAGTAATTGCGATCATAGGCATATCGTAAGATACAATCGCTTCAATTTTGCATGAAAAATTGTCTGTGAACAAAACTTCGGCAAGATGGATAGTGCCTTTGCTCACAAAAAAGAATTGTTGTTTTGGCGTAGCAATCATGCCAAATTGCTTTGTCGATACATAACTGCGGATTAAACCTGGATTTACTACTACACTCCAGAAACAAGGAGACAGTCACAAAAGTGGATTTTTAAGGGTGAATGGGCTCCGATCACGGCGAGAACGGTGACATCGGCGGGCAAAGTGATGCCCATGGTTTTTTCGGATGCACCCGAAATCATGTTTTTTGATTACTTGGAAAAATCAAAAACGATAACAGGAGCGTATTTTGCGTCCTTATTGCACCAGCTGATAGAGGAAATCACAGTTGAAGAGAAAAATATCCTCTTGTATCAGGATAATGCACATGTGCACACCTAAGCTGTTTCGATGAGAAAAATTACGGAATTTAAAATAAAATTGTTGCAACATCCCATGTATTTACCATGTTTGGCCCCAAATGACTTTTTCCTGTTTTCAAATTTGAAAAAAACAGCTTGGGGAAGATAGTTCACGTCCAACAAGAAGATCAGTGCCCAATCGAGTGATTATTCTAAAGCACTTCCAAAATTCTATTTTTCGGACGGCCTAAAAAGTTTGGCAAAATCCTGTAGATGGTGATAGATAGGTGAAAGGAAAATAAAAAAAATACTTTTTCTAAGAATTTATTTAACGACTCGCATACCACATGTCACTGATATGATTGCAGAAGATATGGAATCCTAAATACACGGTGAAAAAAAATCAATACAAAAAATTGTGTTTTTGTTGTCTTTCATATCAATATTATTTATTTATAAACAAACCATCGGTAAATATTATCGATAATATCCAAGAGACAGACTTTTTTAAATTTCGACTTTTTTTAAAATATCGTAATTTTGTTAAAATTTCAATTTTTTTCACATCACGAAATTTCTTTCCAACAGGTTTTTCTAAAACTTTAAATTATTTTGAAAATTTCATGGTTTTTTAAAATTTACAGTTTTTTTTATATCTCTACTTCTTCAAAATTGGAGTATTTGAATATCTCGATTTTTTGAAAACTTTTACTCTTTCCAAAATTTCATTTTTCTTTAAAACGTTTGTTTTCCAAATCTCGATTTTTCCTTTTTTGAAATCACACACCATAATCGTTCGTCGTACTTTGGCTCTGTTATCGGCAAATGCCAAAAATTACGACTTTTTGTCATAAAAATGAATATATTTCCACCGTTTGGAATTTAATTTTTTTTTCAGAATTTTGACTTCTTTTAAATTGTTGATTTTTTTAAATTTAAATTTTGTTTCAATTAAAACCACTTTTCAAATATTTTGCCTGTTTTGAAAATTTTACATTATTAAAATCTCGATATTTTTTTAGAATTTCGACTCATATGAAATATTTGACTTTAAAATTTCAACATTTTTAAAATGCCGTTTTTTTTTAAGTTTGGCCTTTTTTAATTTTCCACATTTTATTTTTGGCCTCTTAAAAAATTTTGACTTACGAAAATTTGTAATTTAAATTTTTGTATAAAAATTTTTAATTTTATTTTTAAAGGTTTCGCTATTTTTATTGTTTTATTTACTCATCGGAAAATTTTAACTTTTTTGAAATCTCAACAGTTTTTTAAAAATTTGTCAACTTAATATGTTTAAGCGGTTTGACTATTTTTCAAGTAATTTCTTTTTTATTAAAAATTTTGATTTTTTTTTCAAAATTTCCCGTTTTTTTTTTTAAAAAAAAAAGAGCTTTCAAATTTCAAATATAATTTTTTTTCTGAAATATGTCAACATTTTCTTCAAAAGTCGTCTACTTTTCAAACTTTCGAGAATTAATTTTTTTAAATTTCGAATTTTTATTGAAAAGTTCGACTTTTTATTTTTTAATTTTTACATTTTTTAAGAAGCTCTACTTTATAAGTAATATTTTTTATAAATAAATTGGTTTAACTTTCCAAAAACTTCGAGCTTTTTTGAGAATTTAGATTTTTTAAAGTATCAACATTTTTTTTATTTCGTCGTTTTGAAATTTTTAGCTATACATATACAGACTAAACCAATTTGATTTTCAGTAGAGGGAACTCGTTAACTATTAGAAATACAAAGAAGCTTAAATGGGCAAAGTAATGGAGAATGTATGCCTAATAATATTCCGCTGAGAAAACAACAGAATTACGATTCATCTTGATTTTATTTGAAAAAAACTAATAATAGTCATTTTTTATAATCACCTGTAATTGATTTACTTGAAATCTGATCGAAAAATATTAAAAACCTAAGTTAGCTGTTTAGTCTTTTCATTGGTGTTGGGTTAATTTTTTCAGGAAGATTATGTCAACTTTATTATTTTTTATGGACACCATATTAGGTTTTATTATTTTAAAATTTAGCATATTTTTCTGATTAATTTGATGTATGTCATGGCACACATCAAATGTGTCAAAATGAGTTAAAGTAATTTGTTATTTTAAAAAAAATAATGAATAATAGTAAACAATCCAGTCGCTATAGCTTTCATTAAAAACATGTAGTCCCTAGAAAAGCAATAATTATTATTGAAAAACCAAACATGTTGTAACAAACTGTACAATATTGAAATATTTATTAATAACTGTAACATGTATGATTACCTTTAAATGAAGCAATTCTGAGAAATATTATAAGAATTTTATTAGGGGAGAGTTTTCCATGACTCATACGCAAGTGTGCATTCTAGATTTCCCTAGAAGTTAAGTATTCTAAGGCGAAATTTATATTTTACTTTACACAAATAATTATTTAATATTAAAACAATTTTCGTAAAAATTGCTGATAAAATTTATAGAAAATCTACACGTTTTCATAAAATACGTCACTTAATTTATTTTTTTATTTAATTAATTTTAAATGACTCATACAAATACGTTTCCAAACAAAACAGTACATAAGTACTGTGATGAGCAGCCGTCGTGATTAAATCCAGGTCAAGTCGATTAAATGTGATGCGCGACCAGTCGGTTGTGACCATAACCAGTGATTATATGTATTTTTCAAAATTGTCGAATTTTGCTCATCTTTAAAAATTTTCGAAGAATAATTTACTTTCGATTTTCGGACCCAATTTGTCTACGTTGTGTTTAAAATTATTTTATTTCAATCGTAGAATCGACAGGGAAGTGTTATCAAATTCCAACAACAATTGACCTCAACGTTTTATTACAATAGGTCAACAAATAAATCAACGAAATTTCAAGTTTGTGATTTTCAAGTGTTCTTAAATATAATACAACAAAATAAAGTGAACCTGTTTGTTTCAACTTGTTTAAATTTGCTGGACACAGATCTGAGAGAAATATTTCTTTAGAAAATGAAGAGAATTCATTAAGCCCAAGTAATCTGACATTCTTTGTCTAACTCTTTCGCTCGTATATGGTGCGTCGGTTATTAATTTCCAAAAGTTTATTTTAACCCTAATAATAGCAATGCTTTCCCCAGCTGAGCCATTTAGTTTGTACTCAAAGGTTTTCAAACCAAATGCAGCTAACTTTGTACCTGATTATCGGTGGGCGTTCGCTGGTTAGTTTGTACACAGAGGTTCTCAAACTATTTTCAGGTGTCTGTTTTTATTCCCCAATTTTTTTGTTTTTGTCGTTTCTTAATTCAATCATACTTCACATAGCATACAGTTTCCTGTTAAAGCTTTGAGCTAACAATATCCAAGGGATAATGCTACGAGAAAATGGAGCTCAAGCTTGGAAATGAAGTTGTGATTTATCGTAATAAATCAAATCTATAAATGTTGATTCAATCTTACAGTTCTCTCGTTTTCTCACTCTTTCTTTCTTTCCTCTGTTAACTTGTTCCTTTGTTTGTTTTCTGTTTTTCTCATACCAAACTCAATCACTCGAACTTAAACCAGTGTCATAAAATAGACTAGAAATATTGTTCAAATTTCATAGGAACTTTCTGAGCAGAATTTTCCCTTCGAACACTACATCTACTTCTACGGCTACTATTCTAATTACAAGGGCGTATTTCTGGCTTAGAAAGTGGCTAAGCTTGACTTAGCACAAAACATTGAAATTAAAGTTAGGAACTGGCAAGAAGTTCTCATTTCTTTCGTCAAAACATCTCCCTAACGAGAGCTGATGCTGATACTGCTCGTCCGCCTACGTCAGTAAATTTATGTTGACAGTAAATCTAGGCATGCGACTATAAATTAGTAATTTTGCAAAAGCTTCCCGATCGCGACGCGCGGTGTTGTAATTCTCCGTGGCCTATATAGGGTGTCCTTTTTTTTTGGACGTGTAACCGATGAGGGGACCCACGGATAAGGCAGACCGGGCGAGTACACCAGAACAAGAACCAGAAGAGGTTACTACTCCTTCTAGGATGTTAAGGCGTACGTTCCCGCGGAGCACATCCAGGGGTTCACATGTGTTGGGACTTTGTCTATGTCTGGAAAGTTCTTCAGACAACCTTCTTACAATACCGGTTCCGGTCTTCCTTGTTTTTCACGTTTCGAGAACTTACAGTACATCATCAGCAAATCCTAATATAGATGCCTGCTGTCAGTTACCGAGCCTGCGGTGATGGGTGTTATCGATTTTTTGAACCCCTGGAAACTCAGCTTCCAACAGCAGAACATCGAAAAACGACCTTAAGAAAATAGAAGGTTTTCGAAGCAAATTTGCTTTATTGGTTTTCATCTTTTTTTTCTTTCTACTCTCTTTGGTTTTGTTTTTTTTTTCTCTTTTTTTTTGAAACTAAGACTGGTAGTTGCACCAGTCAGCGGTAGGGTTCTTGGCCCAATAATAATTTTCTAACAACGACTTTCTCATTCATTCGGTTTGTTGTGGAAGTTTTAAATTCCTTTCTCTTATTTTTTTTGTGTACGCCCCCCAGCCCCATATTGATCAAAATTAGGAACAAGTATTTCTCAAATTTTAGGAAGAGTTAATTAAATCATATAAGAGCGAAAAACCATCAAATAAAATCATCGGACAATTTAAAATTTACTTGCCTATTTATCCCGTAGCAAACATCACATAAATGGCACAAGAACTTCACCTTGAACAGAAATTGTTTTTTTTTGTGTTCATTTACGTTGATTAGCACAAACAGAAGTAATTTTTTTTTAAAACTCCCGTATTCCGTACTCGTTTTCATAAGTTCGGAAGTTGAACATAATTTTTAAACTAATTTCATCGAAGGGTAGTACTTGACTAGAATTTTTAAACTAATTTCATCGAAGTTTAGTTCTTGACTAGAATTTTTAAACTAATTTCATCGAAGTTTAGTTCTTGACTACTTTTAACTTCTTTACGGTGCTTTAAGTTTTTCTTCCCCTACCCTTAACTTCTGGGGACCGAAAGATATCCTCTGCATCTCGCTAGAGGGCATGAGAATGCAGAATTTCTACTAATTTAAATATTTCTAATCCAAATTAACCCTTAAATAAATTTTGAAAAGGATTCTTAAAGTAAAAATCAAACTGCAAATTCCTTTTGAATAATGTCGTCCCTTTATCTTGCAAGTTTTACTTCGATAATTGAAATTTAAATAACTTACAATTGTACGTGTTTATAAGGGCGTTTTTTGAACGTAAAATTCCTTCAGTCTACCACCACATGGTCTTGCCGAGGTATTTGCTACGGTCTTCGTTATCGGCATGTTACCCTTATTTATTAGTCTACTTTTCAGCGGTCCTTCAAAACTAACATGATATTTTACTCAGCTTAGGTATCTGTGCTTGAAACAAACCAGGCCTAACAAATAACCCTTATCTAATTTGTGAACGCTAAGAAATCTGTTTCTCACGCAAAACGTTATGTTACAAAAAATTTTATATAGTACAATATTTGTAGATTTAATATTTCCACGAAAATATTGAAAAAAAATTCAATTAAATAAAACAAACGAGGAATTAGAACAGTTTAGTAGAACTCGACTCACCACAGTACCTTGTCCAAAATATTTTGTTGTGATTCTTTCTGCAGTTTTTATTGTAAAGAACTTTTTTACATGGAAATAAAGCATGTTTGATAGACTTGTAAATAAATTTTTCGTAGGTTTGTAATTGGATTTTGGTTATGAAAAATTTGGTTGTGACAATTACTTGATAGAAAAAACTAAAATAATCCAGTAATTGTCACAATGTGGATAACTGACTATTAATAGATCTGTCAGTGATAATTTTTATTTTAATTTACAGAGGAATCAGTTTTGGTTGCAACTGAAGCCTGCAAACATATTCAAAAACTAATAAAACATTTAAAGTACAAAGTGGCACTTATAAAGTTTTCGAGAAAAATAAGAAGAAAACAGTCCAATAAAAGGAAGGGTCTTTCACATAAAAAGATTACCTCAAACTGACAAATCCGTGAATTTTAATGAACTTAGGATGGCTTTGGCAACAAATCAAAAAAAAATAACTACAGTTTTCACTCATGGGAATGCGAATTCCTCTTTGGACGTAAAGATGTTAGAACAATTCCAAAAATAAAGCGACTATAAATCGATTTAGGATAGAAGCCCAATCAGATCTTAAGAATCGATATTAGTTTTAGACATCAGTGTTCCAAATCCAGTGGGTAAAAAACAATTACCACGACCGGAAGTATTAAAACAACATATCTCATGCCTATACATATACAAACACAAATTACCATGTGACACCTCTATTCGGCATAAAAGCTTATTAAAATGCAGCACAAATCCTGACAGAAATATACAAGGAAATGAAGATAGTTATAGTTGGTTGTTTTTTATGTCGTTGAGTAAAAAGTCTGGGTATCCGTTTTTTAGTTATACCGTGTGCATATAAAAATTTTACCCATCTAGTGTACTGCTGTCATTTTTTGTCATATTTACCTAAGTTCTTTTCTTGTTCGGTATTTTAAACAGACAAGTAGACACACATAACTTTGAAAAATTGTTCTGCTGATTTGATTTTCCAATGGAAGAAAAGTCTTTTATTGTTGAATCTTACTTTCAAATTGTTTAAAAGCAATAGCGAATGGACCTCTTCTATTTCTAATTGTACTGCAGAATTTTTGTCTCAAGGTGAAAGGTTAATTTGAAGTGTATAGATCAAGTAAGGAACATACGTGAACATGCCAAAAAATGACAGCAACACACTAGATTGATACGTATCCCTACAATTTGTAATAAATGTAGCAAATGTGTCTTGGAATCATAGAATAGCATTTAATATTAATCTTTCAGATCGCAGCCTACACCCTAATCCATTAATCTATCAAACCAAATGAGTAAAATGGATTCTAGATGCCAATAAATTACAAACCATTAAATCAAGGTTTGAAATTTCTAATCAATTGTGATACTTTAACCATCCTTCGTAATTAGTGGTACAAAACCCTAACAAAAGTCGTTCACCCAAAACTAATTTAATTACAGTTATTCGCTTCATCCCTACAAAAAGGAGACATCTTTACAATATCGGCTTCGAATACCACATAAATAACGATGATGTACGTGGTGATAGAGCTGAAAGTAACCTTTTAATTAGCTTAGTTGTTTTTCTCGCATTTTTGACTTTCTAGTTTGTTAGTCGATTCGATCAAGATTTTTGCTTCTAAAGTCAGCAAAACAGATCCGGATTTGGTGATATTTTTTAATTCTTGTTTTATTTAAATATTCAAAGGCATAAACATTTCAGCTTTAATGTTGAAATCGTCCTTACAATTTATTCATTTATTTATTTATTTAGTAATTTAACAAAGTATGAAAAATCTTGAAAATGTGCTATAAAAACATTAATATTATATACTTAAATAATTTTAATAAGTGTCATTAAAAAGTCTAAGTTTATTTAATAGATTTTATCAGTTTAAACAACATTCAATTTTGCGTTACTTGTTTGCATTGTTATTCAGATTTCTGTATTATACTGTTTACATTATTTTCTCTAATTTACATATTTCGACCGCTGCCAAGCAAGAAAAGATAGCTCCGATACGAGATGATTTTGTAACAAGATATGATTTTCTGAAGACATTTCTGAATATTTATAAGGATCGGAATTTTTCTAGGACTATCTGCATATTACTAATATGTTTTTAAGAAAAGTGGATTTTTCTGGAATACTTTTTTAATAATTTTTTTTTAATGCATGGTTCAAAGTGATGTTTCAGGAATTTATCGCTCTTGCCTTGCTTTTTTTTGTTCTCGTCTTGTTCTTGCTGCAATAAGAAGACAAGAAATTCGTGATCAAGAGCAAGACAAGACAAGAAGTTCTTTTAGCAAGAGCAGAATTTCTTGTTAAAAGCAAGACTTCTTGCTTTTTTCAATACTTTCTTAAAATAAGCCCTAGAAGAGTTGATATGCAATTCTTATCTCCTGAAACCAAGAAAGAATAAAAAATGCAATAACAGTTGCTCTAAGGCGTTTCGATTACCAAGCTATCATCTTCAGAGAGATACTAGAACTATTGGAGCACCGACCTTATCCAAATAACTAGTGAAAAAAGTCAGCAAATTAGAATCCCAACAACCCAATTTGTCAGTTAAGAATTCCTAAAAACAATATATCTCTCAAGATGATAACTATCAAAACGCGTTAGAGAAAAGGTTGTTCATTTTTTAATCTTTCTTGGTTTCAGAGAAAAAGTTTTGTATACCAGTTTTTTGACAAGTCCATTCCACCAAAATTTTGTTCTAGAATAGTGTTTTTCAACATTTTTAAGTACACAATCTATTAACAAGTAATAAATTCTGACGACTTAATATAACACTTTAAGTATCTGAAATTTAAGAAAAATGTAATTTTTTCTAAACTTTGATTTTTTTTCAGAAGTTTTGAAAATTTTCTTAATTGCTTTATTATATTCTGTAAAATTTAATCTTGATTTCAATATTTCGATTTTTTTTTCTTGAAATTAGAATTTTAACCACAACATTTTTATTTCAATTCGATTTTTTCCGAACATTTTTACTTTAATCGCAAAATTATTTCCCACCAAACCCAGCTCAATTTCAATTTATTATTAAAACTTGGAATTTTATTTTCATGAGTTTAAATTTGGAGAATATTTTTTTAAGACATTTCGGGAACAAAGTAAAAAGTTAAAATTTAAAGTTGAAAAAGTCGACTCACAAGTCAAAAATTAAGTGAAAACATTACCTTAATTTAAAATTTAAAATTCAGAATTTGAGAAAGTTAAAAATTTTTGAAAAAACTAGTTTTTCTCAAAACTTGAATATTGTTTTTTTGAGAAAAATGTGTATATTTTCAGTTTTAACATAAATGTTTTGATTTGATATTTTTAAGTGTTCTTACACCTTTCGAATTTTTCAGAAATTTCTATTTTTTCCAAAAATCTTAAATCTTTCCAATTCAGTTTTTTTTTCGAAATTTTGAAAGTGACATTTTTATTGCAAAGCACAATTTTAGGGACACAATATAAAATTTGAGTAAAACATTGAAAAATTCGACCTTGAAGCTAAAATTTTAACTCAGAAGCAAATATAATTATCAAATTTCAAAAAATTAGAAATTGCAAAACTTCAAATAAAATGTTTAAAACATGCAGTGTTTTCTCGTAATTTGTAATTTCTTGAATGTTTATTCTCAAAAAATGTTAAATTTTTCTTGAAAAGTCGAACGTTTTGGTTGTACAATTAAAATTTTATATATACACTGAAACTTTAAAATTTAATTTTTATATTTTGCCAATAAAGTCTAGATATTCCAGGGAAAACGCACAAAATTATTAATAAAATAGGAGAAGGTTATTTGAGGCGTTTTCCCTCAATGTCAACTTTTTTTTCCAAATTTCCAAACAAAACTTAAAGTTCAGAGAGATTATTTTTTAATTTAATTTTTTCCCGAAATTTTGATTTTCATTAAGAATTTTGATTTTTTTTTTCATAAATTTTGGGAGGGTTTTTCAATATATATTTTTTTTTGTCTTTACATCTTTTACAATTAGTGTAATTTTTAAATTGATTGTGCCCCAGTTATTCTGAATCTGCTTTGTTATTACTTATGGGCAAAGCAAACAGGCCAGTAAGAACCAGAAAAAGCAAGACTCTTCCTAGCAAGACTCAAAAATCAAACCAGCAAGAGTTTAGTAAGACAAGAAGTAAGAAAATAAAATAAAATCAGATAGCAAGATAAGAAATTTTACTTTGTGCATCACTTTTTTCAAAGTTCCTTGTGTTTATTTCAAAATTTTATTTTCTCCAGTAAATCTTTACTTTTTTTTCTAAATTTCGATTTTCTAGAAATTTTGATTTTTTCAAGAAATTTCGACTTTGTTTTCAAAATCGGTCTTTTTATTTAATTTTTGATATTCCATTTCTGAGAATTCAAACTTTTCTGAAAAACGAATTTTTTAAACTCAAATTCCTGGAATCGATTTGTTTTTTGATATTTGGCTTTTTCAAAAAATTTCGACATCTCTTATTCGATCTTTGATATTTCTAAAAATTTCCACTTTCTTCTCGAAATTTATAGTTTTTGTAGAAATTTCCATTTAAATTCTCAAAATTTGTCTTTTTTGAAAACTTTAATTCTATGTATCAAAATCCCACTTTTTTCTTCACGTTTGGTTTCTCTAAAAAATATAATATTTTTTATGTCCCGTAATGGTCTGGAGATTTGGAGGTTCCTTTTTCTCAAAATTTGGCTTTTTTTTTAAATTGGCCCTTGTGCTCGAAATTACAAAATTCGTTTTCATTTTAAAACTTTAATTTTTTTTCAAAATTTGCACACAAAATTATATACTACACCGTTAATCTTGGTTTGCTCTATTATTGATAAGTGCCAAAAAGCACGACTTTTCGCCATAAATTTTGTCCCAAATCGGTTGTAATATAGCTTCTTAAATAGAGAAAAACTTTTTATAAAGTTCAGAGAAAAGTCTAAACATTGGTATCATTTCCTAGAATTTTTAAATTGAGATAACTCCAAAATCCGTCACTAAAAAAACGACTGTCAGTTATGTAAGTATCTGCTATCTGGTCCCAATTCTCAACCAATTTTTACTATTCTTGAATCTCTCAATTAGAAATTTCTCAAAAGAGAACCCTATTGATTCTGGACGTGATCGGTTAAATAGTTTATCGTATCACTGAAAATTAAATGTCGTTAAAATTTAATCTTTATTGATAATTATTAACCTCATAACGTTTAGCAGCTTCGTAATAACTTTGAAGCACATAATACGTTAATTACAATTATTTTATGTTAGTTACTTATGATAATACCCTAAATACAGATTTTATTTTAAATGTTTGTTGATTTTTTTATATCATGGTTATCAATGATACGGTAAAGATTTGAATGCGACTCGATTATTAGCGATTTAAACAATCTCGGACGTGGTAACGTCCTCGATAATTATAAATCGCATAATACTCTGGTTACATTAAGAGCTGTTAAATGTTATTAAAGAAAAAACATACTTTATTAGAGAAAAATCAAACTTAGGAATTTCAAGTTCTTATAAATCTTATAAATAGTGTAGATCAAGTTTTTTTTTATATAAATGCATTGTAAAACGGTAGGTCCTAATTCCCTTCCCCAAATGCTGACAAATGTTTCAGCAAGTAGATATACCAATTGGTGGCGGTACTTCGAGTCACACAGCGACTGTCTGTTGGTTCTAACCGAAGCATTTGACAGTATTTGAATTTGATATACCAAACTGACCAGCTCCAATAAGATCAAAACCGGTCTTTGGTTTCCAAACTCGAAATCTAATAAATATTTAAACCTAGTACGTGTATTAGAATCAAATCTTCAGAGGCTTTCCTAGAGAGCGACTGCTTGCTAAGCGTTTGTGGCTCCTATGTTGGTAGGTCTACTACTTATGATGCACTGTACATGTTTAGACGGCTATATACTGCAGTCTAAATTGCATTTATTTGCATAAAAATTTCAAAAAAAAAACCTAAACTTATAAATTAATATCTGTTGAAATTACGTGCTTTATGTAAAATTGTAAAGATTTTAGAAGTTAAACATGGAGTTTTAAGAATAAACTAAATTTTAAAAAAATAATAGGACATTTTTTAGAAAAAGGCCAAAATTTCGAGTTTCAGCTCGAACTTTTACGAGAAAAGTATAAAATGTTACATTATGCGGGGGATTCTTCAAAAGAAAAAATGAATTTCGAGCTTAATGTCAACGCTTTGACGAGAAAATACAGTTGAATTGTTCACTTTATTTGTTATATTTATTGTTCAAATTTTATTTATGCGTTATAAATACCATTAATTTTATAAACGCCATTATAATCGGTTTTACAAAATAATGAGCACACAACTCCCGGAACAACACTCGATTTTTAATATGTAACATCCCCCAAATCACTATTGCGAATGCTGCCGCAGGCTTGTATTTTACAAATTTTCATCTCAGTGTGCCGGGTTAGATCGGAAGGAACGGAAACATGATATATATTTTATTTATAATGCAAGCGACCATATTATCGTGCATGCAAGCTGTTTCAGGTGAAAGATTTATGTGAAATTTATTCCAATAACAGATACATAACGCCCTCTTATCAAAAGCCACATGCGTCGGAAAGAGTGTTAAGAAAATTTATGTTCTAGACAACTTCATGCCTTTTTATTACTTCGAATTTTCAGCAATACAGCAGGTCAGAATTGCAGCAAAAACTTCTTGGTAGCGCGTAATTTCCTTAATGGGGTCGATTTCTGACATTGAAGCCTTCCCAATCAAATGAGACAGCTAATTTAATTTTCAAACTTTTAGCGTTGTCTGCGTCTGTCAGATTTAGAATTAATTCTGCTAAAAGATAAATTGCACCCTTTCAGATCTATTTAAACACACCGATGCTTATATATCGCTCTTCCGCTTAAAACTGCTGTAAAACGAAACAAATTTGATTGCTTGAAATCTTTCTCTAAATCATTTAAGTCTCGCCTGACATGTTTGCACAAGTAATGAGAGTTTGCTGACAACATTTACAAATTAATCTAAATTTGCTTCCTTCTAACACAGCGACTGATGACTTTTGTGCAGCTGAGTCGTTGCCTAGTTCGTGGGTTGTGACCAGGCCAGTTTATTAAATAGAAAATATTATAACTTGTAATAAGAGAATCTCTCAACTCATGTTATTATTTCCGAAAAATAATTTACACACGTACGAGATATATGGGAGGGATGGGCACTTTTTTACCGAAGATTACCAAAAGGTTATTTTTCTTACATAATAATAATGAAATATTTAAATTTTAGATCAATACACTTAGCTATAATTTTAACAAAGAACGTTGTAAAGTTTTAAAAATATTTCTGAAACATATGAAATATGCTCAAGCCTCCCATAATTAGGGTGTTTAAGCACTTTGACTTCACCGTTTTTACTTACTTAAGATTTATTATGTTGTGACTAGCGACCGGATTATATGCAACATAAAAAGCTTAAAATATGTAGCAAAATACTTAAAATATGCACCAAAAGTGTCAAAATATGCGGCTTTAAATAACAATGTTGTTAATTATTATTTTGGGAAAAAATGAAGAGATCTGAAAAAAAAAATTTCAATAAAACCAAGCAAAAAAGAGAAGTTTGATATTAAAGATGAACTTTGGAAAACACCTATTTTAAGAGAAAATATCAAAATTTTGAGAAAAAAGATAAATTTTGAGAAAAAAACTAATTTTCCAGAATTTTTAGGAATTTAGTCAAAATCTCTAGACTTTGAGATTCTAAAACATCAAAATTCCGAGAAAAATAAACCAAACATAACAAAACTTCGGAAACGAGTTGACATTTTAAATAAATTCAATTTTAAGACAATGTCGAATTTTGGAATAAAATGGAAATTTAAGAACGAATGAAACGATCCGAAAAACCTAAAAAAGACGTATTTCGAGCAAAACGATGAAACTTCAAGAAAACGAACAACATTTTCCACAGAAAGTCAAATTTTGAAAAAAACTGACAAATTTTTAGAAAAGTTGTTTACGAAAAGGACGAATTTTGAACAAAAAAACTGAAATTTTGAGAAAAAGACGTATTATGAAAAAAAATTGAGATTTGAAAGATTATAGACGTAGAAATTTCGAAAAGGCGATTTTGAGAAAAATGTTCAAATTTCCAAACAGAGACGAATTTCAAGGAAAAATTTTAAATTTCCAAATACAAATTTTGAAAAAAATAATAAAAATTTCAAATAAAAGAACGCAATTTCAGAAAAAAGAGACCAATTTTGAAAAAAACGTCGTCATTTTCAGAAATATTACATACCGAATTTTGAAATAAATATGAAAACTTGAAGAAAAAGGCAAGTTTTAAACAAATAGTCAAAATATCTGAAAGTTCTGATTCTAGCAAGTAGAATTTTCTATGTTAAGAATGTTAAGAAAATAAACGGAATTTCGAGAAAAAACTTAAAATTGAAAATTTTGGGAAATGTCAAATTTTAAGAAAAAAGTCAAGTTTTGTGAATTAAATTAAAATTAGAAAAAGAAGAATTTTAAACAGAAAAGAATCCACATTTTGAGAAACAGGCGAATTCGGAGAAAAAATTAAAATTTTGCATAGAAAGTCAAATTTTTAGGATAAAAGTATTAAGAATCAAGGGTTTTGAAAAAAATCTTAAATGTTAAGAAAATGATAAATTTCGAGTGATACAATTAAAATTTCTATAAACAAAAATGAATTATGAAAAAAATCGACAAGAAGTTACTGCGAGAAAAAGGAGTAGAAAATCAAAATATCTCAGAGTCTTGAGAAAAAGTTAAAATTTTCCTGTTGTATATTTATTTTTTCTTGACTTCTAAGGTCAGAGAAAGAAAAGTGCGGCACCATGACCTCAGAAAATATCCAATATTGAGATAAATGTCAACATTTTGAGAAAAGGTGAGAATTTTTAAGAAAATTGGATCAAAAAAAATCTGCAAAACTTTGAAATTTCAAAGAAAGTTTTCTAGAATTTTTATCTTTTCAGAAAAAAATCAGAAAAGTTTTTTTAAGGTTTCTACTTTTTTATTAAAAAATCGTCCAAATTTTAAGGGAAAGGCAAATTTCGATAAACACTTTAAAATGAACAGAAACTTAAATTTTAAAAAGTGGAAATTTTCAAAACAAGTCGAATTTTGAAAAATTGAAATTTTAAAGAAAAAATGTTGAAATGAAAATTCAAAATATTAAAAAGATTAAATTTTGATAAAAAAAGAAGTTAAATTTTAATAATAAATATAAATTTCTAAATAAAAAGACAAATTTAGCGAAAAAAGGAAAAATTTTGAGAAAAAGTCAATATTTTTTGATTGAATTTTAAAATTTCAAGAAAACGACGAATTTTGGAGAAAAAATGGTAATTTCCGGAAACGCCTACTTAGTTGACTATTAATTTTATATCGACTGCTTTAACCAAAGAAAGTAAATGCCCACCCAGCGCTTCTGTTAATATATTATTTATTATCTTATTAACTTTTTGTTTTGTAGAAAGGAACCACAATATTTAGGAGCATTCTGAAAGTTACTTACATACCTAACTCATTCATTTGATTGGTTCTTTGGTTACTAAGTACTACTACTAGTACGGGTTTGGTCTTTTTTATCAGCAAAGATTATAATTCTTCTAAACTATATGCTAAAGAGCAATATTTCAGAATTTGTGGCGAAAGTCACAAAAGACACATTCAGAGCATGGGCTTTTTCAAAATTTCCTTCAAATTTCCTCGAGC
Source organism: Dastarcus helophoroides (assembly GCA_028583605.1). Taxonomy (NCBI): domain Eukaryota; kingdom Metazoa; phylum Arthropoda; class Insecta; order Coleoptera; family Bothrideridae; genus Dastarcus; species Dastarcus helophoroides. The sequence goes on from CM053332.1 coordinate 36,804,929, forward strand.
CTACCACCGCCTAGCAATGCGAAGTTCATTTATCCAATTTTATTCATTAACTGAATAGGTTTAGTTTCACCTATCAAAAAATATTGTAATTATAGCAAAAATATGCATGATCTTTTGATTTTAGGTGAAATATGCAACAACCGGTAAAAATGGATAAACATATAAATTGCCTGCTTGCTTTAGCCTAGCGTATTTTTTAGGTATCTATATCAGGTAATATTTTAGTTTTACATGTTTTCCTTTTATACCCAATGAATTAGGGAGAATATTAGGCATGCCCAAACGTCCTTTAAAATAAATTGATTTTTTCGAGTATTTTTTTTTCCCCAATCCTTTACATGTTTCAAACCAGATTAACCAAAAATACATAAACTTTTATATAAAAAAGACCATGATTATCCCTGTGTCACCACCACTGGTTAGAATTTTAAAAAATAAAATTTACCAAAGTACCTGCCCGGAAAAAGCTGACTGACCCGCCCAAAGGATTTTTTCAAAATGAGTCAATTTTTGAAATGCTCATGACCCTTGAAGCAGACGTATAGTTTGATTGAGAAACAAAAAAAGGTTTTTTCAACAAAAACAAAAATAGAAAAACAATAAGCCCACCTTAAGACTTGCGTCATTAAACACAGAATAAATTAAAAATATTTTTGAAAAATAAAAACAATAAATCAAAAACGGGTCAATTTTGAAAGGTTGTTTTTTTCTAAAAATTTGAAAAATTAAAAGAAACCTAACATCGAATATTTTTTTGTACAGTTTTCTGAAATACACCTTTAATAATAAAGAATTCTAAAAAACTAGTGTCGATTAGTCAATTATTGCCCAGCTAATGGAGATGCATCCAAAAAACATAATGTTCTACTTTTTTGATATTATGAAATAGAAAAATGCCCGCCTTGCTTAAAATCAGAGTGGATTCTATTTTTTTTTTTGCAAATTTATATTGCGATTAGTTGAAATTTCGATCTTAAATTCAGAACTTTAAGAAAACGTCAAAATTTCAATTTTTAGGTCACTATATTGTGAAAAGTTTTCAAAAATAATAAATTGCGCTGAAATGTTCATAAAAAATCCAAAATTTTAAATTTAAATTTTGACTTTTGGCAAAAAGTTAAGCAGTTAACTCAAATGTATAAAATGAGTTCGTGATTTAACTTAAAATATCAATTTTGATGTTCAAATTTTTAAAAGATGATTGATTTGTACGTTAAGCTAAGAGGCTTTAGAAACAAGAAATGAAAGAAAATTATTCTCGAATTTTCGAATTCACAATTTAAGCACAAACTTTTGGAAATAAACCACAATTTCAGAAAAAAAGTTTAGGGGAGACCGGGGCTAATTAGTTAATTTTCTATACTCTAATTTTAAATTAAATGGTTGTACTATACAATCCAGGGGTTGGTTCACTAACAGTATGGGGCAAATTGATTTGAGGATAAAATGTTGGAGCAAACTCAGTTTAAAATTAACAATATTTATACCTAAAATTATTATTTTGTTAAAATTTAATTTGTTCCATTAAGAAGACATTAATGGTATCTAAGGTAACGTATAAAAAAAATAACGAATAGCTAAAAATGTATCTCTTGGAACATTTTTAAACTGATGATGTTAATAAAAACTTTTTTTAATAATTTTGGCTTTACATTAACCTCCTTAAGATTTGTACCAACTTTTCTAAATATCCTGTATACATTTTTGAATTAAGAAAACATAGTTGGAATAATTTAAATTTCGTTTGAAGCTTCAAAATTTTGTAAAAAGACAAAATTTTGAATAGAAAAACAATATTGTTAGCTTAAAATTAAAAATTTTAGTCTTTTTTATTGGGTGTAGGAGCTTGTTTCAAAATTTCGATTTTTTCTGCAAACTCTCACTTTAATCTTAAAATTTATGAAAAAATTGTCGAATTTTTAAATTTAAAAGTCCAGATGATGAATTTTATACAAATTCTAAAAATAAAACCATGTTTTGGGAGAAATTTTAAATTTATAACAATTATTCGAGTTTTACCAGAAAATTTTCAGAAAAACTTGAAATTTATGAAAACATTTTCTAAATCATTTTCATGATGAAACTCTCTGATGAAATATTTGTGCCGTTTTAAAAATATTTTGAAATGTATAGTCGTGAGACCATTTTTATTAACTCGTTAAAATTATTTTGGACTGCAACTTTTTTTTTGGGAGGAGCGGACTAAATTTAAAATCTTTCACAGGACCCGTTGAAGGCCAGCTGCGGCTGTGATGTGTCCGTGATATCCTGCGAAAAATGTCAAAAACTTGGAAAAAAAACGTAAATCTGGTAAAAGAAGTTTGATATTTCCTGGAAATTATGCGCAAAATTTAGTGAAGCATTACTACATTTTTTTAAATATATCAAATTTTAGAATTGTTATTTATTTTACAAAAATTAAAATACAAATCTTGTTTCCTGAAACCAAGAAAGATTAAAAAACACAACAGAGGTTGCTCTAACGCGTTTCGATAGTCAAGCTATCAACTTCAGAGAGATACTAGATTTTAGAAAAAAAATATCTTAAGTAATTCCCCAGAAAATTGAAAAAGTATATTTTGATAAATCATCAGTGTATCCATGTTCCGAGAATGTAAACGTCAACTTTGTAAACATTTAAAAATTATTAGAATAATACCTACTCAAAAATGGTTCTCTTTTTCGCAATAGCTTTAAAACTAATAAAAATAACCCCGTATAAGTTAATATTTTAAAAACAGTAATATGCCTATTTTAATAAAGTTAATACTATACGCACAGCATTGCATTTAAGGAAATCAGTGATCGACAATTGAAAAATGCCGAATTTGTTGCATTGCTGAGAACATCTTGTATAATAAAACATTACTTTTTTATGTGGAAACTATTGCAAGACGCGAACTCAAGTCCAACCTAAAATTTGTTCGCAGACACTCTCAGACATCTTGTTCCGAGAGAATCGAAACCACCTCGTCTTTATGGTCTCCCCAAAATTCACAAACCCAATATCCTTTTAGGCCCATTGTCAGCCCGATAAATTCACCTATCTACCATGTCTCGAAATATTTATCTAACATTCTCAAGTCATATACCGGAAACACATCATCACACGTCCTAAATTCTAAACACTTTGTCGAATTATTGTCCGAATTCACCCTAGACCCCAACGACATACTAGTAAGTTTTGACGTCACTTCACTGTTCACCAATTTTCCAGTTTCCGACTCCATGGCGATAATTCGTCAATTACCTTCAGGCAAAAAGAATGCAGATTCTCTAGCTGATTTAACTGAAATGTGCCTCACATCGACTTATTTTTTTTTTCAATGGCAGCTTTTCTAAACAAGTCTTCAGCACCCCAATGGGTTTCCCCTTATCCCCAGTCGTATCAAATATTTTCATGGAATCTTTTAAAAACACTGCGTCGGAAACTGCAGATTTAAAACCCAAGGTTTGGCTTCGTTATGTAGATGACACATTTATTGTATGGCCACATGGCAAGGATTCACTAAATTTAATTTTGGAACACCTAAACAGTTTACATTCTTTCATTAGCTTCACTATGGAAATCGAAAACAACGGTTCTCTTCCTTTTCTTGACATACTGGTCACCCGTTTACCAAACGGTCGCGTTTCTCATTCCGTTTATCGAAAACCCACCCATACTAATCGTTATTTGCATGCAAAGTCCCATCATCACCTTTTCCAAAAACGTTCTGTCATAAATTCACTGGTTTCACGAGCTGCAGCAATTTCACAACCGATAAATCTTTCAGAAGAATCGAACAAAATTCTTTTCAACCTCCTCAACAATGGTTACAAGTCGCACGACATTAAAACTGTCATTAAACGACATCTTCACCCTACCCCTTGTCCTTCCCAAATTCAATAATTTCTTCTAAAGCCTTTCTTCCTTATGTTGTGGAGTAACAGATCAAATCTGAAAATTATTAAGAAAACACAACATTAAACCCATTTTTTCATCATCTTCAAAGATTCAACAGCTCCTCCCATCTTCCAAAGATAAAATTTTATCCTTTTGTTCTAATGGTGTGTACAGGGTTCCTTGTTCTTATGGTTCAGTGTACATTGGAGAAACGAGGCGATCATTTAAGACGCGAATATCCGAGCACCAGAGATGTCTTAGCTCTGGTTTGTTTTCGCAGTCAGCCATTGCGGAACATCAACGGGCATAAGATTTTCTTTGATAATATTTTAATTATATCCAATATTCCCAATTACTATAATAGGAAGATACGCGAGGCCATTGAAATGCAAAAATTCCCCAAAAACATCAACAGAGACGACGGTTACATGCTTTCCTCCATCTGGAAACCAACCATCGGAAATCTTCGGGAATGATCACGCAGACGAATGGTATATAAAGTTTCCCTTTCTCCTCTTTTCTCTTAGAAGAGTTTCGCGTCTGGTATGGTGGACATACTGAGTTACCGTGCTATTCTGTCTAAACTTTCATATCCTTTGTATCAATTTTCAATTCAGAAGAGTTTCGCCTCTGGTATGGTGGATATACTGAGTTACCGTGCTCTGATGTTTTGAAATTGGCCTTTTCATTTTTGCATATTCCCTTGTATTTTTCTTTTATTTATTGTTTTTTTCTTTGTTCCTGAAGATGCCCCCTACGATGGTGGGGAAACGTCGAACACTTTTAGTAGTTCTTTGACACGGTCCAATCCCGGAAGAAGTATATGCTGTACTGACTCTGCCCGAGGAAACCTTCGTTATCATACCCTTGAAATATGACAAACAAGTTTACATTTCCTTAAAGCTAAACATCAAAACGTCCCCATTCTATTTTTTTTTTTCTATGACTTGATTAACTTGATAGCAAAATGGGTATATTTAACTAATTTTGCACCATTGCAAAAAGGATGAAATACTCAATTAGAAGTAATAGTAATATATAGGATGTTCCATTTAGGAGAAAAAAATATTTTTGAGTACCACCCTAAATAGTCACAATGTGCCTAGGCGATGCATCATTGTGTACGAAGTTGCAGGTAACAGCTAATTATTCTATGCCTTACATTTCTTTTCCTAAGTATTTTAGTTTACGTGCGGACACACTAATGACTAACCCCGTACTTTGATTCAAAAAGACCTTTTTTTTCTGAAAAAATTTTTTAGGTAGTTATTTAAAACATTTTTCTCTTAAAACAAATAAAAATTTCAAATTTGAATTTGGAATTTTGAAAAAAAAGTGGAAATTTTGACAAAAAATCTAAAAACGCCTCGCTTAATTTTGCTCAAGAATTCTAGACAGTCAAAATTTTGTTAATTAGATGTAAATTTTTTCTCGAAATTGTGATATATTTTTTAAAGTTCCTAGTTAAAGTTAGCAATTTTTTCAGCATTTCTTAAAATTTTAACTTACACTCTGTAGAAAAAATTAAAAGGTTAATAATTTTTAACTGACTCGTTTGTACTTATTCTAAGACTTTTAAGTTTTTCTTTTTATTTTGTAACTTTTTCTTTAAATTTCTATTAAAACTAAAAATTGAAAAGAAGAGCTAGGTAATTCAGGTTTATCACTTAAGATTTTAGGTAAACAGTTAAAATTTCCGAATTATTTTGGCAAATTTATTATAATATTTTGAGAGAAAATTCGAGCATTCGATCTGTTCTTAAACTTTCGATTCAAAACTCAATAGTTCTTATTTCAACTCAAAATGTTCACTTTTTCTGGATTCTTAAATGAAATGAAATATTTTTTCTCAAAATCTAGACGTTAATATCCAAATTTTAACTTTATTTCATTGACATTTGAATTTTTAACTTAGAGCTTAAGAAAGATGTAAATTTAAAGGTAAATTTCTAAAAAGCAAAAAACCTCAAAAAATAAAACATTTGTGCGCAGTTGGCTGCAAACACGCCTCCCTCCTTTTTACAATGATGGCATTAAAAAACTCCCAATCCATTGGTAAAAATGCATGAAAAAATCAGGAGATTATGCAAAAAATTAGTTAATTTCATATAATATATAATAATAAATAATAATAATATATATTATCTGTTTTTAAACATCTATTGGTACAAGATACATATATGTATCTTGTATTAGTTAATTTCATATAATATATAATAATAATAAATATAATTTGTTTTTAAAAATTTATTGGTACAAGATACATATATGTATCTTGTACCAATAAGTTTTTAAAAACAAATTCCAGTTCATATTTGATTTACTATTTTACTTTCTTGTGTTCTTTAAGTCGATACTTAAAGAAGGAAATCAGAAACAAAAGGCCCCAGAATCTTTTAGCTTGATCACTGATAACGCGTAAAAAATATTTTTAAATAATATTTACATGTTTGTTTTGTCAATTTGCAGAGGTTTGTTTCCCTAGCATATAGCTTCCATGCGAGATGCGCTACTTACTACCAGATAGATAGTCACAAAAAATGTAATTAGCTCTCTGTTTAAATTAATAAGACTTTTAGCAAGCATTAAAGTTAATCTTATTTAATTTAATTAACGATTCAAAATAATAAAGCTATTGCTTTTAGTAGTGATGAAGTTATTAAAGCCATGTTAATGGTAAAAGATGATTACAAAATGCATAAAATATATGTCAGCAAGTATTACATTGTTTATTGTTCGTTACAATTATGTAACCTTTTTTACAACGTAAAAAGGGCAACATAAAGACTAATCTGCCGAAGCTTTTCCGAACAAATTATCAGCCAATCGTGATATTGGCGATATTATCGCAGATAATGGAGCAACACTGGTAACATCTCTAATTCGTGTCGATTCATGTCATATGTGCTTCATGGATGGCACTATTTCCGATTAAATTGTTGAAGCAGTAATTGAAAATCAGAATGCTAAAGCTAGTTTGTGTGCCTGAAGTCGTTAATCTCATTACACACTAAACACAACTAGTTTCAATCCTGTTGGATGCAACTCAATTCTGATGGTAAAATTTCAAATGAATTGTCCCCTCTAAAAGTTCGATAGGTCAATCTGAATACAAAAAATAACTACCAACTACGTTTTGCTTGTATAAAAAAAGTCGATCATAAGACGTAGTCACAACATCGAAAAGAATCCAACTTAAATGAGAAATACAAAAAAAAAGTATTTTAGATTTGAAGATTGGATAGACGTAAAAAGGTCCTTGTAAATCCTATTGAAATTGACATTTGATTTACCGTCTTTAATGTAGATCAACTTAACCTTATTACTGTTATTTAACTTCAACTTGTGTCGTTAATGTATTCTAGAATTTAAAACAACTGTTGCGTCTTGAAAAATGTAATACCCTTGCATATATAAATGTAGTGGATGAGTTTTATTTTGATTAGATCCAACAGCTTTTTTGGCGAGACTCCGCTATAAAACGCAAAAAAAGAGGACATAAAAACGAAGTTGCCCATAATATGTTTGACAGTGAACGCAGCCGTATATCAGGCGGATAGCAGACTAACCCCTAGGCGTAATAAAATAGGGCAATGAATCCTTGTTTTTAGAAACACACCTATACAATTCGCATGCACTAGCACCAGGTGAACTTTATTATACATTTAAGAGGTTGCTTGTTGCTTCAATATTTTACTAAAAGAGATTTACTTCGAACGAATTTAAAAAAACCCTTAAAGTGAGAATTTCTACGGTCCAAGCCGCAAGCTTCAAGGTTTTATTTGATCTGTAAAGTGGCCAAATTAAGTCCAAAGTTCTCGAAAGATATGTTGGTTTATTCAGCAAATAATAAAAGTTCTCAGTTGGTGGTTGCTCTATGAATGTAGAAGTTGGATAGAACTCTTTTTGTTCCGCTTTCTAAGTGAAGTTTAATCTAGGAACTTTTACGGAATTTGAGGTTTTACTTTGTTTGCTGAACGAAAGCACATCCAAAAGTTTGATTGTTAACGAAAAACCTAAAGGGACATTAATTAGTTTCGTATTGCTTCTGCAATTTCCTAAAAGGCAGTTTCTGTACCTGTAGTTTGTTAGTTGTTTGTTGGGTAAATCCACATAACTACTTCAAAGGGTCAATAATGGAGTAATGGTGGTCAGGAAATTCAATAATTTCAATCAAATCTAATGAACATTCTTGAATGAACACCGATTTTAGTAATTATATTTCTCTTTCATAATAAACTCAATAAATGATTGATAATTTTAATCCTCATTTCGTGAAATATTCATATCTCATAAATTAAATGTAGCAGATAATATAACAAATAAATATGAAAATTTTAAACCATTGTTCTAAAGCCAATGAGAAGCTTTCATTTCAGCTCTTGACTATAGCAACCACAAAACTTCCCGATAGTTTTTTCCTCCTAGATACCCTGGATGTGATTACAGCAATAGTATTTCTGTTAAATTTCCTAACATTCATTTATATTATTTTTAAATAATTACTGTTACCTTTATCCTTTATCTTTACAAAGCTAAAATGCTATTAATAAAATATTTCTATGTTTCGTTACTTATTGTTAGTAAAATAAAGAATTTATAAAAAGGCGATTCTTATGACATTATGTCATGCAATAATTTTTTATGTTATTTTGGTGTGAAATTTTCTTACCGAATCTCCCACGTTTTTGAATTACTACCGAAAATACCTCCTCGAGCATGAATTTTTTTAGAAAATTCATGCTCTCGGAAATATTTCCGGTAGTAATTCAAGTACTAGGGAGATTACTAGTGAAAATTCCACAGTATCCAATTAAAATTTTAGTTTTTCGGACCAGTTGGCTTTACCTCGATGATACCAATAGTTTGTTTGAACGTTGTATGCTAACTCGAATGCAGATAGGGACGGTTTATGTTTCGGCCAGTGTTAACCAAAAAATCTAATTTTGGCCGTTGTTTCGAAATTTTCAATAAAATCAAATTTGAGGAGAAACTAGGAATTTATGAAGAAATTTAAGCTTTAACTCGATAGTTGGGCTTTAGAATTTAGTTTAATTTTTATAAGAAAGTTTAAATTCTAAGTTTCAGTTGAAAGCTTCTAGAAAAAAGAGATCGAAAAGATGATGTATATGATTAATATTCATCACATTTGTAGGATTAATTACGAGCCTTAAATTGGTAACTTGGTTACCACAAGTTGATAGATAAGCGACCCTTTGTATAGAGAGCCCGCCACACAGTGGGCGATTTCGAGAATTTAACTGGACAAAAATATTTTTTTTTCTTTTCTTATTTGGGATATTTAAGTATAGCGACATGTAAACAAACTATTAACCTATCTGCACCCGTTTGATGACGCATCGTTTCCACTCGTTAAGGGTTCTGAATGAATTCCAAACACATGCGACTCCTTATCAGTTACGTGGCAGTGTTTGTAAGCAGGTCTGCTAAATGTATACTGTGTTTATAAAAACTGGACTTGTTCATTTTATCTGCAAATTATAATGTCTTGTGATAGTGTTGGTAAGTTTATATTTATGTACTAATCTTTTAATGTGAATTTTCGATAAATCTAAAGAAAAAGGGATAATATTAATTATACAGGGAAATTTAAAAAAATGGTAAAAAGTGGTATCTCTGATTTTGTAAGCAGAGAATAGGAAAAACATTCCTTTTTCATAATATGCTTTATCTATTTGCGTTAAGTTGCGCCTACAGCGGATATTTTATATTTACAGTTATAACCAGGAAAGAACTTTTTGAATTTTTGAAAGAAAAGGGCGAAATCCATCCGTTAAAGGCACGCTCGAGAAATTTTCTGAAGGAATTTATACTCTCAAAGTTAAATTTGTCAAATCCCGAGAAAACAGTAGAAGAAGATATTTTAAAGAAAGTTTTTTCTTATTGCTCCGATCTTCAAAAAAAATGGTCGCAATGTTCTCGAAATTTACAAAAATTTCTTCATAAGCATCCGGCTTGACTTAATACACAGCTGCAGTTTACCACTGGAAAATTCCACGCACCAGAGAAACCGGAAGCGGGTAGTAGTCGTGGTCGCCCATCAAAAAGTTTTGGTGAACTCGGCGAACGAGGTAAAAAAAGAAGAGTGCAAAATTTATTACAGTCGCATAGCACAGCCGAGTTATCTTTTGCGGCTCGATTGAGTATGAGGTCTGCTGGTAAACGACATGCTGCAACAATCATTAAAGAGGTAACAGAAACCACTCCAAAGAGAGCAGCTAAAGTAAAAAAGGCATATAAAGTTTCCTTATAAGCAGCGAAGGAAACTTTCACTCCCGAAGAAGCTTTAGGCATGATTGTTGACTTGAAATTGACGAAAAACCAGTACATACTTCTACGACAACGAGCAAAGGAAAAAGGATTTAATATTTATCCAAGTTACGAAGCTGTGAAGAGAGCGAAAGCAGAATGTTACCCACCTAAAAGTAGTATAACTGTAACAGAGTCATCTGCTGAAGTTCAACTACAGCAACTTCTAGACTTAACCGTAACTAGACTTATCAATGTACAAGAAGAAGTATTAGTTCAATATATTAACGATTTACCACTAGACAATGTTGAGCTGATTTACAAATGGGGATTAGACGGAACATCAGGTGAAAGTGAATACAAACAGCGTTTCACGGAAGAAGGAATTTCAGACTCTGACTTATTACTTACATCCCTTGTCCCTATACAATTGTACGCGTCTTATAAAAATAGTGAAAAAACTATTATTTGGCAAAATCCTCGTGTGTCTTCAACAAAATATTGCCGACCAATTCATTTTCAGTTCCAAAAGGAAACACCAGAAGCTACAAAACATGAAGTCAGACATATCGAAAGGTTTGCAATACCATCACAGAGACTTCATCACAGGTGTGTTATATTTGTGGGACTTCTCCAAAGAGTATGAATAACTTAGAAGCTGTAAAACAGAGGACAAGTGATCCTACAACTTATTCCTTCGGCCTGTCACCCCTTCATGCTTATATAAGATTCTTTGAATGTTTACTGCATATTTCATATAGAATCAATATTAAAAAATGGCAGATAAGAAGCAAAGAAGACAAAACCGAACTTGCGCGTAGAAAGAAAGAGATAATACAGCTTTTTCGCAAAGAAACGGGTCTTATAGTAGACAAACCAAAACAAGGACAAGGATCTAGTAATGATGGAAATACAGCCCGCAGATTTTTTAGAGATCCTGAAACAACTGCAAGGATTACAGGGATAGACAAAGATCTCATATATCGTTTTGGTGTTATCTTAAGCACTCTTAACAGCGGACATGAAATAGATGCACAAAAATTCGACAGTTACGCACTTGACACGGCAAAGCTGTATATACGACATTATAACTGGTTTTATATGCCAGCTTCGGTACACAAAATATTAATACATGGCGCTGATGTTATTAAAAGTTCTATTCTTCCCATTGGACAACTTACAGAAGATGCTCAAGAAGCAAGGAATAAGGATTACAGATTTTATCGGGAGCATCACACTCGAAAAGCATCTAGAATCCAAACAAATGAAGATTTACTAAACTTCCTGCTAATTACATCAGATCCTGTAATTTCTAGTAAAAGACGCCTACCAGTGAAGAAAAGTAGTGCTTTCCTGCCGGATGTTCTTCAACTTTTAATCTCCCCAGAAGTCTCCAGCAGTGTTACCTCTAAAGATGTCGAACCCATTAGTTCAGACTCTAAAGATAATATCGATTTTTGAAAAGTATAAGAAGTAAGGTAATAATTATGTTACATATACTTATAAAACCTCAAAATACAACATTTCATTGACTACATAACTAAAATTTGCAGTTCCTTATTTTTGTCCAGTTAAATTCTCGAAATCGCCCACTGTGCGCCATCCTGCAGCTTTGGGTCGATTCTTTATATATTATGAATTCGTTAAATTCTTTCGCTATATAATAGATTTGTGCCAAATAAATTATGAGTATACAAACATTTGAAAAGAAACGTTGAGAAAGATAATAACAATAATAGGAAACTTAATTTGAAAGAAACCGTATTATAATTTAATGATAACGAAATGAGTCTAGAGTTTTATTTGTTCATTAAGCAATAAGAAATCTCTATTCTAGAGAGCTTCGCCTGAATGAACAATATCTAGACTATATGATGTATTGGTATAAAATGTGATAGAAAAATTCTTCTGTACAGTTTACCTTACAGTAACTTTATTTTTGTATTTCTGACTAGGTATATTACATTTTTTGTGAAACTTCGTAATTGGTTCAAAATATATGGATTTCCAGCATTTTCTACTCTCAAAACGCGAACATATCTACATTATCGGAGAGAAGTAAAGGAACAAAGTGCTTCTGCTCCTTTAAATCAAATAATAATAATAATAATAATTACCTAGGAAGACTTCATCAATACCTAGAAGGCAAACGCTACTAAAACACATAAATAGAGTAAAAAGCTCATCAACGAAACATTATACGACCTCGATAACACCGAAACCTTGGAAATGCTCGATACTCTAAATCAGCGACTGTTAGTTGAGGCCCAAAGACTTAGGAGATACATGGAGGCCAGGCAAAGAAAACATCAAAACAAACTATTCAATACCAATGAAAAGTTATACTATCATAATCTTAACAAACAAAAAAACCGGAGAAAACAAACTGCCCGATGCGAGGACAATAGAAACCTATTGGTCTGGTATATGGTCGAGTCTGAACAAACGCAATGAAAACGCTGCATGGTTAAAATGTGAACAAAAATATTTGGGTAACCTGACTCCGATGGACGGCTCTGTGATCATCGTCGAACAACTCAGTCAAGCAATAAATTTAACACATAATTGGAAAGCTCCTGGCTCAGACAAAATCCATAATTTTTGGATTAAATGCTTCACAGCAACGCATAAACTTCTTGCATTTCATTTCAATAACTTTTTAAAAGACCCAGGCAAGATACCATCATACCTGTCTGCAGGCATCATTTACTTGCTACCAAAAGACGAAAATACCCACAACCCGTCAAAGTACCGCCCGATCACATATCTGAGCAGCATTTATAAAATTTTCACATCATGTGTTTCAGCAAAGATTTACTAGTATTTAAAAAAGAATAGCCTATTGGCTGAGGAACAGAAAGGATATATTAAAGGGTCACAAGGAAGCAAGGAACAACTCATAATTAACGGCGTGGTATCCCTGCTAACCATCCCGAAATATCGCACAATATACACTGCCTTTATTGATTAGAGAAAAGATTTTTACTCAGTGCCTCACACTTGTCTTATTCAAGTCCTCCGCATTTATAAAATTGATCCAAAAATAATTAAAACATTGCAAAATTAAATGGTAGCGTGGCAGACTACTCCACACTTAAGTCTTGGCAGCACCAATATTAAGTGTAACCCCATAAAGATCTGTAGAGGTTTATTTCAAGACGCCAGTTTAAGCCCACTATGGTTTTGTCTTGCTTTAAATCTGATTATGGATTTTCAATCAAAAATGGCAACATTATAAAACACCGCATACCACATCTAATGTACATGGACGATATCAAACTATATGGATCCGCAGACAGACAAATACAACAACTGCTCCACCTCACAGAAAATTTCTCTAGTGATATCCAGATGTCATTGGTCTTGACAAATGCAAAACGCTGAGTATAAATCAGGGAAAGTGTGAACCTAAAAGATATAAAACTATGAAAGAAACTTACATTGACCCAATGAGTAAACAAAACACTTACAAATATCTAGGTCTACTGCAATCACGACGAATTAAACATAAAGAAGTTAAAGAAAGAACCACAGCGGAATATATAAAAAGAGTCAGAGCAATACTCCAATCAAAAATTAACTGGTAAAAATACATTCAAGGCTAATAACACATATGCAATACCAGTGTTAACATATACATTTGGGACAGTTAACTGGACACAAACAGACTTGCAAGGTATACAGACCAAAACTCGCACTCTCTTAACGAAGCACCGAATTCATCATCCTAGAGCTTCAAGTGATCGAATAATTATACCACGTCAACAAGAAGGACATGGTCTTATAGACATCCTTCAACTGTGTAACAACCAAATAAAGACTCTAGAGCACTATTTTCATCATAAAAAAACATCTGGCCTACACCAAGCAGTGATAAAGGCTGACGAAGCCTGCACGCCCCTGGACTTGAAAAATACTGCACTTGTACACTCTGACACGCGAGAAGATTATAGCCGCAGCAAAATGGTCATTGAACAATGGATCCAGAAAATATTTCACAGACGGCACCCAAGCAATTTGGTTCAGAATCATGTAGACATGAATGCGTCGAACAGCTGTTTAACTCGCGCGACTCTCTTTGCTGAAACTGAAGGGTTTATGATCGCTATTCAAGATCAAGTAATGAACACCAAAAACTACGAAAAATACATTCCTAAAAAACCCTTAAATGATGACTAATGTAGAAAGTGTACAAAGGCACCTGAAACCATTCAGCATATTACAGGAAGTTGTAAAACTCTAGCTGCTATCGAATATCTTACAAGACATAATCGAGTGGCAAAAGTTATTTATCAGAAAATAGCCAAAATATACAAGCTAGCTTACCCTACTATAAATATAATCTAGAAAGTGTCCTGGAAAATGAAAATTATAAAATGTACTGGACTCGCACTGTACTAACGAATATGACCATATCATGCAATCGACCTGATATTATTCTTACAGCTAAGGCCACAGCTATCACGTACCTAGTAGATATTGCAGTACCAAACAGGCATTACCTTCTGAAAACCTATACAGAGAAGGCAAGCTAATATCAACATCTAGCGAATGAGATTAAATCTATGTGAAAGCAAAATGAGGTTCATATGATACCAATAATAATATCAACCACAGGAGTAATACCTAAGCAACTCTTAGCCAGTCTAAGACAACTAGAGCTACCTGTCAGCATATACATCCAACTTCAGAAGGCAGTAATACTCAATACTTGTGCAATAGTCCGGGCGTTTCTAAATCTAGACTCGCAATAGATGAGCAGTATCTTGTCAATTGATACCTGCAATACAACGTCGCTGAGACAGACAGAATTGATAATGATAATAATAATAGATCACACTGAAATTAAAGAAAAGCTGAGAGAAGAATTTTAAACAAGGCTTGACTTAATTTTAAAGTCATACTTAAGCGGAACCTGTAAAATAAAAGGAATTGATGAATTTGCAGTCCCAGTCATGACATATTCATATGAACCTATCAACTGATTTGCAACTAGATTTACAAGAGGCGAGAAGGAAAATACGGACAACCGATAACAAAACATCGAATGCTCCATCCAAATTCAGCTATTAAATGAGTAACTCTTCCAACAAGAAGTAGGACTAGGGATAACAAGTTTAAGTCAACTCTGTGAAACAGAAATAAACAACTTGAGACAATATTTCCATAAAAAAGCAATTACCGACAAAATGTTTAAAACAACGTGCAAACAATACAAGCAAATAACTCCACTTAACCTAAGTAAGGAAGACAAAGAACCAGCGAGAGAAGGTAAATTTATCGAATCACAACTTAGGAATTGAACACAGAAGACACTGCATGCATCTCATCCAAGCTATGTCAATTTAGATATAGTTGACAAGGAAGCATTCAACACATGGCTCAAAAACGGATCAGTATATGGTGAAACTATAGGCAAGACAGAGTGATGAATACGAAAAATTTTGGAAAATATATCCTTAAAGAACCAAACGTAAACGATAAATGCAGAAGATGTGTAACAAATAAGGAAACTATCGAACATGTAATAGGAGGCTGCACTACCCTTGCCCAGGTGGAATACACCCAGAGACATAAAAACATTGCCAACATTTTACATCTTAATCTAGCGAAACAACTTAAGCTCTTAAACACCGAATTACCGTATTATAAATATGTTCCCGAAAATGTCCTGGAGAATAATAACTACAAAATATACTCGGATAGAGAAATAAGAACAGATGTAAAAATACAAGCCAACAAACCAGACATAATTATCTAAAATAACAGAACTAACGAAACAGACATAATTGATGCTGCGATACCAGTAAACAGCAATCTCCAAACAACTTACGCTACAAAAATCAACAAATACATCGGGTTGTCGAATGAAATGAAACAAATGTGGAAAGCAAAAAAGGTGACCATTAGACCTATAATAATCTCTGCCACAGGGATAATACCTAAATCACTAACTGAAGAAACAGAAAAATCAATCTAAAATACCTCCTGCCGATAATTCAAAAATCTGTTATTTTGGACACATACCACATCGTCGGAAGATTCCCTAATCTCAAAGAAGATTCGTAAACTTTACGCATAGTAGAACTTGACCAAGTCCGTTTGGCCTGCAAAGACCGCAACCATTAAGCCGTTTAAAACCGACGCAATACATTAAAATAATAATAATAATGAATAATACTATAAAAAATGCAAATCTCTTAATACTCATTCCAATGAAATATTATCCACGTAATCTAGTTAATATTTCTCAACATTTAATAAAGCTATGCAACAGTTAAGTTGATAAATATTTATAATATTAAAAATCGATGAAGACAAAAGAGGCCAATTATAACTGTTAAACTTTATTAACCATCAAAGGCAATTCAATTTATAAAAACCGGATTTACCACGACTTGGTAAATCTGGTATTTATAAGTTAAATTGCTCTAAGGTAATCCTGTCTGCATAGGTCAAACATTACATAATTTTCACATTAGCTACAGCGAACATCTTGCTGCCTTCAGAAATAAATATCCAGAAAGATTAAATTTGGCAAAGTATCTATTATAAACACAACATAAACTTACATGCGCGAACGCAGTAGAAGTATTACATATTTGTAATAACACTAAAAAACATAATTTTTTAGAAGCCATAGAAATTTACAAATATTTAGAATTCAGTCAATTTATATTTATGAACGAGCAGCTTGCTCTTCTGGACACACCTCTAATTGAAGCTTTGGACGAGAATTCGGCTTGGACGGAATATTCGTAAGAGTCTGTAATCCATGGAGCTTGTTAGCATAACGGCTAAACAAATTGTTGGTATAACCACCGATGACGCAGTAATGCGAAATCTGGTCCGGCATTGGTAAATATTTATCGAAACATTGTGGAATTTTTAATATTTGTTGCCTTTTAATCGTAAATAAAGTTTAATAATTATGGATATTAAAGAATTCCACAAAGTAAGGGTTGGAAATGTCAAATCTAAATCAATAAACTGCATTCAAAAGTGTCTATTTTACATATTACAACAAAAAACCAAAAGGCATTATGGAAACACAAAATACTACTTTAATAGTTGCTTGAAAGTCATTTATTATTTATTATTTGCAAAAAAGGTCGCGGTATTGGGCAAATAAAATTTTGAGTAGTGTTTTCAGGTAGACTTATCCAGACTTGATTTATTTTTATTTATCAATGATTGTGGATTCCAAAATATTTGTGTACAAATATGACGTTCTATCCCTTTGCATAAATCTTCAGTGTGGTTAAGGTGATACGATTATGCCGGCCATGGCAAAACCTGAATGTCATCTTCCTTAAACTACTCTTGACTTATTCGTAAACAGTGCTCGGATCCTTATTTTGTTAAAAAATAAAATAAGGCGGCATTTCCCAATCTGCATAAAATAATATTGTTTTTTGCAAAATATGCCTATAATCAAAAAGATTTATGATGTCTTAAGCAAGGAACAGAATACCAACTCCTTTCCATGAGAAATAACCCCACGAAAAAAGTAGCCTTTAGCACGTTTAATTATAGGTGTAACATATTTAGGATTACACACTGTATTAACTGGCCACCTGACACGTTTCATTTTATCAAAATTAAAAATCTTTTAAGAAATTTCATCCCTAAATAGAAATTCTTTTCACTCATCTACTGTCCAGTTTAAATAATGACGATCAAATGCAAGTTTAGCCAGATTATTTACTTCTAAAATAAGGAGATCTTTAGACGAGGATCTACTACATAGCTTTGTTTATACCAATTTTTTTTAAATTCTCCTTTGGCTAATCATAAATGATGAGATGTCAGCAATGATTCTAGGTGAGAGCTTCTAAAGATTACTTGGCGAAATTCTTTAATACGCGTCCTGGTACCTGTGTTCATCTCGGTCTTCAGGATTTTGGCAAATTCTCTAAATAACCTGTTTTATTCAAGCAATAAATTATTTTAAAAACGCTATCACCGGATAACAAAAACTATTTTGAAATGACGGATTGCTTTTTACCTTCCAAAATTGCATTTAGTACCTTCTGCCTTAATTCTCTGGAAATTCGAATACCACTTGGCATGGTAATTTAGCGTTGAACTAATAACTACGCATGAGATAAATTTCACACAGTTATCATTTTTACGAAAAATCTTATTTTTAAGGTAATTATTAAAATCTTGCTTTACTTTGGACGTATTACTCTCCATATGTCAGTTTATAATGTAACAAAATGTAATTATAAAATTTAGTTAGGAATTTTATAGAAAATTTGGTAAAGGGAAGCGGTTGCGATAATAAATCAAACGGCAGATAAGTGCTCCAGAAATTTTGGTAAATGATAACGCTTATCTGCTCTTTCTTCTAGAACCCGAAACGGGAAATATAAATAGGCGGTCCGGTTGGCTTTCCCTCAGTTAGTCAATGAATAAGTTAGTTAAGTAAAGAGTGTTAGTAAGTTTTATTAGTAAATTGCAGTGCTCCGAGGTCAGTTTGAAAATAAAGTTGTTACAATTCACGCAGTATTGATATTCAAACCGATAACGCGCAACAATATTGATGAGTGAATTACTCTTACTTAAAATGAGTGATAAGTAAATTACTCGTTACTTACGGTATTAGATGATAAGTGATTACTGGTAACATTAGTACTATTACTTATATTAATCCCGTGTTTGCGTGTTACATTTATCAACAGAAATTTGAATAGAGGGTAGTGCGTTCGAATGCACTAATAGGAAAGTTTTTGAATCCTACCCGAAAGGTATCTGTCACAGTATGATGTTATAGTAGATGTTACAGTATTCACCAGCTAGAAAATTTTGAGCTCTCAGCGGTGCATATGAATTTAAAGAAGTATCTTTTTTGAAGGGATAATAGATGAAACTTGCAGGCTACGACATATCGAACTAGAAAGATCACTTTATCTTGCTTGTGAATTTTTTAAGGCTAATGCGCGTGCCTAGGTGTATAAACTGATTTGAATTTGAGAATATTAATTTCGAAGAAACAACAACATGGGGAGCTCTCTATCTAATTCACTTCTTATTTGCATTTTAAACAGAAATTTTGCTTTGAAAAGGAGTTAAATTTCAATTTATTCATTGCAAAAAAGCGCGATGAGTGAAAGGTAATGATTAAGAATGACAATCATTTTATTAGTGAAGAATGATGAATAGAAATTGAATAAATGTTTTCTTGAATGATAAGTAATGATTAAATTTTCAGTCATAACACAAGTCTGCAACCAAAAAGGTGCACATAGTTTCTATACTTTTTCTTACAGATTTCAACTTACTAAAACTGGAAAGAATGCTCAAAAACTTTCATCTGGTCAGTTTTTCTTGCAAAACTTATATTTGTAGAATCATTTAGAATTAAACTCTTAATGCAAAATTAAGTAGTTTATTATGGATATTAAAAAATCCATGCACGGGTGATTTCACTTTAAATTATTATGTGTGGAAATAAATATAAAGAAAAAATGGTTAGGTGGGGGCTATAGAGGAATGATAAGGGTAGTACTGACGATGAAAAAAGTTTAAGTTTATTATTTCAATACTTCAACGTTGATTTTGGACCAACAAGCAGATTATACAAAGTATTACTGCTTCCTTTGCTGATGGAATAGTCGACATGTTCATTAGATAAAAACTGACTGACCACTTTCAACGGCCTTTGCCTTTGCCAAAAATAATAAATACGACACAGGTTCCTTTTCAAAAGAAGCTACTAACAATTGGTCATGTTTAAATTGAAGCTTCTAAAGCAGTTTGTTTAATAAGTACCAAAAGATGGGGCATATTTCGCTAATGTATCTGTATTTCAAGTCTTCAAAATTATCGAAAAGAGAAAATTTTTACTAACCCCGACCTACAAAAATTGGTATTCGATTCCCTCGTTCTATAAATAAAGGAGGAAAATAAGCATGGGGTTCTTTCAAAGACATAGTATACTATTTTTTGCATAATATTAAAGATCCTTAATACAAAACTATCTTACGATATATGATGGCTTCATATAAAGCTTAAGAATACAAAATGAGCTTAGAAGTTCATTTCATACGCTCTCGTATCGATTATTTTTCCCAAAAATTGGCAGCATTTAGTGAAGATCAAAGTAAGAGATTTCGCCACGGTGTGCGTGATATGGATAGCCATAAGTTGCCAAGAAAAATGAGCGGCTAGCAATCTGCTACATAGCCAAATGGGAAACAAAAAAACAAAAGCGGAAGCTGGTTTGGAGAAGTATCAAATAATAGAAAGAAATATGAAATAATAACTACATTTTATAAAAAAATTGCTTCTTTTATTGTAAGAAATATTTGTTAGGCCTTTTTAGTAACATGGTGATTTTTCATTAGTATTATACACTTTCATGAAAACATTTTGCGTTTTACAAGAAACTGTACGTTATGGAAGAAAATGGAAGTTATTTTTAGATTCAGCACACTGGAAAATATAATAAGTACCAAAAATATTCCATGGAGCTGAGAAATAATATTTTTTACAAACGTGTGAATTAACACTGGAGTAAATATTTACTTACTTGAATATGCCCTACTCTGCACTTGACATTCCACCAACCCAATTTATAAAATCAGAATCAGAACAACGGACTGCGGTTCGTGGTCCCATGTTTATGAAAAAGAAAACATTTCCTGACAGACCTTAATTTTCATCTGATGTCATCTGTGGAACATCGTTCGAAATAAATAAATCTATTAATAAGACGTCATTTTGGAAATCTAGGACATGAAATTTGTTACTTACAATAATTGAAAATATAAAAATTGGGCTAACATTGTTTTTAAAAACCCAACTGAATTCCGTGCGTATGCAATGACTAAAATGCTGAGAAATATATGGTAATATGACCAAAATATTATAAAACAGAAACGTCTTAATTTAGTTTTGATAGAAGTTTCTAATTCCAATATTTTGGATATCAATGGCTTTGAAATATGGTGACGCTTCTTTTCAAAATCATTTCGGCCACAGTTTAAGTCGCAACCCTTTGGTAACTTAACCAAGGCGTTAGCCCTTCACGCGGTATGCTATTGTGTGTAGCGTCTTAATTAGAGGAGGGATCGAGAAGAAGACAACATCAATTTTCGTTATCATTCTATAATCTAATTTAGTCAATTAAGCGACGAGATAATTAGACCGATCTTACTCAATTAACATGTTATATATGGCTTGCGATCTTAATTAGGACAGTTTCTTTACACTTCCCTTTGTTTCATATTCTCATATTATCCGCATTGTATAAGTACATCATTAGATTTGATGGTCCCCGTTTAAGTACCGATAAATAATAAAATACGATAAGTACATTACCCTGCTCTATAAGGTAATTAAACCGCGTGTTGTAGATTTCTGCTAGAATAAGAAAGGTTAATTAAATGAGCAGAAATTAGTCGTGGTAATTTTAACAAATATATTTGAGCTGTTTTTAACAGAAAATTGCAATTCGCAGTGGTCAAGTATAAAGTGAAGGTGCCTTAATAACTCACTAACGATTTTATTTGTCAGTTAACTCTATTAACGATAAATCCAACAAAGAATATAAAAATTCCACAATCTTTCTATTAATATTTGCTACCATCGAACCTAGTTTTGCTTTTCAGCATCGTCAGCGGTTCTATCAGTAGTTTGTTTAGCCTTTATTATTATAACAAGGTCCAAGAATCACGGACTCCTACAAATATTTCGTCTAATCCGAATTCTCATCCAAAGCTTCAATTCGAGGTGTATTCCGAAGATCTAGCTCGTCTAGTTCGTAAGTGTAAATTGTCTCGATTGTGAATATTTGTGAATTCCACACAATGAGGTTTAAAAATGTCAATACTAATGTTTACAACAGGATTATCGTAACAATTAAAGAAATCTATAAAATGGGTCCAACGGTCAACAGCAACAATCACAAAATATGAAGATTATTCGCTTTTAAAATGTTGTCGTCTTAATCTCAGGGGCATGTTAACAATGTTCAGAGCCCTGGGCAACTATACAGTATATTTCAAAGGGAATAGCTGCTACCAGTTTTTTGTAAAGATACATTCTTATCTAAAAAAATTAAAAATTTGGCTTAACAAAGTCGTTGGGATTAACCTAACTAAAATATTCACAAATTTTTAGTGCTTCCGCTTCTACATGAATTGACACTAATCTTGTTGTTTTAAATAGCTTACCCTGTGTATTTTTGCATTTTTAGATTCTATTTGATATTTTAAGTCCGCTTTGTACTGGATGTTTCTAAAATTTAGAGATAACATTATTTCGAAGTCGATCTTGATGTAACAAATTTGACTAATTGTGAGATTTTTAATCTTACTTTATAGGAATATTACTTGTGACGTATTGGCAATCTTAGATCAAATCAACTGCATAAGAATGCTAGAAGTCAGACCTACACAACCTTTGGTATGCTTTAGTGGTGCTAAAAGATAACAGAAGCTTATTAGATTTATTATTTGATCAAAGGAAACTCCTTTCTCTGGGATATATCTGACGTATTTCAAAACAAAAGCTGACATTATATTACTTTGGTACAAAGGAATATAATTTCTAAGCGTAACAATATAAAACTAAAAAAAAACTAAGAATAATAACGAAGCACCAAATAAGAATAATCTAATTCTGTGTTATATTAAAAAATATACATTTGAAAAAATTAAATACTATCTACAGGTTTATATGACATTGTCAGAAATTGTCTTCAGACAACTTAGTAAATCAACAACATTCTTGTCAGACTAAACAAACCGATTGGCTTTTATCTTGGTGGCATTCTCTCTGTTCTATTATGGTGCTTAAAAAGCACGGCCCTCTACTGACTCCAATATTAAACAGGCTCTGAACTGTCATCATCATGTTCGAATCAAATGCCAGTAAAATTAAGTTCTAGCTTTCATATTTTACTTACATTTAAATATCATGTTAATTGAGATTCCAATTAAATTAGAAATATAGTTGCAAATAATACGTATAAGACACTGTGTACAGTGAACTTTCACAATGCCCGTCTACTAATTATTATTCGAGCATAATTAAGTACAATTAGTTGTGTTTTGGGGTTCATTTCATTTCTGCTGATTCAGTGATAAAGGTCATTAAATTTGTCGGCCATATACATCATGCTTTCCCATTAATCATTCCCTAGAATGTTGGGCACTAAACTCCATTACATTTAGTCCAACTAGCCAAATTTAAACTTTTCTCTTCAGTTACTTCAATTTCGACATGCTGGCGAAGTTTTAATTAATAGATATAGCAAAAAATGCTAGCAGAAAAACAAAAAGTTGGCACAGGTGGATTCAAAATATGCACTGAAATATAAGCTCAAAATGTTGGCTGGAAACTTTTCAAATAAGGTCAATTATAGTAAAAATTGTAATCTTTTTTTTTATATGCGAATGCAGTGCTTATTTATTCAGATTTAGTGGACCCTGTCCGTTTGACGGATATTCATTTTCATGTTAAAGCTCAAAATATAACAACCAACAACCAGTCTAAAGAGTTTATTAAATGTTTTACCGCACCACTGACACCACTTCTATCCTACACCACTATTGCCTTTAATGATTATTTCTTAAGATTTTAAAACTAAAACCAATAATATCTTCCAAAGAAGGTTTACTTTTTTAATCTATCGACAATTAATGAATAATTACGCCTTCATATTTTGCCAGTAGTATGAACTGGTAACTGTACTGCGGTCAAAGTGAAATACGCGATACGTAATTACAAATTAATCGCCGATGTGGTAAAACGGTAAATCCACTTGAACTTAATCGTACGCTACAGTGTTTAGTGCTTTAGTAATATCTTACAGTAAACTCCCAAAATGTGTTACTCCCCGTTATCCCTACCATTGTCGAAAAATATATATGTTTTATTGCTCCTAGCGCGCTTGAATGGGTTATTCAAAAGTGGCGCTAAAACTTGGAAGTCCAATTCGTTGTTCGAAAATTAGAGCGAGAGAATATTCGCGCAACTTCAAAGATCATATCCTAACAACTTTAACGCCCGGACAACTTTAACAGGGGCAACTTTAGTGGAAGTCGACTGTGTGGTGCCATCGACAGTGACATAACTAACAATTTATGTGCCCGGTGCTGGCTTCTATAACTGCGCCTTTGAAATATGACATGACTCAAAACTTGATTCTGGTCTGTCGTCTGATCATTTCAACTCCCTGTGCCATGGGTACTGTCGGCATCACTCTAGATACGGCACTGGCCGAAGGGTTTGCCAACGGTTGTTGAGATTCCATTAACTGGATTTAACAATGGCCTTATCTCATATGTGTGCGTAAGTAGTCACTCCTTCTAGTTGTATATGCTATCATTTTCGATTGAGCTGTCGCTCCTGGCAGATTACCTACTTTTTTGGCTGTTTTTCGTATCGAGTAACCATCTCGTCTGTCGATAACTTCTGCTGGTTTATGGATTAATTGTACACCCGTGGATCACCCAGGTGGTTAGAGATATTTGTGGACTATGCATCCCCAACCTTTTAGTGCAGAAACTATGAACGGCAAGCGCATTCACATGCCCCTGTTCAATTACTCGAAAATTCTAAAATATGGCCTGGAATAAATTGCTATTATTTATGGTAGCTTAAAAAAATATTATTTAAAAATCTTGTTTAGAACTACCAAAAGGCCTAAATATCAAATAATTATTGGTGTTAATGACGCACCCATCCGTGGAGTTCACTGCGGTGTAATTATTTTCAGGCTTCTCACACGCTTCTAGAATTTACCTAATAGCGCTCTTGGGCATCGTACTTCTTCTTCTATGTCCTCTCGATTTGTGTGGAGAAGATTACAATCCCAGGATCCCACTGACTTCTCAGTTTGGTTGTTTGATATTTTGACTGGAGGGTAACTTTACAGATCCTCCTCTCGTTGGAGAGTATAGTGTGGGTACTCACGTGATTGCCTATAAATTGGATTTATTGCTTTATATATAGCCTTAGGCTGTATATAATATAGGTTAATTCATTTCGCATTATCACAAAACGTCAACATTTTTTTAAATCACAACAGGTATTTTTTTCACACAACTGAAAAACCTATTTAGAGTGCTTTTCAAAAATGTAATATTCTTTAAAAGATCGTAATTAACGCCCGGTAATTTAATTCAATTTGTAGACTAAAAAAATACTAAATGCTCGATAAAAAATTTAAAAGCTCAGTATAAAATTTTAGAAAATGCCTTGTATATTTATTAAAATTACAATATAAAATATACAATTTGCACGCGAAATTCTGATTGGTATTTTGATCAAATATGATTTCAATAAAAATATAAATGCTCGATAAATTTATATTGGCTATTAAATGAAATTTTGCCTTTTATGCTAATGCACTCTACAAAAATATAAAAGCTCGATAACTAATGTTCATTATTAAATCAAATTTACAATAAAGAATATCTATATCGCATCGCAAATGCAGGGTGTTTCAGTAGAAAAGGCTAGTCAATTTTCTTGTTAAGAGCCTAATGCTGACAAAAGGGCTGAAAGCTACCCCTTAAGCAGAAGAATAAAGTACCCTTAAATTTTAAAAGGGACTCAATTTGAGTGACACTCATTTTAACGCTTTTTCAATTCTGTTCACGAAGACACGCCTTTTTAAATTTAGCAAAAGGGAATATTAAATAACTAGCTGACATGTTGCCGAACCTCACTCGCTATTGTCATATTTTTCCAAAATTTCGATTACTTTAAAATTTTAGTCTTTCTAAATATTTTTCCAAAATTTCACTTCCTCAAAATTTCAACTTAAATTTTAAAACTTAATTTTTTAGAAACTTTGATTTTGAAAATTTAGCTTTCTCTTTAAAATTTCAATTTTTTTTAAATTTCAATTTTTTTAAAATTTCGAAGTCCGATGTCAAGCAATTTGAATGGTAAAATTTTTCTCAAAATTTCTATTGTATTTCAAAATTTCAACGCTTTTATCAATATCAAAATATGATATAACAAAAACTTTGAAAAACTTCAAAACTTTTTTTTTAATTTCGGGTTCTATTTAAGTATTCGACGCCTTTTCAAAATTTCCGTTCTATCCAAAATGTCAAAATTTGTATAGGTTTTTTCAACTCTTCGACTTTTTTGAACATTTTAATTTCGGTGGAACGGACTGGTCTTTGGTTATCTTCAAAAATTGAAATACAGAACTTGTCCCTCGAAACCAAGAAAGATTAAAAAACACAACAAATGTTGCATTTTAATTACAACTTGAATTTTTCATATTGTGATTCTAAAAAATGTTAGCTTTTTTTGAAACTTTGACAATGGAACGTTTCGATAAGGTCAAATTTTCTGAAAAGTTAATTTTTTTCAAAATTTCGACTTTATTTTAAAATTTAGATCTTTTTTTCAAAATTTCGATTCCTCGTCAAAAATGGGAGTTTCGTAAAAACTCTTTTGACTTTTTCTCAAATTTTTAACTGTTTTCCAAATATTAATTTTTTTTTGAAAACTTCCAAAAATTTATAATTTATTTGAACATATCGATTTTTTCTTAAAATATCGACCTTTCAAAATGTATATTTTGTTCAAGAAAACCTTTGGTTTTTTTTTTAAATTTCGACTTTTATGAAAATTTTTCTTTGTTAATATTACTATTTTTATAAAAATGTTGTGTTTTTGCATGCTTTCGACTTTTTTCAATTTTTGGTTTTTTTTTTCAAATCTTCATCTTATTTTCAAAATTTTGATTGTTTTTTCTTGAATTTCAACCGCGTATATTTCAAAATTTTGCCGTTTTTCCAAAATACCGATATTATTTAAATTTAATTTTTTTTTAAATTTTGACTTATTCGAAAATTTCAATTTTTTAAAATTGGGGCATTTTTTTTAAATGTCGACTTTTTAGATATTTACGGCAATTGTGAAAAATTTTAATTTTTTTTTACGAATTATGCAATTTTTTAATATTATTTTGAAAATTTCGACTTTTTTCAATATTTGGACTTTTTTTGGTTAAAAGTTCGACGATTTTTCAAAATTTATTTTTCTTCCTAGTTCCAATCAAAAACAATCAACTGTTCACAGAAATGTTCGTCTTTTTTCTAAAATTTAAATTATTCTAAATTTTGACCTTCTCCAAATTTTAATTTCATTTTGGTAGGCTTTGCTCCCCTCCAATATTTATAATTTTCTCGACTTCCTTGAAACTTTGAAGATTTTTTCAATGTATTACGGTATCGATATTTCATTTATAACGTTGACTATTTTCGAAATTGGATTTTTAAAATCAGTTTCTTGAAATTTCGAACTTATTTGAAAATTTCGTTATTTTTTCAAATTTTCCAAATTTTTGAAAAAATCAACTTTTTCAAAAAGCTCTTTCTTAACAATTATAACTATTTTCGTTTAAACTTTTTTGAAAATGTTGCCTTTTTCAAAATTTTTCACTATTTTTCCAAAATTCTGATTTAAAAATTTCGATTCTAAAATTTCGACCCTTTTTGATAATTTCGACTAATATTTCAAATTTCAATTTTCTTTGGATAATCGAAATTTTGTGAAAATTTTGCCCATTTTCAATTTTTGTTGTTGAAAATATCGTTTTTTCGCAAAATTTCATCATTTTTCAAAATTTCGACCTCTTTGCAAACTTTCGATTTTTTATTAAATTTCGACTTCTTAAACTTTCGACTTTTTTAAAAAAAATTTTTGACCGTTTTTATTTGGCAAATTTTGGTAAAAATTTTAATAAAAAATTTTTAAAAATTTCGAATTTTTTTCGAAAATCATCATTAACCGAAATTGCGACTTTTCTTTTAAAATTTTGATAATATTGGTTTTTCTTCAGTATTTAAATTTGTCAAATATCTAAAAGTTTCACTCAAAATTTTTATTTTTTTTTGAAATTTCGACTTTTTTTTAATCCTGATTGTTTGGAATTTTTGATCTACTTTTCTCATTTTTTTTTAAATTTTGAATTATTTTTAAAATGTCGTAATTTTTTTCGAAATTCTCGAATTTTTTGAAAATGTCGACTTTTCACATAATTTCCACTTTTTTAATTTAATTTTGACCTTTCTTTAAAAATTCTGCATTTTATGCATTTTCTAAAATTTTGTTTTTTAGAAATTTTTACTGTGACAATTTCGCCTATCTGTTTTCCCTTTTTTTTTATTCTCGAAACTTGCATTCTTCGTAACTTCGATTTTTTTCAAAATCTGCCTGTTCCTAAAAATTTGTTGTGAAGAAGAATCTGACTTTGCAAATTAGGAATTTTTAAATTTTAAACAAATTGTATAAAACGAATTTAAGAAAAAATGTTGATTTTAAAGTGGTATTTTTAAAAGAAATGACTTTTAAGCTTAAACTGAAAAGTTAAAAAAAAATAAAAAAAATCAAAATTTAAAGGAAGTTTCGAGTTTCAAATATAAAGAGAAATTTTGAAAAAAGAGTACAAAGCAAAATGTTTCCATTGTGTGCGGAAAATATTGACTATAAACTGAAAATTTCGAGAAGAAACATCAAAATATCTAAATAAAAAATTGTTTCCCACATTTTGATGTAAACATCGCAAGTACCCAATTAAAGCCAAAATTTCGAGTTTAAAATGTAAATGTTTAGAAACTAAAAGAAAAGAATCCGTAAAAGGAGAAAATATGCTACGGATCTCTTAGAACGTTTAGGCAACTTTAAATACAATCACTTGTATTTTTCATTATATAAAAATGTTCTACCTGCTAATGCCCATATCAACTATCTTAGAAATTGACTTTTGAAAAATCCGATTTCAGTGCTCACCTACGTGTTATGGGGAACATCTTGTATGAAATTTCATGCTCCTAGACTCACCCGTTTAGAGTTAAGACTGTACGTTGTCTGTAAGTCAGTGCTTAGAAATGTATTAAACAGGAAGCATTAACATTTGGCACTGGGAATTTCTTAAATTGATAATTTTTTAACGAATATTTATTAATTTAAGCAACAATTTGAATTTGTTTATCGAGTCTATATTATTTTTATCTAATATTTTGTAACATTTCAACCATAGTTAATTTCATACATAAAGCAATTATTTGTCTATATTTTTTATCGAAACATTATTAGTTATAAGAATTACCAAAATTTTATATCAAGCATTCATTACATTTATAGAGCGTTTATTATTTTTATCGAACATTTATTATTTCAATAAGCATACAAATTTTATATCGAGCATTCATTACATTTATCGAGCGTTTATTATTTTTATCGAATATTTAGTTTATTTTCATGCTTTGAATAAATTAAGTGGAAAATGTAGCATGCATACGAAATAAAAAATCGAGCGTTTAATTTGTTCCCTTCTTATATACATTTTAAAGGGTTATTTAATTGGGTATTTAAACCAATATGTGCAATTAGTAGACCACCACCTACCACTAACTGGCCACATAAAGATTTTTTACGAAATCGACTTTATATGTCCGAACAATAAGTGAGCACTTTTGATGACTCACACTGTACGTTTTTAATCTTTTCTTTTGTATATTTAAATTTTATAATCTCAGGTGATCTGAGTTATTTTATTACGTCGAATTTAGAAACATTTTTAATGATTGACTTTGCAGCTTTATCGAACTATTATATAGTTATTATGCCATACTTATCCTCTTGTTCATATATACTCTCTCATAACTAATCTAATTAATTATTTTTGTGATAATAAGTATAACCAGCCAATTTGAATCTTAATTTTATAAAAATTGTGTACATATTCATACATATACTACTTCAGCATGTTACCATGTAAAACTATCTGAAAGGGTATCAGAAATTCTATCTCTATATTTCACTTAAAGAGATAAGCCCCCAGCATGTAATATAACCCTTGTCTTGTGTTAACAAAAACTTATAGGGAAGCTTACATTATTTTCCCAAGAACAGATGAAAATATTTGAATGGATATCTGATATATTTTGCTTAACTTGATTCTGATACTTTACAACATTCTAGCTGTATATGACTAGTAATAATAACTTTCGAAAGTGTAAATCGTTAGAAAAGCTTGCCAATACGTCAAACAACTTTGTCTATTATTGCGGTTTCTTCGCTACATCCAACAGGTCGGTCCAAATTGGCTTCATATTTCACCACAATAACGAATAATATAACTTTTCGAAAGTGTAACATCATTAGAAAAGTTAGCCAAAAAGCTAAAACCGCTTTTGCTATTTTTACGGTTTATTCGCTACACCCAACAGGTTGTAAATACGCTTGTAAAAGGAATGGAAACAATTAGTCCCTTGTTGATAATTTTGGAGTGAATTAGCCGCCTGGATCTGAAAATGTGTTTAGTCAGAAATTCGCAGAGGACCTCGAGCTTAATTCGAGTTCCCTAATTGACAGCGAGCGAAGCAGGTGCAAATAGAGCCGTTAACGCAGCTTTCGTTGAATAGTAAACCGCACACATACTGACGCAAATGTCATACACCTTATTATGCAAAGGTGTAAAATCCTCAAGTTTTACGACTGCATTACTTATTGTCATATATCATGGTGCTTTCCATTTATTTAATTAGCAGAAAGCGTGTTCCGTCACCCAGAAGAGGTAATTTTAATTTAGTAAATGATGTAAGTCAAATATTTTACGTAACGAAGGCGACATACGGGAGGTTTCACTTATAATTGAATTAATCTAAAAACATTATAGAGAAACATGAATATGAGCATTATACAAAATTAAATAATTTGCGCTGACAAAATGAGTCCCAAGATACAGTACTGCAGTATTTGCAGATTTACGAGAAAAAGTCATTCTTTATAAAAACTTCTGATTGATCTCAAATCACTGAAAATGACATTATTTTTTTTATGTTTTATATAGAGTTCAATTATTCGAAAATTCTAAAAATTGACCTGGAGTAAACTGCTGTTAATTTTGGTAGTTTAGAAAAATATTACTTAAAAATCTGATTTAGAACTACAAAAAAGCCTAAATATCAAATTTTAATTTATTTCCAAATTTTTCAGTTTTTGAAAATAGAGTGGACTTGAACTTCAATTACCCAAGCCTGTAAACGAGGGCATTTTTCACTCCAGGTCTGTCTATTCTGCTTCCATGGTGGTTATTGAAGCTATTCCACAGAGTCTTCTGCCAACCGCTATGTGACTCTATACCAAGAAATTTTTTGTTATTTGAGAAAACACTACAAATAATGACTCGAAACATTGAAATAAAATTTATTTTTATTCAAATTTGACAATGAGAATTGAGAAATCATCAATAATATTTGTTTTGATAGTTATCATCACCAGAATGAATTTTTTTTAATTCATATGAGTCACACATTTTTTTTTCTCTCCAGACAGCACAGAATATTCAGTGTCCTCCACAAATTACATTTTTGGAAAATTTGTAATTTTTTAAACGAAGCCTTTTTTCGGTTAAGGTTGAATATAATATATATAATATAAACTGACGATATCTAACGAGATCAAAACCGATATTTGGTTTTCAATATAAATGTGATAGAAATATTCAGACCCATCGGTCTGTTCACAACAATTCCCAAAATAAATTTGCACATACGAAATGCCTAAGGAATTATAACGAGACTAGAAATTTACACTGAAAGCAGGCGGTAATACTTTTGAATAATGATACTTTTAG
This sequence comes from Dastarcus helophoroides, assembly GCA_028583605.1. Taxonomy (NCBI): domain Eukaryota; kingdom Metazoa; phylum Arthropoda; class Insecta; order Coleoptera; family Bothrideridae; genus Dastarcus; species Dastarcus helophoroides. The sequence goes on from CM053332.1 coordinate 36,836,707, forward strand.
TTTCATCACATGTTGTTATTATCAAATACCTCTTTATTTTCTTGTGCCAGACCTTGATTTGTAACCTGTCTTGCTTAGTTTTTATAAAATTAACCAAAATTTTGTTTTTCAGCATTTTTTGTCATTACAAACTAAATTTCTAAGTAACAATTTTCGGTACCGCCGAAAGTGGACAACAATTTACTCTTGACCATTTTTTTAAATTTTCAAATAATTGAACTCCCTGTACAAAAAATCTCGAAAAAAAGAATGTTATTTTGGGTGATTTAAGGTCGAGCAGTAGTTTTTATAAAGAATGACTTTTTTTCATAAACTCACAAATAAAAAAGAAATCCCCCGTCAGTACACTATCTTGGAACATACTGTATGTACTTTCAAATCACAAGTAAAAACTTTTTTCATGCTGTTACTGACTCAAAGCAGCGCCACAATCAGAAATCAGCGAAACAAAACATTTTTTTGCTTATGACTTAAAGATGGAAACACGCAAATCATTAAATGATATGATTTGCTTTTCATATTAAGATTTGCCAATAGCTAGCTACAAATAATTTCAAAAGGAAGCAAATGTGAGCTAGCGACCAGTGCGGAATATTTTGAAAAGAAATGAGCTCATGTGTTATAAAGCAACTACTTCTCAGTAGATATTTTCCAACAACCAGAATATGAGTTTTCAGAATCCATAAGGAAAACAGATGTCAAGTCGCGTTATTTAATTTTTTAGGTTCCATGTTTTAGTTTTTGTTAGGCAGGTTTTCTATTTTTGTATACTTTTTGAATCCTTTATTCTTTTTAGACATTCTATTACATTTTTTTGTCTGACCGGTGGATTGAAGAAACAAAAAATGCAAAATATATGTAATTATTTTTATATCAGTTTCAAGTATACAAGATGATTCAAAATTCGATCCCCAAATTTTAAGAGCATATTATTGGGTTCAAAATAATATTTTTTCATTCCATAAACATGTGTGCCTAAATGCACCCCCTCTGAGCTAGAGCTATTTGTAAATTGCGCCAAAAAAATCGATTGTCAAATTGCGACCACAGTTGCAGAGCAAATCAAATATTTTAATAGTTTGCAAAAGCCTATTTTTTTTTTAGACACAATGCCTTTTTTGTCCCAAAAATAATGTACAGCTAATTTTGGTGGGTAGAGGAAAGTTTCACATTTTTTTGTCAAAATTTTATGTTTCTACGAAGAAATTTGGAATCCAAATAATTTCACCTATTTAGTCAAGAAAAAATCTAAGATTTCGGTCTCTTGTATTTTTTTCATAAAACTAACCTTGTGGATGACAATTATCACAATAATCTAACAAAACTTACAACTAGTGAACTTTGTAGGACAAAATAACTAATAACGAACGATCAACAACAACTTTTAACTTAAACTGAAGTCAAACAATAATCACCAACTCAAAAAATAAAACAGAAAACATCTAGACAAATGATAAAGCGAATTAAAGGAAGCAATCGCAATACACCATGTTTTTAAGGTTGATTATTTTGATAACACCTCCCTTCGCTAACCTCGATTTTCTTGCAAACGGTTAGTCATATCAAAAAAAAAAAAATGCAAGAAACTAAAATTTTGGATTTCATCGTAACTAACTAGATGACGTTATCTGAATTTTAAATTTCTTGGCGAAAACATAAAATTTCGACTACAAAATGTGAAGACTCCTTCCTCTATTCTTCCTAAATTAGGTTAATATTATATTTAAAACAAAAATTATTATAGAGCCAAAAAAACATACTTTTGCCAATTTTCAAAATATTTGATCCGTAACTGTAATCAAAATTTGACATATTCAATTTTTTTTGCGCAACTTACGATAGCTGTAGCTCGAAGAGGGTGCATTTGGGGCACATTTTTATAAAAAAAATCTTGTTTAAACATGTGGATGAAATTTTGAATCAACCTGTATGAGAATACAAATATTTAGGCGACGAAATAATACATAAAGATTTGTTGTGCTTAACTTGATATTTACTCTCGTCAGTCTCCCTGGTCTGGATACCTGCTGGCGAAATAAACGTGACAAGCGCCTGGTGACTCATAATGTAGTTAACATATAAAATTTGTATCATTAACTGTGCAAGGAATTCCCCAGAAACATTTGATAATGAGAAGCAGCCGCGAGAATGAATCACAAGGCAGATAAGCGCTCTAGATGTATCAGCAAACGATAAGTCTTATCTGTAAAAACTTTCGTTCTAGAAATCGAAACAGTACCAATAAATACGCGGTTGCCGTTCCCGCAATTACTCAGTTGATTAGTTAGTTAGCCAGGTAGTTTGATAGTTAGGTGAATTATAATTGTAGTGTTCCGAAATAAGTTTGAAATAAAGTAGTTACAATTCACGAAGTTTTAATTTTCGAACCGATAACACCCAACAATTAAGTTGTTTACAATGTTTATTAAAACAACATTACTTTTTTTTAACATATACCATTTTTTAGGTACTACTGCTACAGTTATAAATATTAAAAGTTTTTCATTAATTCTTTTTGAATATCCGAGAATAAAAGTTTTTATAAATGTATTTGCAACATAAAACACAAAATGCATTGTTAAAAACAAATAATATACAGAAAACAGGTAATATTTTAGTTTTTTTATTTTGGGTAGTATCTTTTGCCTTCAAGTGCCAGCAGTAATCGCCTAATATAATTCCGTCCCAACGACATTGATAGCATTTCTCAAATCTTTTTACATGTGATGAAATCTCTCCCGCTGTTCGTCACTCACGGTTTCAAGATTTGTTAAGAAAAAAAAAGAAAAAGAAGGGGGTCTCACAGACACATTCTAATCTCGTATCGAATCATATAACTCCTGTTGATTAATTAAATGCCAATAATATAGAACACTCAAAAAGGTTAAAAACTCCTAAATGTTGATCCTGGTTGAGAACTTTTATCTGAACATTATTGTTATCTTCATCCCTGGGCATTGGACGTACGTAACTTTACAGTTTGACTTCTTTTAGAAGGCAGAGAAGAAAGCATACGTTCAGTACGCGTTATTTGTTTTGATAAATAAAGTCACAACGAAGAACTTGACTTTCTTCCAAAATTCTTACAAAATTCCTACAAAATTAGTACTCATTCTAGTGATTACTGGATTCGCGGTACAGATTCGGTGTTGCAAATGATATGGATACTTTATTTCCATTTAGCCAAGATAGGAGAGTGGCATATCATGATACACAAAACTGTTGCTGTAATAAATACAAAACTTCCCAAATAAAATTTTCAGATACTTATTTCCTTTGACGTTTGAAGTTCCAGCTTAAAGTTGAAATTTCAAAGATTAGATCGACAGGTTTAAGCTACGACATCAACTCAACGGGGTCTACACTTTTGGTTTTCTCAATTTTCTTATAATTGTACCTTATACAGAATGGTTCATTAAGAATGGGCAATCTCTGAAATGGGGATACTACACATCAAAATATGGTGATTAAGCTTAACATGCCTCATACAAATGTTGCAGCTTTACGAGGTACAGGGTGTTTAAAGTTGGAAGTTTAATTGGAAACTTCTTAATAATTTTGTGATTTTAAACAGTATTGTCTGGAAAATTAGCAGCTTTATGTTTTCTGATATGGGAATTATGAATTTGATGCTGAAATTTGCACTATTTATACAGGGCGTTAGTTACACCCTGTTACTTAAGTAAATTACAGCATATCTTTTTTGCCTAATAAGTTATGGCTAAAATAACTGAAAAATCTGAAAAGCAGTTCAGTTTTGAATAAAAAAGGTACTCCTGTTTATTTCACGTAACTCGTGTTAGTTTATAAATTATCTGCATTTTAAACATTCATTGTAAAGACTCCTAAGCCACCGTTATTACTTTAACTTTTTTCAAGTAGGCTTGTGTCAGCACTTATCCATTTTTCGTGTAAAGAAATATTTGATAGTTTTACTGCCACCAAGTAAGAGTGTTTATTGTATTTTTCTAATTTATTTAGTATTATTTGTAATACAAATTCTAAAATAAGAAAATACCACGACATAAAGAATTTTCTAACAGTGCAATGCGTGATATGATTTGTGTTTTTGCTCAGTCAAGTTATAGTAAACTTGGTGCAGCCAGAAGGTATTTAGAATTATACCCAAATCGAAGACAACCCAACCACAAACTGTTCAGACGTATTTACACCCGCCTAGGCTTAACAGGGGGTTTTTGTCCTAAAAGCTTAAATGGTGCTAGAAAAACTATCAACGTCGATGATGAAGAAGATGTTTTAGTTCGTATTTCGGAAAATCCAGATATCAGTACTCGTTGGTTGAGTAAGGCAATAAGAATAAGCCAATCGTCTATCTGAAGAAAGATGATCTCCGTCCATACCACTATACTCATGTCCAAAATTTGTTACCTCAAGATATACCAGTTCGCCTACAGTTTGCTTAATTTATGCTAGGTAAAAAAACCGAAAACCAGGATGTTCTTAATAACCTTATTTTCACCGATGAGGCGACGTTTACTAGACAAGAAAATCAAGAAAAACAATCATTTGTGGGAATCCAAAAACCCGCATGCCCTAAAGGAACGACATTTTCAGCATGAATTCAAGGTAAATATTTGGTGTGGTGTGATATCTGGTTTTTTTATTGGTCCTTTTAAACTTACTCCTAATCTGAACAGGCCCCTCTATTTAAACTTTCTTGAACAACATTCAAACACACTACTAGAAGATATACCACTAGCCATAAGGCGGAACATGTGGTTTATGCAAGACGAGGAGCCGCCACATTTTTCTCTGCCGGTACGCCGATACCTAAATGAACATTTTTCTTACCGGTGGATTGGGCGTGGCAGTGAATTTGTTTGGCCACCTAGAAGTCCAGATTTAAACCCTCCAGACTTCTCAATATGGTCACAAATGAAAGACATTTTTTACAAAGAAACAATTAATTCCATCGAAGAATTACGACAGAAAATTCAAGAAACTGCTAATATTATTAAAAATAATCGACAAATGTTACTTAATATTCAAAGATCTTTAAGGATACGCCTTACAAAGCGTATTGAAGTGGAAGGCGATCATTTTGAGCATATACTTTAAAGTTTTTTTTTATTACTGTTACTGATTGTTATTTGCTGTCTTCACTGCTGTTACCTCGCATAGTAGTAATTTAAAAGAAAAAACCATTTTACAACAAACAAATTCATTGAATGTTTAAAATGCAAATAACTCAAAAACTGATAGAGTTACATGAAATTAAGAGGGGTACCTTTTTTATTCAAAATTAAACTGCCTTTTAGATTTTCTAGTCATTTTAGCTATAACTCATTAGGCAAAAAAGATATGTTTTAATTTACTTAAGTAATAGGGTGTAACTAACGCTTTGTATAAATAGTGCATTATTAGCATTAAATTGATAATTCTCATGCCAAAAAACATAAAGCTGCCAATTTTCCAGACGATACTGCTTAAACTCACAAAATTATTAAGAAGTTTCCAATTAAAATTCCAACTTTGAAAACTCTGTACCTTGTAAAGCTGCAACATTTGTATGAGGCATGTTAAGCTCAATCACCATATTTTGGTGTGTAGTATCTCCAGTTCAGACATTGCCCATTCCTTATGAATCACCCTGTATAGTGTTTTTATACTAGAAATAAATTTCAAAATCGATAATTTACGTAAAAATTTATGATAAAAATATACATTAGTAAATAACAAAGAAAAGAAATAAATAAAATATGATATTCATAAAAACGCTAGTACAAAACACATTTCATTTACATTATCTAATTAATTAATCTTTTCCCAGTTCCTTTCGAATTGGAAAAATTGACCAAGAACATATTTGTTACGCTGAATATTCCATTTTCATATACTTCTTTGAGGTTTTCCGTAGATATTTTAAACGGAAAGAAGCTTCCCTAATTTTTGGTAAATTCGACTTAATTTCGACTGGTCTTCTTAGATAATTATCTTATGAACGTGCATTTTGAAATAGACCATAACGCCGTCTGATAAACTTGTCAAAGTCCGAGAAGACGGTTAAATATTTTCTTATCGTACTTGATTAATTGCTGTTCGCTCTGTTTTCGGTAGAGTTTGAATGAACTCGTGCAGTTAAAATCTTTGGTTTCCCTCCTTAATCTTTTTCATTCAACCGACATAATACTGGCTGATTAGATTAGGAAACAATCTTATAGCCAATCTGATTTCTTTGAAGTTTGTCTCTTTAGGAAAATTTTAGAATTTATAGTGACTTTCAAGACAAAATTACAGAAAATGTTACTGATATCTGACAGATTCCTAATAATTAATCTATTATGTGAGGCAGTACAATATTTGAGGCCTTATCTAAGTCAAATTACTTGTATTATCCCATTGTTTTTGATAAGGGGACAATTGTCCGAATATAGCCAGAAATAAATCAAATACTGGAGCTCAGCTGCGCTGATAAAAATAATGAGGGAGAAATTTATTGTGAAATGGCAAACAGTGTGGAATTGTATTATACGTAAAAAATGGATACAAATACTATAAAAATAGCCAAGAAACTTTGGACGACAATTACAAACGTTTCAAGTTTGGTGAATCTACCACAGAATTTTTTTAAATCACGTGTTATTTATTACCAAATCATATTTTTTTCTTCATAGAGGCCACAACCATCAAATATTTCGGAGAAATAGCCACTTAATTGTTCCTATACGTACACAGTGCCTACCCTGCAAATTAAATATCTGGGTTATGTTAAGAATTGATGAATTTCATCCTTAAAACATTTTAAATAAACTACAACGTAATGGCCGATAAACATTTAATATGCCTCGAAATTAAATCATTCTGCTGGTTAAGCTTTAAATATTAGTTTTTTAGGATTTCCGTTCTAGTTTTTGTCAGAAAGGTTGATTTTTTTCATATTCTTTTTGCATCATTTATCTTTTACAATCCCCATTTTTTTTGTCAGAATATTTAACTAAAAACCCCAAAAATTTGGATAAAAATTAAAAAAAGCTGTTTTTGAATTTTTATGTTTTTCCTCTTCGACAATTTTACCTAATTTAAAATATTCTATTTGTTCTCAAAATCAAACGTTAAAGTTAAAATTTTAAAAATAAGAAAGAATTGGAAATTTATACAAAAATGGAATTTTCGGGAAATGGCCCAAAAACTCTGAAGTTGTTAAATAAAATTAAAATTTTTTTTTATTGTTTAAAATTACAACCTAGACGTTCGACTATGCTTAAAGAAATTGCATTTTTGAACATTTCCAGTTTTCTCCTCTCATTTCGATGTTTATTTTAATTTAAGTAAAATTTAAATAAAACTGGAAGAAAAAACTAAACATTTTAAGAAAAAATCGAAACTTCTGGAAAAAAATTCCTCAAACATTAAACGAAATTTTCTTAAATAATTTCGAGAAACTACACCTACTCTGTTCACCCAACAGATATAGTTAGGTCACTCGCCCTTAAAAAAAAACAGGTTCACGCGATATTAAGAAATTAATCAGCGTTACTAATAAAGCGATCAATCAAACTTTTTTGATGTATGTGAAAAAAGGATTTTCAAATTTAACCAATAGAAATAACTTATTCAAATATCTCGCTTTATTTACGGGGGTGGCCTAGCTATATCTCTTGGGTGAACAGAGTTTAGAAATTTTAGCTTTAAACTGAAAATGTCAATAAAGCAGTTAACATGCTAAAAAAACATCGAAACAAATTTCTTGCAAAAAAATTTCTTCAGAAATTGCGACCCTTCCTCGAATTCTAAATTTTAAATCTTTCATTTTTTACCCATGTCAAAATTTCTAGAAAAAAAGTGAAACTTTTGACACGAGAATCTAAATTACGAATTTAAAACCATCATTTAAAGAAAAAACTTCAAATTTCTGGACAAAATAAATATGATGAATAAAATTTAGATTCATTGAAACAAATCTAAACTACAAATTTTACCAAAAATAATTAAAATTATTAGAAATAAATCAAATTTATTTATTTTTTTCAGAAACATTAACTTTCATCTAAAATTTGAACTTTTTTTGCAATCGAAAGTCTCTATTGTTCTTTTTATTATTTTCTTTTGGACATTATTTAAAATTTTTAATTTCGTTCTTAAAATTGTTTCCGCAACGTCAAAATTTTGACATTAAATTTCAAATTTCAAAAAAAAAAAGTAGAAATTTTAGGATAAGAGCGAAAATTGTAATTGGATTAAAATCTAAAGTTTAATTTTGGGAACAAAAGTTTAAAAAAAATTACTTAGGCCTTATATTTTTGAAATTCATAATATTTTTCCAACAACTAATATATCGAGTGTAACAGGATCATGGTACACTCCCTATTTTGCATTTATTTATGAAGATAAAATGTTTAAACTTGCTACACCTAATGTACTAATAAAGTGTTAAATTTTGACACAAAAATGACATTACTGTTGCTGTCACTTTCGCTAAAACCGATAACGACTTTTGATTTTTAAATAGAACACTCTGTATATTGTTACATTTTTGAAATCTGCATAATTTTTTAAATAAAATACGTATAAAGTAAGTAAATTTTAAAGGATCGAAATTTTTTTTCGTCTCATTTCATTTTTTGACTCAGAAGGTCATGACTCATCCTAATTAACTCTAACTCACTATATTAATGCTGAAAAAATTTTAATTAGGAGAACTTAAAAAGAGTCAATTCTTTTAATTTATTTTCCACAGCTATCTTGTGTTCTTATTAAATAAATCTTCAAATAAATTAGAAATAAATATTTTTAATTATTTTGACTGTAACTTCAGTTCTATTTATTTCACTAGCAAAAATAAAAACATGGTTAGATTCGCCATTAATTATACATGTTCGTGATATCACAGTACTAATATGGTGCTATTTGAGAATATGAAGTTGGGATTTAAAAACCATTGTTGTTAACTTTATCACGTCTTAGAAGAATGAAATACCCCATTTTTCGTGTATGTTGATTTTTGCAGGATTTATGGGGTCCATTAATTTGAATGACCAATAGCCTTTTAGGCTTGAAAAATAAAATGAGACCAAAACAAGGTTATCGATCTTTCAAAAATCACTTTCTTTAGGTGTATTGCAATCAGGAAAATTGTGCAGATTCCAAAAATGTAATAATATATAGGGTGTTCTATTTAAAAATCAAGAGTTGGTACTAGTATTAGCGAAAGTTATAGCAGTAGGAATGTCATTTTTATGTCAAAATTTGACATTTGGTAAGTACATCCAGTGTAGCAAATTTAAAAATTTTATCTTTATAAAAAAAAAAAATAATGCTGGAATACTATAATCGTGCTACACCCGACATTTAACCCTTACTTGGTTAAATATTCTACTACTTATAAAGTGTTTTTTTATTTTAAATTTTAAAAACACTTTTTTATTTTTATTTAAAGATTTTCAGATTTTTTAAATAAAATCAAAAATAATAAGAATGCAGTTGTTTTCTCAGCGAAATATTGTCGCTGTAGTGGAAATCAAATTTGGTTCACCCTGTAATTTAAAGCTTTTAGGTTCTATCTGCAAACGACACATTTTTTTTCACCAAATCAAACATTTTCAAAAGCATTTTTTTATTTTTTCCTAAAATATTTTAATTTTAAATTATAATTTTTTAGTTCATTCCCGAAGTTATGAACAGTTGGTTATTAAGGTTCGAATAACAAAATTAAAGTCGACATTTCTGTATAGAAATAAAATTTTGAGATTACAATAAAAATTTTGAGAAAACGTCCAAATTAAAAAAAAAATGAAAATGCGGGATAAAGATTCCAATTTTTTTTATCTAAAAATGTCAAGTTGTTTTTTCTTAAATTTGAATTTTTTGTTTAAAAATGCTAATATCGTACCTCAATTTTTTGACCTAATTTAAGCTTTCGAATTGAATTCGAAAATTTTAAGCATAAGTCGAAAATATTCTTACAATCCAGATTTCGAAAAATGTTCAAAGTGTTGGGGCCTAAAAACTTGAAATTTTAGAACAAAATTTAATTTTCAGGACAAAAATATTAAAATATTTTTATTCATAAATTGTCGTTTTTTTTTAATTTCTACCTTTCTTCTCGAAGTTCCAGTTATTTTTTTTTAATTTCGGGTTAAATTCAAACCTATCACATGCGAAACATGTGAACCTATCGATTAAAATCTCAATGCAGCAGAAATTTGATTGAAACTTTTTCTGTTACTCATCAATTAGATGATAATACGTTTGACGATGCCACTCCTGTGTTTCGCGTAATTATTCATTAATTGTCGATGTAATAAAGGGGTAAAACCTGTTTAGTTCAGTGGCCTACCAAATTATACAATGATCTTGACGTAAAATGTTAATTAATTAATGCAATTATTTTATAAAATTACCTATATTACCGCACAACATACTTCAGTAGAAGCTAAATTGCACCTTATAAAGTTTAGTAACAGTTACGTAGTTGGCCGTGTTAAATGTGGGTTGACATAAAGTCACCATTTCAGCTAATTGAAAAGGGCTAAAGTTCGAGTAATGTTTTGTTAAGGGGGGCCTTTCCATCTAGAATAATAAAGCGGCTTAGTTGCAGGACTAAAACGTCGGAGACAATGTTTTCATGTAACAACTTAATATTCTTTTCGACTTTTCTTATCGTCTTCGGGAAATCTACTTAACCTCAAATTTCCCAGATCAAGAAAAGGAAGAAGCTCTAGGGCGGCTTACGTAAACTTTTGTGACTTCAACTTTCTTTTCCCTGAGGTATTCTTGCAATTTTAATTTAATCTCCTTGAAAGAGCAATTTTGTGTCGGTTAGGGGAACATAGATGGAAACTCTATTTTGTTAAACCGCAATACGAATTCTATCTTACTAAAAAATTAAAGCTTGTGATTTTTATAAGCTTTTCTACAACAAAATGACATTTGTTGGGAAAGTCAAAGATAAAATAAATGATGTTTTAATAAAAATATTACAAAGGTAGAATATTCTTATGGGAATTCATAATTCTTAATAGGTCATAAAGTAAACATAGAGTACATAATGTACAGGCTTCAAGTTATAATTTTAAATCTCTTTGAATTAATCAAATTCATCAATCTTGATTGTAAAAAGATGAAAAAACCAACAATCGCAGAAATCAATTAAGCACTTCAGCATGCAATTATACAGATAATTGTTTAAAGAGAGACTGTTTTTACTTGAATTGTTGCATTAAAAGTTAATTTCCTACAAAATTACATAAAAAATATATAATTAGAGTAGACATCCAAGCGTAAGAGAGCACACTCGAATCTTTTCGGTTTTGTCGAAATTTCGAGTTGAAAGGAAATTGTCAAGTTTGTTTTTTTTCTTTTTTCTTGTATTTTGCCTTTTCGTTCTAGGTAGCAAAATTTAGTCCGAATTTCAAAATTATCTTTTTAACCTTAAGGTTGTTATGTTTTTGTTTTCGAACTTACGGTTTTAAATTCAAAATTTCCAGTTTGATATAGAAATTTAGCTTTTTCTTCTGAATATCGACTTTAATGTTTAACTTTTGCCCAAGTATCTAAATGTTATTATTATTATTTATTTAAAGTTGAAGTTGTATTTAGCCAACAAATTTCTACTTTCTAAATAAAAGTAACCTACTTTTTCTCAAAATTTTCAGGTTAAATTCTACTTTCTGGTTAAATTGAATACTGGTGTAATTTCTAATTTTTCGAAATTTCGACTTAATATTTTGAATTCAGTTTTGAGATTTTTTTTTAACATATTTAGGCTAAAGTAAAAAAAAAATTAAGAATTAACTATAAAAAGTCGAATTTTCGGAAGTTTGCCTTCAAACGCGAAATTTTGTATTATTTTCTAAATTTTCACTTTAATATCAAAATTTCTAAATTAAAATTTAAAAATAATTGAGAAAAATTCAAAAGGAAGTCGAAATGTTCCCATTTTTTATATCTCAAAATTTCAAAGTTCTAAGAGAATATTTTTTTGCGAGATTAAACCGAAAAATTTTTTCCTGAACTAAAACCTGTAGAAATTTTCAATTAAAAGACGAACATCCATTTTTCCTTCTAAACTTTTGCATTTTAAATGGAAAGTTTACGGAAAAAATTAGATTGTCCAGAAACTGCCGACAGAAGAGAAAACTTAAAATAAAACTATGTCTATATAGTGTAGCTCGAACCCACACTATTCATAAGGCAAAATATTAAAAATATTTGAAAATAAATGCTGTCAAACTGAAATACCTTATGTATTTGTAGTTTGAATGCCTGCAGTCATGCGGAAATGAAATTAATATTTATTGATAATAAAATACACTTTAAATTCTTGTTATTCATTGCGCATAATTTTCAATATCTTATTAATACTGTCATAAATATGTCATCTCTGAAACACAGACATTTAACATTATATTTTTAATAACAACATAAAAGATAAAAAAATAATTTAAATAGGTCATTGACACATGACACATTTGGACATTTTTTTTTAAATGCTGTTTCTTATTATTTATTTATTTTTATTTTTTTAAACCTCATTTTTGTTTTTAGTGAATTATAATCGTCGGAAAAATATAATGTAAAACTCGAGTGGGTTACGCGATATGGGTAACTTAAACGCACTAAATAATACAAGATAAAAATAAACAATTTTATTCCATCTTGTATTATTTACTGTAGTTAACAGCTTAGTAAATAAAAAAATTATTAGCCCAAAGTAAATGAACAGGCTTGTGCTAGTTACGATTTTTAATAATAAAAATCGGTTTAAAATAATATTTTATTAACGAAGATACAAGGGTTACTAAATACGACGTAACAATTTAAAATCTAATGCCAGACTAAAAACTAAACTTAAAACATACATAAAGTTTCACACTATCGCAAAGTCCTTAGCCATGTGTGTGACCCTTCAGACCCTTGAAAGGTCACCAAGCTATAACTTCTCCATCCCCTGAGAAGAGATTTGTAAGGGACGAGCAAAGCTGCGGGATTTTGAATGTTTTCCTAAGGACTTCACAAGTAGTTTTGTATAAACCATCGGGGGTGAAATGAATCGCATATTTCGTTTTGGGTGACAAATATTCCTTAATAAACGATATTAAGCCGATCTGAGTATTGTCCATACCATAGTTTGGTTATCGAAATAGTTAATTGCTTTTTCAGAAATAGGTATTCCTAGTATTGGATTTCTTCTACATTGCTGTGAATGGTGTCACCATTACTAGTTTTTTCTTGATTGAACGAATTTGTAGTAACACTTGCTGTTTCTGTTGAGCTCTCATAGGTTGGGTTTTCCTTTTCATTAGACTGTTCTTCTTGTTCAGTATTTGCTGGTTCCTGATTATTTTCGAAAATATTGTTGTACATTGAAGCATTATCAACATCCTTTTCTCTGGAAAATTCTCTGTTAAATTGTTCAATATATTTCCTTAAAGCCGCAAATTCCTCTACATTAATTTCTACTCTAGATAAGGCATCGGCGTTGGTGTTACTTTTGCCCTTTTTGTAGACTAACTCATAATCATACTCGGATAATTTCAGGCGCCATCTAATTAATTTCGAATTGGCATCTTTTAACGAAAAAAGCCATTGTAGGGGTCGGTGATCTGATAAAATTTTAAATTTTCGTCCGAATAAATATGGACGGAAATATTTTGTTGCCCATATTATGGCAAGCATTTCCTTCTCAATTGTTGAATAATTTTGTTCAGAATCGTTGAGTGTCCTAGAGGCATAAGCGATGGGTTTATTACCTATGGGACCTATGGGAACTTGTGATAGAACTGCTCCAATAGCGTAGTTGCTAGCGTCCGCAGTAAGATTAAAGGGTTGCTCAAAGTCAGGATACTGAAGTAATGGTTCGTTACTTAGTAAATTTTTACAAAGTTCGAAGCTATTCATAAATTCTGAAGAGTGTATTATTTTAGCATCCTTTTTTAAATATGCTGTTAAAGGTTTGGTTATTTTGGCAAAGTACTTTATAAATTTCCTGTAATATCCTACAAGACCTAAAAAGCTCTTTATTTCTTTCGTTGTACGTGGTAAAGGATATTTATGAATGGCTTTAATTTTGTCCGGGTGGGTTCTTCAATATTAACTTCTTTTTGTTCCATCGGTTTAATATCTGCTGAAAATATGTGGAATTCTTCGGGGTTAAATTTCGTCAAAACAATTGGTTCGGTTAAGGCAATTTGGAGAGCTTCCGTGTCTTCATTGATTAATTCTGCCCATGCAAGTCCATTACATGCTCTGCTTATTGTTGAATTTAATAATGCTCCATGAATATTTTGGGTTTGAATGAAAATTTCACAATCTATTTCTCTAACAAGAAGTCTAACTTTCGTAATTGAAAGAGGTTCAAGTTGAACTGAATAGAATTGAGTTTGGTCGGTCTGGTAATATTTATATGGGTAGGTTTCAATTTTCAATATCTGGATCTTAGTTTAGTTCGGATTCAAGTTTTAGTTTTGTTAAAAGGCTAAATTAACATCAAAATTAAGAATTAACAAAATAATTTGAAAGATCGAAGTCGGAAGTTGCCCAAAACGTGAGATTATTTTTAAATTTAACGTTAATACGAAACTGTTCAATAATTTATTAAAAAATTCGGAGCGAATTTCCGATTTTTTGATTGGCACTGCAAATTTAAGAGATATATTTTTTGCATTCCAAAAATTCCTGCTAAAACTGTGATTTCAATTAAAACAACATCCATTTTTCGCCAAATTTTGTTTTTAAACTCGAACGTTACGAAAAATTTTAAAATGCCGACATTAGAAAACTAGAATCAACTTGCTTATAGTGTAGCTCGAACCCACACTACTCATAAGGCAAAATATTAAAAATATTTGAAAATAAATGCTGTGAAACTGAAATACCTTACGTATTTGTAGTCTGAATGCCTGTAGTCATGAAACTAATATTTATTGATAATGAAATACACTTTAAATTCTTGTTATTTATTGCGCGTAATTTTCAATATCTTATTAATACTGTCATAAATATGTCATCTCTGAAACACAGACATTTAACATTATATTTTTAATAACAACATAAAAGATAAAAAAATAATTTAAATAGGTCATTGACACATGACACATTTGGACATTTTTTTTAATGCTGTTTCTTATTATTTATTTATTTTTATTTTTTTAAACCTCATATTTGTTTTTAGTGAATTATAATCGTCGGAAAAATACACTGTAAAACTCGAGTGGGTTACGCGATATGGGTAACTTAAACGCACTAAATAATACAAGATGAAAATAAATAATTTTATTTCATCTTGTATTATTTACTGTAGTTAACAGCTTAGTAAATAAAAAAATTACTAGCCCAAAGTAAATGAACAGGCTTGTGCTAATTACGATTTTTAATAATAAAAATCGGTTTAAAATAATATTTTATTAACGAAGATACAAGGGTTACTAAATACGACGTAACAATTTAAAATTTAATGCCAGACTAAAAACTAAACTTAAAACATACATAAAGTTTCACACTATCGCAAAGTCCTTAGCCATGTGTGTGACCCTTCAGACCCTTGAAAGGTCACCAAGCTATAACTTGCTGTTCATTGGGGAGCAATTTCCTGCTAATGTTGCGTCTCTTTTTGAAGATTCTGCACATTGGTTGTTATTTACTTTTGCCTGCTACTCTCCGTCATATACTTTGTGAGATAAAAATGCCAATCCTCAATTGGATGGGCTGCGCAAATAGGGGAACAAATAGGCGTATTTTATGTTCTCAGAAAAAAAGAATTAGCAAAGGGCGAAAGAAAGAGGCAACAGTGGAGGATCTGTTAAAAAATGTCTGACCAAATTTGCTTTTGTACACGACGATATAGTGTTTTGGGCTTCTAACCATCCTATGATTATTCCAAAAAAACACAAAATTAGTTTGATCAAAACAACATACCGTTTGCTCTCCGAAACAATAATCTTCCTAATTTACTGAAGCCATCCCAATTGAAGATTTTTGGGCACTTTTATTTCGCAAAGCATATAATGTGGAGAGGCAAATAGAAAACAAAACAATAAATGTGTAGAATTTTTAGAAACGCACACCAAGTTGCTGTTTAAGTCACCCAAATCCTGACGGTTAATATTAGCAGCAAATTGCCCCTCGTAGAATAGCATGGAACCATTTATTTATTCTCAGCTAAAGATTTTGTTAGTTACTAAGCTATTAATTTTAATAAATGAGATAAGTTGGAATTTAGTTATTTATTACAAAAGAATATCCTCATAAAATATTTTGTGCCAAAACTTTTTAAACATATTAATGTGGCTGGCAACATTGATCAATTATAAATACATAGATTCAACCAACGAAAATACATTATTTTCCCCATTCCAATTTTTTTTTATATTTTGGGACATACACAAAGAAAATATCCTAATTAGACCAATTACTCGTGCATTAAAGTCCCTTGATTTAAGCTTTCAAATCAACTTATTTTGGTGTTACATAAATATGAATTTCAAAGCTCGACATAGCATAAACCTTTCAATATTAACATATTAACAAAATTAAGGATATCAAAATTTCACAATTAATGGAACAATTAAATGATAAGATAAAAGATGGCGACCTGTGAGTAACGTGTTCGTAGCGTTCTCCAATATACAGTTTAATTATTCAGTGTCCAGTGTGATAAATTTTTAAAATTAAACACCTTTATCAATTTACTTATTGTGTCTTCGAAGAAAGGTAAAAGGGCTACTGAAACTGTTTCCCTTACCGCTAAAACTATCGCAACACGTGTAAATAAGCTAGAGGACACCTTAACCAAGGGCTTGCAAGATCTGAAGGAGCAAGTTGATACTCGCGATGGGAAGTCAAATTCTGGCGAAGTTGCCTCTTTCCTAACTAAGCTTCTAGAGTTCCATGTGAAAATATTAGAATCTATGCAAGGCATAAAACTATTGGAATGAAAGCTATTAGTCTAGAAAATCAAATGAAAAGCTTGAATCAGAAGGAATTATCAAATTCTATCTTAATCCATGGAATACCGAAGGAACAGGAAAAAGATTTGTGTGTAAAATTCCTAAACGTTTTTAATGTCAAGCTAGGAAAAAAGGTTACCGCGGATAATATCAACTACTGTTATCGCATTGAAAACAAACGTGTAAACACACCGAGAACGGTGCTCGTTAGCTTCGTGCAAACGTGAATTCGGGATGAGATATTTCTAACCAGAGATTAGTCTCTGTTTCTAACTAAGAAATCTTTAAAGGTTAGTGGTGTATTAATTACAGAAATGTTAACAAACTCAAAATATAAATTATTTACCAAAATGCGTGAACTTGTTGGAAAACAAAACTGCTGGTGCTGGAAGGGAAAAATCTTTATAAAGGACAAAAATAGCAAAAAACTGGTGAACGATGCCGAAGACGTGCATTTTGATTTATCCCAATATTATGATTGTGAGTACTTGTGGAAAATGCAGTTGTTCAGTTCTTTAAACTTATGGATTTATTTAATTTTGGGGAACGTTAGGCGGTTACTTTTATCGTATTATTTTACTTTTAATATTATTTGTATTTTACTAATTTAATTTAATTATATACAATTCTTGGCATAACTATAATTATTGTGATTTACACAGTGACCTCAACTGTGTTCTTAATATAAAAATAGGTCATTTAATCGCGTTCAATATTCACAGGATTTAGTGAATTTAGAAATATTCTTGAAGAGAATGATTTTGATATAATGATGTTAACAGAGACGTGGCTGCCTGAAGATGTGGATACAGTTAAAATAAGTATTCCAGGGTACACCTTTCTTCACAAAGATAGGCCAGGTAGAGGAGGAGTGGCTGTCTACATTAAATCTTGTTATAGGCCAATAGATACAGATTTAGATTTTGAGGTAAGGGAGTCACTTGAATATCTACTTTTTAAAATTAAAATACAGGCACAGCATATTGCTTTTGGAGTTTTTTTTCGTCCACCTCATACTAACATAAATTTTTACATTAATGATTTTGATAATATTTTTTCATACATATACCCTACAGTGGATGAAATTATTTGTCTTGGGGATTTCAATGTTAACTTTTTAAATCTAGATAATCCTCTTAATCATTGCTTTAAGTCCTACAACTTTGTTCAGGTTTTAAACGAACCTACAAGAATTTCTCTCAATTCCATCTCACTACTCGATCCATTTCTTGTTACTAATAACAACAGTATTGTTACTGAAGCTAGTACTATTTGTGTAGATAATATTTCTGATCATAAATTAGTATTTTGTGCTCTTAACTTAAAAAAACCGAAAACTGAACCCAAAGTTATAAAGTAACGTTGCTTTGATAATTTTAATCATAATTTGTTCTTACAGGATCTAAATAATTACTCTTATACGAAAATAATATTGATAATAAAATTAGTTTGTTTAATGAATTTATTTTAGGTACATTTGATAAACATGCTCCTATTAGAGAAAGGTGTCGAAATCTAACGCGCCCTGGCTCACATCTAATTTAAAACTATTTATGAGGCCAAGAAATTTGGCTTTGCAAAAATATAAAAGGACAAAATCTTAGCATGATTGGTTAGAATATAAACGCCTTAGAAATGTTACACTATCTTTAACCCGAAATGAAAGAAAAAGCATCTTAATTCCGTTTGTAGAGAAAATAGAACTTGGTCAGCTCTCAAACAGTTGAATGTACGTTCGAATAAATTGGCTACAATACCCGATTGTATATTGGATCCTAAAGAGATACAAAAATATGTTTCTCCCTTTTTTCAAGACGATTCGAAATGTAACAAAAAAGTGAACTATTATAAGGCCAGTAATATTAATGTACATATGCGAGTTTCTTTTGGATTATCAACAATTTCCGAAGTAAATAAGCTAATAAAGAGTAGTAAAAAGAATGCTGTTGGAGTTGATGGAATATCATCATTTATGTTAAAATATTGTAGTCCTTTTATTGACCAATATATTAACACATTACAAACTGTTGTATTGAAACCGGTTACTTTACCAACCTTTAGAAAATTGCTATAGGTAAGCCTCTTCCTAAAAACTCTAATCCTACTTTATATTCTGATTTAAGAATTATTAGTATTTTACCTGCAGTTTCAAAAATTTTTAAGAAAGTACTCTATTCACAGATTTATGAATATTTGAATAGCAATAATATATTACCCAGTTGTCAGAGTGGATTTTGCAAAGGATTTAAAACATCAGTGGCACTGATCAAAGTTATTGATGATATTATTCAGTCTTGTGATAAGGATAGGAATTGTGCCCTGATGTTGCCTGACTTCTCCAAAGCGTTTGATACTATTAACCATGAGGTAATATGTGCTAAATTAAAATACTATGGTTTTGACAATATTTCTCTAAATCTAATGCAGTCCTATTTGGATCAACGGTCTCAAATTTTTTTTTGTAATAACAAATTTTCCTCTGAAATTAGAATTTCTTCTGGTGTTTCACAAGGATAAGTATTGAAACCTCTATTATTTTTGATTTACACCTCAGATATTCTTAAGTCTTTAACACTAGATTGCCCAACGAAGTCATTTTGCTTTTTAATTTCAATTAGAAAAACAATTACGAATATAATGACAAAATTTCTTAGAATTTTGCGACTTTTTGTACAACATATAAATGCATTTAGTGAAGAGTGCTCCGATATAGAATCTGATGCAACAAATTCTGAACTATCATCTGCAAATGAATCGGATTATATTCAAAGTGAAACATCTAACACTGAAGATAGCGATGAAGAGTCGATCACCAATGATGAAAATGGAAGTGGCATCAATATTCCCAGAAAAAGGTGTAGGGTGCTAAGTAGTTCAGACTCTGATGAGGAAACTGAAAATAAAATTCTGCCGATGGTACTGTATGGTCAAAATTTGACGAAGGTGGTATTCCTGAAAGGTTACCATATACTTGTATTTTCAAGGGTGTGAAAAGGCCAACAGGCTACGCAAAAAAGAACATTATGGCAGACAACCTTATCAGTGCATTCTCGTTGATAATAGATAACTATATTATCAAACATATAAAAAAGTGCACAGAAGAAGAAGGCCGCCGAATTTTGAGGAACGATTGGAAGACATCATTACCGGAAATACGTGCATTTATTGGGATTTTATATGCTCGTGGAGCCACGAGGGAAAAAATTTAAAACTGAGTTATTTATGGTGAGGAAAATGGGGTCCCGAATTTTTTAGAAAAACTATGGCCAGAGAAAAATTCGAGCAAATCCTACGATTTATTCGTTTTGACAAAAAAACCGAAAGAAGCAGGCGCCTACAAACAAATAAATTTGCCTTGGTTTCGGAAATATGGGACAAGTTCATTGAAAATAGTCAAGCTTGCTATCAACCAGGACAAAATATAACAGTTGATGAGCAATTATTTTAGTCAAAAGCCAGGTGCAGGTTTACACAGTATATGCCTAATAAATCCAACAAATTTGGCATCAAATTCTGGCTTGCATCAGATGTTAGTAGCAAACATATTTTGAATGGTTTTCCTTATTTGGGGAAAGATGAACAACGACCATCGTCAATGCTTCTCAGTGAACACGTTGTTCTGAAACTTGTCGAGCCATATACAAGCTGTGGAAGAAATATCACGACCGATAACTTTTTCACTAGCATGTCACTCGCGACAAAATTATTGGCCAAAAAAACAACTCTAGTTGAAACTATCAGAGGAAATAAAAGAGAATTACCCAAAGCAGCCAAACAAACGAAGGATAACATGCCTCGTTTTTTCCACTCTGCTGTATAAATCAGAGAATTGTATTCTTACAATATATAAAAGCAAACCACATAAAAGAGTAGCTGTTCTAAGTTCTAAACATAAATTTGTGAAAATTGACAAAAGTAATAAAAAAATGTTACCGGAATCTATACAATTTTATAACAGCACAAAATTTGGAGTTGATATGGCCGATCAAATGAGCCAGAAAATATACAGTAAAAGCTAGTTCTCGTAGATGGCCCCTCCAAGTATTTTTCAATATTTTAGATTTGGCTGCTATAAATGCTTGGATCCTTTACAAAGAAACGACAGGAATACAAATACAACGAAAAGAGTTCTTGTTTCAATTAGCAGAGCAGCTTTCCGCCGAATACAGAGCTGCAAGACAGAAAAATTCATCGGAACATGAAGACCCACAAAGATCAACTGCAACATCATCAAATGCAACCCATTCTAACAAACGGAAAACTTGTCAAGTACGACTTTGCCACAACAACAAAACAAATAATATATATAAAAAATGTCAAAAATATGTTTGCGGAAGATGTACACATAAAAAGATTTCCACTTTCATTTGCATAAAATGTACAAATAATAATGCATAATTTTTTTTTTCCAAGTGAAGTAAATTCTTTTTTTTTTGTTAATATTTACTAATAACTTGTTATATATAAAAAAAATATTAAAAATGAATTTTAAACAAATTTCTTTCCACATTAGTTATTCTTTCACAATGCAGTCATTTTGACTGCACTTTGGGCAATATAGGTATATACTGCTACGTGCGTTATCGGTTCGAATTGATACACGTGATGGATTATTCCCACTTTATTACTGAACTCAACTTTGATCACCACAATTGACAATTAACTCACTTATTATTGACTTCTACTAACTCAATAATTACACTGATTCTAACTGACTGACTCGAGGGAAAGCTGACCGCCTTTTTATAGTTTTGGCCCCCGGCTTCTAGAACTTTTCGGCAGATAAGGCTTATCGTTTGCCGAAATTTCTGGAACGCTTATCTGCCATTTGTTTCGTTATCGCGGTCGCTTTCCCCTTATCAGATCCTTCTAGAAACTTTTTTTATTTACTAAATTATACAATTCTCTTCTAAATTCTATTACATCTATTTACATTGCGTTACAATACTAAGTTTCAGTCTTTCTAGTGTTAAAGAAATGTAGGATTCAGGCATTTGCTGATGATACACAAGTATACCTCGATTTTCATTATAATGACTATAAGGCGGCAGAAAAATATATTAATGATGATTTAAAGATATTGAGTGAACTATCTGCTGATCACAATTTGAAACTTAATCCATCAAAATCTTTTTTAATGTTATTTGGTAATAAAAATCGTACTGCGCTTATCAAACAAATTTTTTTAATAAAAATAAATGGTGCTAATTTACCTGTAGTATATTCTACAAAAATTTAGGTATTATTTTAGATTCAGGCTTTCGCTTCAGAAACCATGTAAAAAAATTGCT
The DNA here is from genome assembly GCA_028583605.1 of Dastarcus helophoroides. NCBI lineage: Eukaryota > Metazoa > Arthropoda > Insecta > Coleoptera > Bothrideridae > Dastarcus > Dastarcus helophoroides. The sequence goes on from CM053332.1 coordinate 36,858,905, forward strand.
TCAAAAATCTTTTGTTTCATTAAAACTTTTGAACTCCAATCGCCATATTTTAAATATATCCTTAAAGAAAACTCTTTGTGAGTCGCTTGTATTATCACATTTCAATTACTGCGATTTTTTATATGGTTTTTGTTTAGATAGTGCCGATAAAAATCGTGTTCAAAAGGTCCAATATTCATACTCAAGATTCATTTATTACATCAGGAAATATGACCATGTTTCACATACAGTTATGAAACTCTTAGTGGATGTTGATTCTCCTTTATTGTTAAGAGAAAAATTGTTACCTTGCACTAATATTCATAATCTAAATTTGCGATATAATGATAAGTTAACAAGGCCAGTTCATCGGACAGCCATGTTCCGTCGTTGTTTTACATTCAATTCTGTAAAGCTCTATAGTTTCGGTTCCTAAAGAGTTACTTTCATTAACCATAAAACAATTTAAAACTAAATACAAGAGATACCTTCTCGAAGAGCAAAACCTGTAATTCAAAATTATTGCTTAAAATATTTGTTACTATTTTTAAGTATACCTGTACAACATTACAATATATAGAATAGAGTATAGTTAGGTTACAAATTTGCTTTTTTCTATTAAAAGATGTTATGCACAAGTGTATCTATGTTGTTAAATTATCTCTCTAAGGATGGGTCATGGTTAAGTAGAATAGCTATTTAGCTAGACTTCGCCATGGATTTATACCTGTGTCTTTTTCTCGATATTTTTCATTAATGTACATTTTATTTTTGATTTAAATAAAGTCGTTTATTATTATTATTATTAATTCCATGGGTACATAGGCGTAGGCAAGATTTCGTTCAGATAGGGACAAGAATCATTTTGAAAAAATGATAAAATAAAAGAACCGGAAGATGAGTATATGCATATTTTCTGGGCGATCGAATTTTTAGATTAAATTTGAAATTTGGAAATAGAACCGAACTTTGGAGAAACATTCAGAAAATTTAATCTAAAATAAAAACCCAGCCTTAGGAAAACTTCTAACACTGTTGAAATTGCGAAGAAAATAGTCGAAAGTTTAAAAAGACACATTTTGTGAAAAATGTGGCAATCGCTAGACTAATTCTGAGTCGAAATTAGAGAAAAGAAATTTAGTTTCCAAAAATATTTTTCTCAGAAGTTTTACTAGAGCACTAAAGTAAACAGTGTGGCTTATGATTTAGTCCATAGAAGGTTTTACCCGTTTGCCACATTAGCAATTAAACAAATAATTACGCGATACGTATTTCGTCAGCAGAACTGGCATTTTCAAGCGCACTAATCCTAATTGATTAGCAAAAGAAGCATCGACATCATTTGCATTGAGATTTAAGTCGTTACTGGCTATCTTTTGCTTTCTTTCCTCTTTCCAATTGTTTACCACATCTCGTGCATTCAATTTTAACCTGTCACAAATGAGACTTAGTGCAAAAGTGGCCTAACCTACATATTCAGATATTTCCTGATTTTCAGTTTATTTTACTTGTAACATTGATATGTGCAGGTACAATCTTTGACGGTGCAACATTAACCCATGTTCAATACTTTTACTACTTAGCAGATGGCAGCAATATTTCATATTTGCATTACGTATTATAAATGAGACTCTCCCTTATCAATTCTCTGTGTATACAGATAAGGGAAAATTTTCATTGTCCATGTAAAACACTAAGAATTATCCCTTCCACAGTTTTCTACGGCCGCTGAACGTATTCCCCTACTTTGACGCAGCCTGTTCGTATCTTCCAGTTCAGATGTTAGAAAAAATTCGTCGAGAGTTTTACAACAGACTGGAATATTGTTTAGCACTTTCTGGCGGCCTATTTGATCTCCTTATATTGTAATGTTTAAAGCGTTAATATGTTCACCAGAATTATTATTTATTTTGTTACCGAAATCCCGTTTATTTATATTGGTTATCAAAGAATATCAGTTTTATTTTGCCTCAGACGTTGATTACATCATCGGACTAAAAGAACAAACAGCATGTGGTACGCAAATTTTAATAAAATTGTTGCCTGCCGGTAGTAATCCCGTAACAAAACACGTTAGAAGATATGATGTACTACTGAAATCTCCTCCAGCACTGATCGCTGCGCTCTGCGTTGAATTGTTTACACCGGTGTAGGAGAATACAAGGAGCCGCCCATCTACCCCACTATTAACTCTTAATGTTAAATCTCTCATTAACATTCTCCGTATGGACAGTGTTTGACTTTCCTGATGTGTATACATGGATTCGCTTGGACCGCTTTTGCACAAAACGCCTCAAATAACATTCAATAAACTGGAGGCTGCCAATGCTCCCTTAAAAAATATACATATATTTTTAAAGGTGGTAATTTATGAAAAAAAGACGCAATTTTCAGAAAAAGTTGAAATTTTGAAAAAATGTTTCATTGTTAGTGGAGATCTCTAAATACTTAAAATCGCATTTTGAGGTACAAGTCAAAATTTCGAGAATAAGACCAATTTTGAGAAATATAAAATGTTTGCAAATTTAAATTTAAAATCAGAGAAAAACGAATATTAAAAAATGGACTTCAAAATAAATTACTAATTTTTGAAAGATACCATCAAAATATCAAACATAAAGGTCGAAATTTCTAGACATTTTTGAATTTCCAAAAGAAAGTTCAATTTTCGGAGAAAAAAGTACAATATTTAAGAACAGAGTCTTACTTACGAATGCGATAAATTTCGAGAAAAAAAACCAATTTTGAGAAAGTCTGATTTTTTAGTAAACCAAATTAAGGACTAACAACCCAACCTTTCGGAAAAACTCGAGAAATATTAAAAATTCTAAAGATGCCAAAATATTTTCACAGGTAAAGTACTGTAAAAATAGTTTGCAATTTTGATATAATATTTAAATTTCAATAAATAAATTGAGTGTAGTAAGAAATTTTTTCTCCAAATTACCAAAAAATATTTTTCTCAATATTTTTAATATTTGATAACATGTCGATCTAATAGAAAATGATAAATTTCTAGAAAACCGAAATGTCAAGAAATGCCAATTTCGAGGAAAAAGTTCATAGTTCCAAAAACTAAAACGTCGCATTTTGAAATAAGTGTCAAAATTTCGAAAATAAGGCGAAATACGAAGTTGATAATTCCTGGAGTCAAATTCAAAAAAGCCGAAATTTAAGACATAAAGATAAATATTAATTCAGAAAAGTGGTGGAAATTTTGACAAAAAAAATGATTTTTGGAAATAAAAATCCAAAAAGTTGAATTTTGAGAACAAAGTCGAAATTTCAAAAAAAGTTGACTTAAAACTCATTTTAAGAGAAAAATCTGAAATTTCCAGAAAAGTTAAATATTGAATTTTTATACAAAAATATCTAGAAAAAGACAGACTTTAAGAAATCAGTCAATTTTTTTGAGAAATCAAATTCTGAAAGATCAGAATCTTTAGAAAAACCCAATGATAATAAAAATAACGAAATTTTGAAAATAAATCTAAATATTGGAAAAACAGTCGTAATTTCTAGAAAAACCACCAAATGAAGCAAAAGTTCGGATACTTTTCTGGAAAGAGTCGAATTTCAGGAAAAAGATACAATTTTGAAAATAGTCGTTTATGAGAAAAACGAATCTTGAATAAAGTTAGAATTTTAAGAAGAAAAAACGAATTTCGAGGAAAATTATTCATATTTCCGGGAGCACACAGATTGGATTTTAGAATAAATTTAAAATTTTTGAAAAAAGAGGGATTTTGAGAAAAATATCGAAATTTTCGATTTTTTTAAATTGGTTTTTTTTTCTGGAAGTTTCGATTTTTTTCGAAATTCGAAATTTTAACACAAGGACATCGAAATTTTGAGAAAAGGGTCCTAAATTTTGTAAACATCCGAGAGAATCTGATTTTATGGAAATTTTGTAAAAAGAACGAATTTCGAGAAACATGAAATTTCTCGAATTTTCTCTTTACTGCTTAAATCATGGGCAAACATAAGCCCCTTGTCTGCCCCAACTCAAGTCAGAAAATGTCCAATATTGAGATAAACGTCGAAATTTTGAGAAATAAGTTGAAATTTCCAGAAAGTTTTATTTCTAATTATAAACACTTCTAAGATCGATCAAATTTTGAAGAAAAAGTTATAATCTAGATAAATACTTCGAAATTACAGAAAATCTAGATTTAAAGAAAAGTCGAACTTTTCGAAAAAAGAAAACAAATTTTAAGAAATGGTAACATTTTGATAAAAACAACGATGAATGTTGAGATTAAAATTTTAAATTTTTATTAAGGTGGATTCTAATAAAAGAAATCGAATTTTAGGAATAAATTTAAAATTTCAAAAAAAAAATGTGTGGAAAAAGATTAATTTTCAGAAATAAATAGAGATTTCTGGAAAATGTCGATATCTTAAGGGACGAATGGAAACTCTCTGGAAAAAATCTTCTCAGTTAAACATAAACTTTCATTTAGCCTTATGAGCCAGAGGGGGCAAGTGCCCTACCCTGACCTATTCTAGCAGCGGTTATGCATTGGTATTAAAATTGTTTGTCAGTATATTATCTACAGACACGTTAAGATAGTTGAAGAAAGCGCAATTATAGAAACTGTTTACTTCATTATTAAATCAGAAATTGCCTCCTTAGATACTTGTTTATTCGAAATTTAATGTGTATTGAATGATAAAATTTATAGTATACAAAATAAGTTTTGGCAATGAACAATTCCCCCCAGGCCAGTTGATACAGAATTCATTGCAAATTATGTTGTGTCTATCAGAGGCTTATTTAAATTCTATTATCACAAACCTAACATTATTACATCGCTTGTGTACAGGTTTGGATATGCCAATGACCATTAACCCGATTCTCAGAATGAATTAACAATATACAATATTAGTAGGCGCCCTAGAATGTCTACGTTAAGGAAAAAAACATCTTATTTTTTGCAATGTTACTAAACTGATTCAGCGTTATAATTTAAAAACAAGTTGATAAAACTTCTACAAAAATGATAAATAGAATTCGAAACGAATATAAAATGTCGGGTGCAACAGGATCATGGTACACCTCCTCTCTTTTCTTTATTTATAAAGATAAATTTTCCAGACTTACCACACTTGGTGTACAAATTTTAACAAAAAAATAACATTCCTGCCGCTGTCACCTTCACCACAACGCCATTCCATTTTTGAAAACCATTCCGATACTTGGATAATCCGGTACCGGATAATCCGACACAAAATAATCCAACAACCGGATAATCTGACACTCGGCTAATTTGACATCTGCGTAACGCGAAAAATTAGAATCTGAAAACATATTATTTTGAAATATCTTGAAATTTGTTATATCATAGTTTCAAGTTTTCATTTCTGTCGCCCCAATTTTTTTTTCAGATTATTATTTCAAATTAATATTTTCAACATTTATCTTTCGAGTTATTTCGAAACTTCCATATTAATAATTTTTCTTTGAAATTTCGAATTTAGACTTCAAATGATTAAAATTTTTATATATGTAAGAACTGTGTCTTCTCTAAACTTTAACTTTTTTCTAAAACATCCGAATTGACATTTTCAAATGTATTTTTTTTTTCTAAATATTTGATTATAAATTCAAAATGATTTTCGGTAGAATCTTTGCTTTAATTTTCCTAATTTCGATTTTAATTTAGAAATTTTGACTTTCTCCTCGAAACAACTTTATAACTTCAAACTTTTTTATAAATTTACTTTTTTTCGGACTTTCGAATTCTATCAAAAATTCTAGATTTACTCAAATTCAGGTACCTATAACCAAAATTTGAAGCAAATAGCACACCTTACATTTTGTATGTTTTTACTATTTATTTTCCTGACAAGACTATGCTGAGACACTATGACACTAACATTTTTTTCATTTAACGAAAGTTCAGTTTGTCAAAAGCATGAACATTGCTAAATATCTATTTTTTACTTGAAAACTATTAATTAACTTTTGAAGGATATGAAGGATACGAAAAGGTTTCCAAAATTATCCACCATCGTAATTCATATTTTTTCAAACTGAAGCTTTGAATTAGTTTAGAATATAGCTTCGAATAAAAAGATAATAAGGATTGTAAACTTCGCCTCTTCCTCAAAAATAGCTAGGATTCTACTAAGGTGGGTTAGTTTAGTTTAAAAACGTATTCAGCGTGCTTAAGCTTAACTCTAACTTCACCTGGATTGGACTACTATTGGACCTATTGGAACCAGATTGAATACGAACGGGACTTAGGCTGGATGCGCCTGCGATTTTTAACAGCAGTGTGCGCATAGTCTTAGCGGGCACAAATACAGAAGGGATAGTCGTCTAAGTACCTATAACAAGTTTTCCCTGTTGCAACAAAAACTAACTACAGTTTACTGCAGACGTTAAGTGTTAAATAGTTCTTCAAATCAAACCTCTAATTGAGTTGAAGACTAACACTTTTCAGCAATCTGTGTAGTTAATTGCCTTTGTTGAGTGCCACTAAATGGTAATCACTCCACGTAAGTACTTTTTTAGTTTCAGTATTCATTATGTATTTTGCCGGGCCTGGCTCAAATTCGGTTTTTCTTTCAAAGCTTCTAGCAAAGAGCGCTTAAAAATATTAGGGGAAGCACGAGCAATGCCGTTCATCAAAGGAAAAGAAAAGCTTTGTTTTTGTTATAATTCGATTTATACCAAAAGACTGACAAAAATCCAAAATCTTAATTATTCAACAATCAACGTTTCAGCACAAAACGTATTTAGCTTATACCAAAAATTAGTACTAAAATCCATTTAAAAAAAAAACAAATTTGGTCGCCAATGCCCCAGACTATGGGCAATTCCGCTCAGGTAAAATGGTACTGATGTTCAAGATGGATTGTTTTAATGTAGTAGAGGAATTTGTAAAATATTAAAAAGATCGACTTTAAACAAACGAATTAAATCCACAATTACAACTAGGCATAAATCATTCTTACTAGAAGTAACAGCTTTTAACCTTAATCATACAAATTTAGGGTTGTTAAGGATACGGATATATTCTGAGTATTATTTCGGTTACGGATATGATATTATTTCGAACATCCGATAGTTTTAGATATTATTTCGGTTACAGATATGTTTAAATTATTTTTGTTTGACAAAAAAAAAGTCCTCGTATTTACTTAATAAAACTCTAAACACTGACAAAGAAAGTACCCGAAGTGTACCCCACCGATTTTTTTCATTTTCTGATATGTTATAGTACATAACAAAATATTGGACACGTATTTTTTTTTAGATGCTAACTCGGCGATTTAAGTGGTGAAACCAGCCCTTAAAGTTAACCCCACTTTTACTGCAAAATCATATGTTGTGTTTAATTATTCATATCATTCTACAGAAAAAAATGACTCTAAGGGTAAATCACCCTTTCCAATGCTTTTTTTGTAAAATCCCGAGACAAGTCAATTTTATTTTTTAATTTTCTTAATGACATTGCCAAATTCCATAAAATTCAAAAATTTAAAAGTTGGTATAAAAGAAAAAATTAAACCATCCCTTATACAGATTAGGGGTTGCAACCCTTTGGCATAACTGATACGTTTTTAGAAGCACATTCTTATGAGAAATAACGTAACAGTGGTTTTACCGAAAAATTCCAATTTATTCTTGAGATATTAAAGAAAAAACTGTTTTTGGGGGTTATCTTTAGGGGTGGGGAGTTCACCACCTAAATCACAAATTTAGCATCTAAAAAAATTGTTGATACATTATTTTGATGAAATATCAACATATAATAAGTTAAAGGTGAAAAAATAAATGTTTTGATTCGCAATCTAATAATGAACAAATCCATGGGGTTCTCCAAGGGTGATAAAAATAGTGGTATTACATTATTTCACTGTTAATGCAAAATATATGTCAAAATAATCATTATAAAAATAAAATTGAAAACATATGTTGTGTTTTACATTCCATATCACTGTACAGAAAAAAAATACCTCAAGGGGTAAATCACTCTTTTCAAGGATTTTTTTGCCAAACCCCGAAATAGGTCAATTTCATTTTTTAGTTTTCTTAATAAAATTGTTACATTTGATAAAATTCAGTTGTTCAAAAGTTAATATATAAGAAAAAAGATGAAACTCAACCCCATAAAAAATAGGGGTTACAACTTTTAAACATAACCAATATGTTTTTAAAAGCGCTTTTTTTATGAGAAATGACATAGCGTTTGTTTTATTAAACAATTCTAATTATTTCTTGAGTTATTAAAGAAAATCTGTTTTTTGGGGTTAACTTTAAGGGGTGGTTTCACCACACCAAAAAAATACTTGACCAATATTTTATTATGTATTATAACATATCACAAAATGAAAAAAATCGGTGGGGTACACCTCGGGTACTTTCCTTGTGAGTGACAGACAAACTGTAGCCTAAACTGATCGATTTAGAAGCCTAAACTTGCGCACATGAGTTCCTTATATAACATAGGTGAGCACTAAGAAAAGATTGCTGAAAATTCGTACCGAATTTTATAAATAACAGTTAGTTTTGGAGGAACGGACTGGTCCTTGGTTATCTTAAAATATTGAAATACAAATACAAATCTTTTCCCCTGAAATCAACAAAGATTAAAAAACACAACAAAGGTTGCTCTAATGCGTTTCGACAGCCAAGTTATCATGAAATATCTCTCTGAAGATGATAGCTTGGCTGCCGAAACGCGTTAGAGCAACTTTTGTTGTGGTTTTTAATCATTCTTGGTTTCAGGGGACAAGATTTGTATTTCGACAGTTAGTTGTGTCAGGGTTTTTATCAATTTATTCCCACGGGTGTAATATAACGAATTTCAAAATATGTGATACCGATATCGATTTGAAGGAGAAAATTAATCATAACTTGCGGAATATCTTGAAAAGAAACGATTATTAATCGCTAAATACAAAGAAAAAAATAGTCACGATTTTCGATTAAAAAAAGAATATTTGAAGTCAAAATTTTCAAAAAAAGTGGGTATTTAAAAAAATCGAAAACCTGAAAAAGTCGATATTCGATATAATGTTGAAAAATGTTTAAACTTTTGAAATATAGAAACTAAAAATAAAATTTTAAAGATGTTGAAATTTTGAAGAAAACAATATTTTTTCAAATCAAATCGTTTCTAAAAAATGGACGAAATTTTAAAAAACCTCGAAAATATTTAAAAAGGTTAAAATTTCGATAAAATTTTGTAGTTAAAGTTTTGAAAAAAAAGTATAAATTTTAAATAAAGTCGAAATTTTCATGAAAATTTAAAATTACAAAAGGTAAGATTTTCAAAAATTTCGTAAATTGGGAAAAAAGAGAAATTATTAAAAATATTCGAAATTGTTAAAAAGTTAAATTTACAAAAATAATCTAAAACTTCACAAACCAACATTTTAAAAAAAAACAAGATTTAAACATTTTTTCAGTCCAATTTTCTTCTAGAGAAAGTCAAAATTCAGTGGACATCAGGTACAATTCTGAAAAATGTTTAAATTTTAAAATATAGAAACTAAAAAAAATGTAAATATGTTGAAATTTTGAAAAAAAAACGATATTTTTTCAAATCAAATCGTTTCGGAAAACAAGACGAAATTTCGAAAAACCCCAAAAATATTGGAAAAGGTTAAAATTTAGATAAAATTTTTAAGTTATAAAAAGGTATAAATTTTAAATAAAGTGGAAATTTTTATGAAAATTTAAAATTAAAAAAAGGTAAAATTTTCAAATAATTTGTGAATCGAAAAAGTGAGATATTATTAAAAATATTAAAAAATTTTAATAAGTTAAATTTAAAAAAAAATAATCTAAAACTTCACAAACAACCAAAATTTTTTTAGTCAAATTTTCTCCAAAAGAAAAGTCAAAATTATTAGAAAAGTCAGTTTTGAAAATGGTCGAAATTTTGAAAAATTAAAAGTTTTGGATAATTAAAATTTTTTAATAAAAAAATTAAATTTTGAAATTTTTTTCTAATTTCTCAAAAGTTAAGTTTTCCAAAAAAATAGTTGAAATTTTGAATAATAATCTAAGATTTCAAAAATGAACAAATTATTGAAAACAAACAAGATTTAAAAATATTTTCCGACAAATTTTAAATAAAATTCGAAATCAGGAAAAAACGACAGATTTATCAGAAAAGTCAAAATATTCAGAAAAAAGTTGAAATTTTAGAAAATTAAAGGAATTGGTGAATAAATCCAAAAATTTTCTAAAAAATTAAAATTTTGAAAAAAAAATCCTAATTTTTGAAGTAGGATTTCTAAAAAAAGTTGAAATTTTGGAAAAAAAGTCGACAGAAAAGTCGAGATTTTCTGAAAAAATTAGAAAATTTTAAAAAATGTCAGAAAACTTTCAAAAAATGTCGCAATTTAAAATAAAACCTAAATTTTCAATAAAGTTAAAATTTTGAAATGATTAGAATTTAAAAAAAGTAGTCAAAATTTTAAGGAATTATTATTTTTTTTTAAACATTTGAATTTTGAAATAGTGCAGTTATCACAAACACTAAAATTTTGGAAGTTAATTCTTTGAAAAAGTCCAGCTTTTAAAAAACTCTCCATTTTTAAAAAAAGTGGGAGTTTTAAAAAGCGGAAATTTTCAAAAAAGTTAAATTTTCATAAAGTGCAAAGTTTTAGGAAAATCTAAACTTTGAAAAATTTAAAAAAACCGAAATTTTCAAAAACGGCATAAATTTTGAAAAAGTTGAAATGTTTAGAAAAATCCCACATTTTGACAGGAAGTCGAAATCTGACAAAAAAAAACGTTATCAACAAAATTTTTTCTCAAGTTTTCTGAAATTCTCAAAAGGGAAAAGTTTTGAAAAATGTCGAAATTATGAAAACGGCCAAATTTTTAAATGTTGAAATTCTGGAAAGTTGCCTATTAAAAAAATCGAAATTCAAAAAAAATCGAAAGTTTGATAAAAAAAATCAAAATTTTGAAATGAAGTCGCAATTTTGACAAAAATTCATGTTCTTTACAAGAAGGCAAAAATTAAAAGAAAAAAATAATTGTTGAAATCTAAAAAATCGATCCATTAACTCGTTCAAAAAAGGAGCGACCGTGACAATAGTGAGCGAGGTTGGGTGACTTACCAGCTAGTTTGTCTTGTAATTTTAGTCAACCAAAAACTAGACATCGACTGGAACTAGCAAAATTATTTCAAATATCCGAAATTATCCGAAACATTCATATCGGTTTCGGTTGAGGATTCGAATACATATATATATATATATATATGTCATTTCGGATATCCGATAGTTTTGGTTACGGTTACAGAGCTCCTTAACATCCCTAATACAACTCACAGGTGTACTCTTACAAAAGAATCCTATCCAGATCCAGAGCACATGGCAAGAGGTCAGACTTACATGCGGTACAGTGATACCACATCTAGTTATTTCATTCAAAGCTCTGGCAAATATTACATTTACTCTTCATAGTGGACTCTTATTAAACGAAAACATTATGTTTATTAATTTTATTTAACATTTCTACGAAAAAAAAATTGTTTTAGAATATTGTCGACAAACCATAAAAATTTAAATATTTCTAAACTGGGTCGTAAAAATGTTAAATAAAACTAATAAACAAAATATTACATTTGTTAAGTTTCATCACTATTGCAATGATCTTGATTTTCTTCATATTCGGTCTTCAAAGACCTTCTTTGCAAAACTTTCCGTTTGTAAGATTTTTTTTCATATTTTCATAACTTGCTGCATTTTTGTTATTGTTGATATTATTTTTCCAACTTTTTTCTAGTTTTACTATTTGTTGCTTTCCTTTAATTTTATTTCCCTTCTAAAACACCTTTCTCGCAGATATTTTTCTTTTCAAGCCCCTTTGACCATTTCTGAATATATTTGTTAAGAAAATGTAAAACATCGTTTAAGTGTTACCTAAACGGTAGTGCCCCAAATGGCCATTTTGTGTTAAAGTTAAAATTTAAAAACATACAGTTGAAATTATTCAGAAGTGTTTACGTCATCGCTAAATATGATGTTTTTATACCGAAATTATTAGTAGCAATATTAATAATTACTAAAATTGTGGACTTATCGGCAAAAAGTAACTGGTAAAAAAAATTAGATGAGCAAAGCCGCAAACAAACACATGCACTTTACTCTGCCATGTTTGGAGTGAATTGAAGTTCTTCTTTCTCATGCATCAAACCCCCCGCGTTTTAACCTTCATACTGTTTTTCTATGTGTCGTTTTTATCAGATAATTGAGATGAGAGGCATTACCCAATAAATGCCTTTTCTTCTGTTTCCCCTGCATAAGTAGACTTGCAGTAGGTAAAATTTCATAATTCAAAAAGCGGATCAATGTTTAGTAAATATCGACGTTGGGACATTCAAAGTACCCAGAGGTCAGTGATGTTAGTGGAACGTCAATGTTGAGAGTCCAAATATTAATATTCTAAAATTAAAACAACATTTTGACTCAAGTTTTTAAGAAAAAAGTTAAATAAATAATTTGCAAATGTGTAAATTTCAACTTGATAGAAAAAGCTGGAAGAAAATCTTGATACATTTTTTTTTATGCATAAATGAGTTTTCTATGAAATGTTGCCTTTTATCTTTGAATTTCCAGATTAAAGGTACTGGGTGAGCGAAACTCGATTTCTCAGCTTTATTTTGAGAAAAGGTAAAACGATATGAAAAATCTGAAAAGCATTTCTTAATTGGGGTTGGATAAGATCCATTTTAAGCTAAATCTGCATATTTTTCCACATTTGGAAATCGAATCAATGACATCACGATTTTTATTCTCTAGAAATATACATCTATGCTTGCACATTTAAAACGAGCTAATTTTTCTAGACAAATGTTCCAAATAAAAAAAATTCTTATCTTTTTCCGGTAAAAAGTTATAATAAAATTTATTGTAAAAAAAATATTACAAATTTGCGTTACGATTTTAATCAAACAGCCTCTGAAAACAAGTCTATTAAATATTTTTAGGCCTAAATTAACATGTTCGGGGTATCTCAGAGCGCATTCAACTGCTCTTCTAGGGTTCTTTTGAGATTATCCATAAACTAATAAATATAATATGTCGTTTGCGTGAAAAATTTGCAAAGTCAAATGGCAACAAAAAATGTTTGTCAACCATTAGCTGAATTATTGACAGATGCCAATATGTTTTGATTTTGGATTTATTGCATTTTCAAAGTATATTTGTTTAAATTGTAATAATAAACGAATTTTTGATAATACTTTATTTTTTCAATAAATTTGCTTGAAACTTTTTAACTAGAAAGATAATTTTTTTCTTTATTTACAAAACTTGTTTAGAAAAAAAGCTCTTTTTAAATATGTAAAAACGGACGTATGTTTCTGGGAAAAAAATTCAATGACGTCATTACTTGAGTTTCCAAATATGGAAAAATATACACATTTGATTTAAAATAGACCTTACCTACTCCAATTTAAGGACATTTCTTCAGATTTTTTTATATCGTTTTTTCTTTTCTTATACTACAACAGAGACATCGAGTTTCGTTCAGCCTGTACAATTTTCACATCCAGAGATCTCGATTTTAATCTTGAAATTATGATCTTCAACTTAAATTTTCAACAATCGTCATGTGCCCAAAATGTGTTCATTTTAAATGTGATTTTTTTTATCCAACTTTAATCAACTATTTGTTTCTCTTTTCAGGTGCAATTGTATTAGTGAGTTATCGAAGACATATTGTTCGCTTTATATATTCCTAATATATCTTTCAAAAGGATAACTGGTGGATTAATAGAAATGAGTGCTGATTCGGAGAATTTTCCCTTCAGCTGTCTGGATTTAACAAGCGTGTCGTTTCTGAGTAAACTACTAAAGAATTATAAAATTTACAATTTGCATCTTACTGATGTTAATGTTGAAACTGTTAAAGATCTAGCACAAAGTTTAAAAGGTAACATCGCTGTCAAGCGCTTACTAATTAGCCCCTGCAATATTGGCGACCAAGCTGTTCGCTGTATAGCTGACATCCTTAAAGATACTAAAATTATTTATCTTGGTCTAGCATACACAAATATCAGAGAAGATGGGATTGGGTATTTGGCTCAGCGGCTCAAGGAGAGCCAAGTTGTTGAGTTAGATATTGCGGGCAACCAATTGGGACATAATGGGTTAAAAACCTTGGCAAATATTTGGAACGATGGCAAAATTAGGATGCTTCATTTCAGTGACAATAAATTTAAAGTCACGTTTTCGAAAATAAAAGGAAAAATGTTTAGGAATGCTGACAACGAAGATATCTGGCCTTGTGTAAATTATCCAAATCGTAGAATAAATTACGTACCAGTCAGCGAAATGTTAATCAAACGTACGATAATAAATGATGATATAAATCATTTCGTCAACAATTTTTTTAGTGAAATTATTTCTATCTTTGATCAGTTTAATTGGTTATCGGATAAAAATATTGAATATCTCAGAAATGCTACAAGAGGGGTCAAAATAAAAGTTCTTTATATCACCTTTGTAGATAATTACATTAGTATATCAATGCGTATTCACGATATTTTGATTGATCATCTCATGAATAAGTTGAATTTTTTTACACTATCAGAGTTTTATTATTATACGAATTTTTTAAATGATATGGTTTCTCATTTTAGAATAAATCATATTAGAGACACAGCATATTTCATCGATACGCTTAAATCTAGTAACATAAGATACTTATCTATCTTATGCACTGCAGATGGTGGTTATATTAATTACGAAGAACCACTAGCTGACGCTATTAAACATACTAAGATAGTAAAATTGGATTTAGCCAACATCTTAATAAAGGATATCCAAATTTTTATTGACAAGCTAAGTAATACGCATATCGTCCATCTGAAATTACATGCTATCTTAGATGCAGAACTTGCAAATAGTCTTGCTGATATAATAGAACACACTCAACTGATATCGATTGATTTTACTAAAAACCCCTCAGAAAACGTACCAACTGAGGGGTATATGGCAAGTTTATGCAAGAACAAAACACTTGCACATAAAATAAATTCAGCATTTAACAATTTGGTGTCACTAAATCCAGAAAACAAGAAATTGGAATTTACAACACCAAAAAATTCCAGCCCATTGGATCTGTATGCAACTTTTATTGAAATATTATATAAGAAACCAAATCTTAGTGCCCACATTATATACGATCGACTGGAAATCGCAGAGGAAATAGATGAATTTATGGACAATCTGCAGGATCACTTTAACAGGTTTTTGAATAGTAATATCCTAAGTCTGATTAAAAAGTATGACCAAATAGACTTCATAAATCTTATAAAAAAATTTGATTCAGCCAACCTGGACCAAATTGTGGAAAATATGTTGTTACATAGGACATTATATTATATTGATGAAAATGAGGAGATATTGCATCCATTTATATATAAAATGTTGCATCAGTACAAATTGCCATTGTATCAGAAAGAAATGGAACCCAATAAAAAACTCGACATAATAAATTATTACAAAACCCATCCTGAGATTCAAGATATTCAGGAGGCAATAGAACTGTTAGAAATGTAACCTATGTGTTCCAAAAATTATATGTTTATTTTTTTAATGTTTATGTAAATTGTTTCACACATTGTATCAATGTTTTGTAGTATATTTTATTTTGTTTTAGTAATAAATATAAACCAGCTTACAAAATATGTTTCTTCATTTCCTCACAAAGGGATCCGCAATCCTCGGCCCTTCATTACTTTTTGGTCTGCCTACTAGGCATTTCCGAATTACATTTTAACTTAGATTCTGCAAAAGGCTGGTATTCTATAACGCACATACTTAGGCTTCGAAAATATCTATGAGACTCACTAATTTTCGAAATAAACACAATCATGACTAGAGACCGGATTCTAGGCATTTGCGTATTTAATCCAATTTTATCGGTTAATGCATTTTTCACCTAAAATCTAATGACAATGCATATTTTCGTTATATCGTTATATATAAAAATGGAAACTGACTAATATATATATCAACGCACATCCCAAACCGCTAACTCTAGGAACTCGAAAATTTGCACAGAGGTCCTATTTGTAATGTAGACGGGCACTAAAAAGGGATTTTTAAAAATTCGACCTCTAAGGAGGCCTAGAGAGACGTTAAAAGTATGCTCTGACGTCTGTCAATGTGACAGGTTCCGGTAGTCAAATTTGAGTAGACAGGCAGCAAATTAATATTTTTGACAGTACATTGCCAGTTGTTTTTAGTTTTTAATTTAATAACCGTTTTTATTGTTTAAATATTTTAATTTCTCAATTAAACTGATTATTGATTATAAGACTAATAAGTATCAACGGAAAAGTGGCGCAATTTTTAAAACAAATTGTTCAGAATTTATTAATTTTGCGTCCCATTGCAAAATTTGCATTTTTGGTTTGGCAATATATTTTTGCGTGTTCAAAATACCGTAACAGGATTTTCCAATATCCGCAAAGTTCACCACTGTTTCGAAAAAATAAAAAATGTGTAGAAATTAAAAATCAGAATTTTAAAATGAAATTGGCTATTCAAGTTTAAGATTAAATTCTTAACAAATTTTTCAACTTTTTTTGATAACTTCGACTTGAAACAAATTATCGGAAAGATAACCAAATTTGGGGGCTGTCGTTATCTTAAATTGTTTCTTAAATTTAAAATATTAAGTTTGTAAAAAATTTGTAATTTTTAAATACATTTATTTTGTTTTTCAATTTTAAAAATAAATAATTAAAGAATATTTGGAAAGGGATATTCAAAATTTAATTTTTTTGTAAAAATCTAAATACTGCATTAATATTTTAGGAATTTTTGAAAATAATATTTAATTCTAACAAAATTTAGACTGTTATTCAAATGCACAAATCAATAGGTTTGAACATTTATTAGATTCGAAGTTTAAAAACCAAATACCGGTTTCGATCTTGTTAAATCTCGTCAGTTTGATATATCCAACTCGAATGCTAACAAATGTTTTCTATCCGTTAGAGTCCTTGACTTCTGGGAACTTTTTCCTAGAGAGCAACCGCTTCGCTAGGTGGCAGTGTTTCAACTGTTGGTAGTTCAGCTACCTATGATTCACTATACACGCCCAGAGCGCTGCATGAATTTGTAGTCTAGGTTGCATTCTACTTGCGTATGTTATTCTTCAAATTAATCAAAATCTTTTTTCATTTTATTTTTTTAGAAAACAGCGATTATGTTATTTCAAAAGACATGCTCGAATGTTTTGTTTTTAAATCTCCCAACTTTCGAAAAAAAGTTTTAGCAACGATCGATGAAGCATCATAGCTCCATCTTTCAGTAAGTATTATTTGGATTTTCTTATTATTTATCCTGTATCCCACCTAACATTTCTTTTGATTGGACCAAAAATTCAAAGAGTGTTTCTGTTTTAATTTGAATTTTGGATTTTTTTAGAAAACTCTACGTTTAAACAAAAAAGTACTATTTATTTAAAATTTCAAAATTAAATTTTGAATTTCGAGAAATTTTTATGTTCTTTTGTATTTTTCCTTAAATATATTTTTTTCTTTTCTTGTAATTTTCAGTTTAAACTTGACACGTATTCCTAAACCCCATATTTTTTAAAGTTGTTATTTTTTCGGAATTTCGGGATTTTTCTAACAAATGCACTAATTTTAACATCATTTTTTATTGCAATTCTAATATTTGGAATTCTTCTACAAAATTTCGAACCTAAACTTAAAATTAGGACCATTTATTCAAAGTATGAACTCGAAGTCTAAACTTTTTTTGACCTTTGGACAATTTTTTTCAAAATTTATGGAAAAAATTTAATTTTTTATAATGAACTATGCGTTTTTTCCAAATATCCCCTTTTCCCAAACCTTAAACTATTATAACTTGAAATTCTTCATGGTGGACTCTTATTGATCGGAAACATTATGGTTATTGATTTTCCAAGAAGGTTTCCCCCCCTTACCACATCGGCAATTAAATAAATAATTACGCGATATGTATTTCGTCAGCAGAACTGGCATTTTCAAGCGTACTAATCTAAAAGATTTAACACATGACGGAGATAAAGGACCACTGGCGGCATCCAGTTTATTGAAGGCTATTTGTGGCAGGTCAAAATTGCATGCACCAGATGTGTTAAACAATTGTAAATAGGAAAGAAAGCAAAAGACCGCCAGTATCGATTTGAATCCCAATGTAGATGACGTCGATGCATTTTTTGCTAATCTTTTAGATTAGTACGCTTGAAAATGCCAGTTCTGCTGGCGAAATACGTATCGCATAATTATTTATTTAATTGCCGATGTGGTAAAGGGGTGAAACCTTCTTGGACTTAATCACAAGCCACAGTGTTTAGTTCAGTGCTTTAATTTAGTTTAGTTATTAATTTTATTTAACATTTCTACGATCCAGTTTGGAAATATTTAAATCTTTATGGTTTGTTGAAAATATTTTAAAACAGTTTTTGAAATATGACTACGTGATATCTTAAGTCATTTAAAACGTGACCTCATGACAGTTGACAAAAAAGAGGTCAGTTTATTTTACATAGAATAAGTATTTCTTCCTCATGGTTCCCTTTTCATGTTATGCAATGCTGACGAGCTCAAATGAGAGAGAAACATCGATGTCCAGTGCTGTAACCTTTTTTATATTTTTTATATTTTCATAATTTATCAAAAAAAATTGTTTTCATATCTAATTTTCATCTTCTATTTTTCATTTTTTCCTGTTCTATGTAAAATAAATTAACCTATTTTTTGTCAACTGTTATGAGGTGATGTTTTAAATAAATTTAGAATATTGTCAACAAACATAAAAATTTAAATATTTCCAAACTAGGTCGTAGAAATGTTGAATAAAATTAACACAGACTTGAAATGTCTACAACTTTTCCTAAAATTTCAAATATTAGATCAAAATTACCAAAAATTGTTATTTAGACTTTTTTATTTTTATATTTCAAATTTTTTGGTTTTGAAATCACAGTTAAAAATAAATTTTATTTGCATCTTAAAGCCAAAATTAATTTTCAAAATTTGATTCTTACAATTGAAATTTCGAGTTTTGTTTGGATATTTAAGTTAAACAGATTCGAAGTGTTTTGTTAAATGTTGAGAAGCTTTTTTGAGATAAAGGTTAAAACACTAACATTTATCAAAAATCTAATAACAAAATATTCATAGTATTCATAAAATTTAGACTTTTCTTTAAAAAATGTCCTATTTAAATTTGAAATGTTGATCTATTTGATTATTTTTTCAGATTTTTCAGTTTAAATTTAATCTTGAAAGGTTTAGAATTTTAAAAAATGATTATTTTAAAAATTCAAAATTATCAAAATACTTTTTACCAAACATTTAGACTTTCAAATATTTAAAGTTTTTCTCTAATTTTTGAGTGAAAATTTGAATTTTTTTTTTAAATTAATCCGCTAATACATGTAAAAAGCCTTTAGGGGTTAAACTTGAAATGAATGAAAAGAATTTTAAAATTCAAATTTTAAAACCAAAAATCAAAATTTTGAGAAAAAAATTAAAATTTGAAAATTACACTTTATTTTTTTGGAAGAAAGTAAGAGATAAAATTTGAAATTTCAGGTTGGCTATTTTAAGATTAAAGTTGAAATCTCAACGTAAGGTAGAAATTTTGAATTCTCAATTCAAAATCTATAAAGAAGTACAGGGTGAGCGAAACTCCAAGTCTCATATCTATTATAAGAAAAGGAAAAACGATATAAGAAATCTAAAAAAAAAGGTCCTTAAATTGGATTGCGGAAGGTCCATTTAAAGTCAAATTTGCATATATTTTCAGATTTGGAAACCAAAGTAGTGACATCATTGAAATTTTTTATCCAGAAACATACATGTGTTTTTGCATATTTAAAAAGAGATAGTTTTTCTAAACAAATTTTGTAATAAAAAAATTTTGGTATCTTTTTTGGTTAAAAAGTTATCAGGCAATTTTATTGTAAAAAAAATATTACCAAAAACTGGTAAATACTACGATTTAAACAAATAGCAATAAATTAAAAGTCAAAGTATAGTGGCGTCAGTCAATAATTGAACCAATGGTTGACAAATATGTTGTGTTGCCATTTGACTTTGAAAAATGTTCACGTAAAAGATATACAGGGTGAGTTAGAAAGAATGGGCCAACGCTAAACTGCAAGGTACTAGACACCAAAATATTACGATTGAGCTAAATATGCCTTATACCAACGTAGGCTGGTTTAAGAGATACAGGACGTTCAAAGTTTAAATTTTGTCTTGAAATTTTTTAATAATTTCAGTAAGTTTTGATGCTATTAATTTAATATTTAAGAATTTTATGTTTTTTGGTGTGAGAATTACGCATTTTGAATTTATATTGACGTTGCCCCTAAGGAGCTAATTTCACATAATCATTTACGTAAATGAAAACATATTTTTTTATCTGTTAAGTTATACCAAAAACAAGTAGACAATTTAAAAGCACGAATCAATTATACAAAGAAAAGATACCCTTGTTTAAGTTGTCTAAAGCTAACGGTTTTTTATATATTTGCATTTAAAAGTTTCAATGTATTTTTTATGATTTGTTTAAGGCGTAGATTTTACTATATTCAAATATTAAATGTATAGCACCAAAACTTTTTCAATTATTGAGAAATGTATCTCTTAAACCATTCCCATTAATATAAGGCATGTTGAGTTCAATCGTAATATTTTGGTGTCTATTCACTCCATTTTTGCGTTAGCCCATTTTTTCTTATTCACTTTGTATTATTTATTAGTTTATGGCTAATTTCAAAAGAACCCTAAAAGAACAGGTGAATCCTCTCTGAGATACCCCGAACCTGTTATTCGAAACCTAAAAACATTTAATAGATTTGTTTCCAAAGGCTGTTTGTTTGAATCGTACCAATTGCGACATTTTAATAAAACATGTTTTACAATAAATTTGCTTATAACTTTTTAACGGAAAACGATACCAAATGTTTTTGTTAACAAACTTTGTTTAGAAAAATTAGCTCTTTTTAAATGTGCAAAAATGTAGTATGTTTCTGGAGAAAAAAATCAATGACGTCATTACTTTGGTTTCCAAATCTGAAAAAATATGCAAATTTAGCTTAAAATAGACCTTCTTTAATCCAATGTAAGAATTTTTTTCCAGATTCCTTATATCGTTTTTCCTTTTCTTATAATAGCGCCGAAACATCGAGTTTAACTTTCTTCCCCAAATCGAAATAAAGAGCAAAACCTTTGCAATCAAAGTTGCTGATTATAAGAAGGTCTTTTTTTCTTAGGTCTGAATTGGGAATTTCTACTGAAACCTCGAGTTTGAAAAAGCAGAAATTTTGAAATTTAAATGGTTTGGATATTTCACTAGAAATGTTAATAAGTTGTGATTTCGAGAATAAATTCAATATTCTGAGCCAACACTTAAAATTTTATGAAAAATATAAAAATTTTGAATTTGAAATCAAACTTGCCATTTTTTTTGTTGAAATCTGGAATTTGAAATTAAAAGCTCTAAGGTTTGCAATTCGAGAAATTATTAATTTTTTTTTTAAAATTTAGTACTGTTTGTAACTTTGGATACCTGATTATAGAATATTGGTTTTCTGTTGATTTTTTAGGCAGTACTTTAGACCCATTTGTTTTATTGTACTTACCTAAATGGGAAAGTATATTGCCTTGTATCTATCATTGCGCCATCTGACGTTGCAATAGACTTATTGCAACCTTTCCACTTAAAAATATTTTTTGCTTAAAATGGAATTGTTTTTTTTTTGGCTGAGCATCTAGGAGAATATAAAACTTTGTGTAATAAAAGTACTGACATCGAGTTCATATCTAAAACAAAACAAATCGACCTCTCGACCTCTTTCAGTCTAACAGACCATGAAATTTCATAAGCTGTTTGTAACTTTGATTACATAAAGTTATACATAATAATATACATAAAGTTATATTTCTGTTAGCTGATTTTTTAAATAGTTTTTTAGATCGTCTTGTTTTATTACCTTCGCATATCTAATATGACAGACCTATAACCTAAGTATGTGGATATAGAAGCCTAAGCTTGGATAGCAGATTTAATTGATTCATTAAAAGTTTTTTTCAGAAAATTAAACCCCGAGAAAGTAAAATAGTATGTTAATATTTTCTAGAAAAACGTTAAAAGTTATCTTATTCCACGCAGACGAAGCCGCTAGTAACAGCTAGTTTACAATATTTCTGGATGGGTGAAACTAAATTTATTCCCACGAAAACTTGAAGTGAATTATGAAAACATCTTGAAAAATTGCTCAGGCTCTGAGCTTTGTGACTTTTATAAAAATAAACCAAGCCACAAATGCTGAAATAATGGTCTTTGGCATATAATTTAAAAGAATTATAATCTTTGCTAAAAAAAAAAGACCAAACCTCATTTCAGTACCCTCAAGTGAACGAGTTTGGTAGGTAGGTAACCTATAAAATGCTTCCAAATGCTGTGGTTCCTTTCTACAAAACAAAAAGCTACCTAATAATAGAATAAGTAATACATTAACATAGGCGCCGGGTGGAGCATTTACTTTCCTTGGTTAAAGCAGTCTATCTAAAATTTATAATCACAAGTAGGTTTTCCCAGAAATAACCATTTTCGTCGTTTCCTGGAAATTTTGAAATTCAATAGAAATATTGACTTTATCCTCAAATTTTCTCTTTTCTCGTAAAATTTGTCTTTTTATTGTATTTTTATAAATTTAAATTTATTATTAAAATTTGACTTATTTTTTATCAAAATCTAATCTTTTCACATTTTTGAATATTTGTTTCAACATTTTTCTTTTATTTTTCTTCAAAATGTCCATTTTTCAGCATTCGACCTTTTTTGAAAATTTTTACTTTTTTTAATTCAAAATTCTGCAAATTTCGAAGTGTCCATCAAAATTTGTCTTTTTCTCTCTGGTAAAACAGTAGAAACTTAATATTTTTGGAAATTCTGAATTTTTCTAAAAAGACATTCTAAGAAACTTTCTTTGTAAATTTGAAAGATTTTTTTAAATCGAATTTCTTGAAAATTCCATTGTTTCTCAATATTGGATATTTTCTGACGTCATGGTAAGGCGCTTGTCTCCCTCTGACTTGAGGAGTCAAGGAAAAATAAATATTCAAGCGGAAAATTTTGGCTTTTTCTTAAAAGTGTCAAATTTGTTTTTTACAATTTAATAAATCTATTTGTATTTCCAATAGATTTCGACTTTGTCCTTGAAATTTCGATCTTTTTCTTCTAATAATTTTTCTTGATTTTTTTTTTTCATAATCATTTTTGTTTTTAGGGATTTTAATTGTGTTCCTCGTAATACTTTTTTTCTCAGTTTTTTAAAGTTCTTTCTTTTCCTTTTTTTTCTTCATAAAATGTCTATTCTGAAAATTTGAATTTCTATGCATTTTAATTTTTTCTCAAAATTCGTTTTTTCCCGAAATTTTGTTTTTTATTTTCTTTTTAAACACGGTTTTTTTTAAGTTCGCTTTTAGTCACAAAACTTGACTTTTTTCTTAAAACTTCACTTTGTGCCATTTTTTTTATTATCAATTTCAAGGTTTTCTCGAAATTCCGTTATTTTTCTTAACATTAAATTCTTTTTAAAATTTCCTTTTTGCTAAAATCAGAACTTTCAGATATTTTCACTATTTGCCTAAAATTTGCCTTTTCCTTTAAAATTTGTCTTTTTTAAAATTTCGATCTTTTATTCGAAATTTCCATTTTTTCTTAAAATTTGTTTTTTGGAAATTTGGATTTTTCCTTGGAATTAGTCTTTTTCGCGAAATCTCAACATTTTTCTTAAAATCGTCTTTTCGAGATTTTCACTTTTATGATCCTACGATACTCAAGTTCGTCTTTTCCCCATTTGCTTTTGTTTTTCTTTAAAATTTGTCTTTTTCCTAGACAAATATTCTCAGAATGTAAATATTTTTCTCAAAATTTAACTTTCTGTGGAAAAATTTAGTCTTTTTGCTCAAAATACGTCTTTTCCGAAATACTTGATTCGTTCGTTCTCAAATTTCCATTTTATTCCAAAATTCAATTTTTTTCTAAAATTGACTGTCTTTCGAAAATTTTAACCGTCGACCATGGAAATTCAACCGTTTTTCTCAAAATGCCACTTGTTTTTTCGAAATTTCATTATTTTAGGGTTATTTTTCTGAAAATTTCAATATTTTAGAATCTCAATGTCTAGAAATGTTGACTAAAGTTCTAAAGTTTCTGGACATTTAGAGTTTCTCCTCGACATTTATCCTTTTTTTTGAAATTTCGTTCTTTATTCCTAAAATGAATGTTTTTTCCGAAATTCAGCTTTAATCTTAAACTACTTACTTTTTGATATTTTCATTCAAAAATATTTTTTTTTTGAGATCCCTTCATTTTTTCCTAAAATAATCATTAAGAGCATTATTATTCGGAGTTGCATATGTTTACACTTTTGGTGCATATTTTAAGCATTTCGTTTGCATATTTACATGCATATTTCAAGCTTTTGATGTTGCATATAATTTAGTCTCTAGTTATGAGCATTGATCTACTACGCTGATTGATGTAATCGTTCAACTTGTTTGCGCAGAAGAAATTAAAAAGAGATATGCGAGAATTAGATGGAACAGGTTTTTCTAATTTAAACTAGCCGATCTGCGTGAAATGAATAGATTCTTGTTCAGCCTACATATGTTTGTTTTAATTATCCACTTCTACTTACAGATAAATGACAAAAGAAACACATGACAAAATATAGTTTTTAAATATCTAATTCTATTGGGAAATTTTCCGATTATTTTGTAAATTGTTCAGCTTTCTAGAAAACATTTTGTAGATCCTGATTTTTTCCATTTTAATCTATATACATTTCAATATTCAGCTTGCAATTTTTGTTTTGATTTGAAAATTACGATGTTTAGTTATTTTTTTAGACATTTCAAAGTTTTGACTTAAATTCAAAATTTAAAGTATTTTTCTTTTAAGGTAAATCCACTCGCAAAAGGTAACCCGATTATACCTTCCGCGCATCGCGAATAGGATACGGAAACAAGGATAGAGGGCGATGAACCGCATTCTTAAACAAGAATAGGTTGTAAAAAAAGTAACGTTTTTCTAGAAATCTTGAAGTTTTTTTTTTTTCAACTTGAATTCTTTCATTTGATTTAATCTGGAAAATTTAATATTATATATGATATTTCAATTCGAATTTTTATTACAATTCTGGAATATTTTCTTCGACATTTATTTGAAATTTCAGCCTTCATTCTAAATTTTCATTTCAAAGTTGTAACTTTAGGAAAGTAGAGTAATGGCACCAGTCATTGTCATTATAAGACGTACCTCCAACTTATTATTGATGCAGAAAAAACTGGATGCATTTCTTAATATTACTAATTCCTAAAAGAGCTTCTTTGTTATAAAATTACCAAGATGTCTTTTGTAAAATAAATTGTTTTTTAATGAAAATATTTCTAATTGTCAGTATCATTTTACCAGTAATTGTCACAGGCTAGTTTTGTAATGACCAATAATTGTCTTTAACTTTTCCAGTCATTGTCATCAAATTTAAATCATTAAATTGCTTTGAAAAATAAATTGGACAATATGGAGGTTTATTTATCACTTAGAAGTACATGAGAATGTTCCCAAGATACATGTAAATATTCAGATATGTAGCATGTGTATTTATTTATGTTGAATTTTTCCTGTTTTTATGTATTTTCTTTTAATTTATCAAACTCGTTTACTTACTCTTGTTTTTTTCTTACTATTTTCTTTTTTATCTTATATTCATGCAAAATATATTTGTCATTCCTACCCTAATCGTTTTGTGAAGGTTTTTGCCAAAATTATGATCACTGGAAATGTGAAATGTGGAAGGGTGTTCCATCCAGATAGAATTATGCTAATTTCCTTGCAGGGATTTATGTTGCAGTTGTATACGCTTTTATGCTGAATAGAAGTATCACATGGTGATTTGCGTATACAGTGCTAGTCTGTAACTTGGAATAAATTCAGTAAATCAAAGACAGTTTTTTAAGGAAATATGCTCGGACACGTCGATTAATATTCTAATTTGCGCTCCTTTTGATATAGGAAACTTTTATACAGAATGTCCCAAATTTAAGATATGACAACATCGACAATTTTTTAAATGGAACCCTACTTCTTATTAACTATTCTTAAAGGATATATCAAGTTACGTCCTGCGAACCAAATTTCCATTTTTTATTTCTTGTCATTTAAAAGATATTTAACAAATATTAACTAATGAAATATCAAGGAATCTGATTCAACTTAATAATCTTTCTTTAATAAACTATTCAAAATTTTATTGTCCATTTACTAAGTGACAATACCCTCAACGAACTAAAACTCGATTTAAACATTTCTAATTACTTAGGGGGAAATTAGTCTTACACTCCTGTCTTATTTTCCTTTCAACTCCCCAATATTTGCAGGTTTGGTTTTGAAAAATTTGCTCTTCAAATACCTTCATAAGGAATAGTCCATAGGTATTAAGTCCGAAGACCTGGATGGCCATTCAAAAGGCCCTCTTCTACGAATCCACCTGCCTGGAAATAAATCATCCAGATACTCACGGACAGGTCTTGCAAAATGAGGAAGTGCACCGTCTTGTTGAAACCATATCTTTCTATTCGGGACATCAGCTTCGACCGGATCAGGGAACAGAATAGCTAAATCAGGAATTAGCTCTTTCTAACAGAATTCTAAATATCTTGCCCCATTGAGATTTTCTTGGAAGAAAATTGATCCTATAACTCGATCACCAACAATCCCTGCCCAAACATTGACTTTCTCTGGATGTTCAGTGTGGCCTTTCCTCATCCAGTGAAGGTTGCTGTTTGCCCAGTAATGACAATTTTGACGATTTACCTCACAATTTAACATAAACGTTGATTTGTCTAGAAATAGGATATTTTCTCTGCTTAAAACATTTCTGTCCAGTAGATCCATGATTTGTTCGTAAAACTGGAGTCTTCTATCTGGATCATCTTCTAAGGGTTCATAGGGGATTGTCATTTTATAGGGATGAAATTTTCAGAATTCTTGCAACTGAAGACTGGCTAATTTCGAATTCCCTAAGTATCTGACTAGTGAGGACATGAGGATTTTCTTGGACAGACAGAAGTACATTTATTTTGACATCTTCATTGAGTGCATTCTGACGGGGATTACTTGTTTTTCTTAAATGGCCATTATCCCGAAACTTTTTTAATCTTGCTTACGGCACTTTGCGATATGGGTGGTAAATCAGATACGTCGCTCTGAATAAAAGAATAACTTCATTTTATGTTCTTGTTCTATCTTCGTAGCCAGTCATTATTAAAATTTTAATCTTGTGGATTTTAGTTAAGTACAACATTCTGGTTGATTTGTTAATAAATGGTGTTTCTCGCTAAACGACAAACTAATAGCCTCTTCAACCTATACGATACTACTCTTCTTATTTGTTTTTATTAAATTTTTTTATCATATTTTCACAAGACGTCAACCCTGTTTGACAAAAAATTTCAAACGAGTACCTTCTGATACGCGATTTTTAAACTTGTATTGAATTGTATTGAACTGAATCAGATTTCTTGATTTTTTAAATTAGTTATTAAATTTGCAAATATCCTTTAAATGACAAGGAATAAAAAATTGAAATTTAATTCGCATATGTAACTTGATATACCCTTTAAGAATAGTCAAGGTAAAGATAGGTTTGTTATTTAAAAAAATTGTTAATAACGTCATATCTTAAATTTGGGACATTCTGTATAAAATGTTCCTACATCAAAAAGAGCGCAAATTAAAATATAATTTGAGGTGTCCAAGCATATTTCCAAAAAAAACTGTCTTTAATTTACTAAATTTATTCCAAGTTACAGACTAGCACTGTATGTAGGCATGTTGTTTTAATCCTTCCGGTCGAGGCAACTGTCTTTTACTCGCAGAACTGATATCTAAAACTAGCATCAATTCTTAAAAGTGTTCTGCAACTAGTATAATCTGTTGAATATTTTGTAGCCCAGTCTTGTATCAACTGATGTGTCTCCGTGTTTTTGTGATTATGTAGTATTTTATATGCCCCTTTCTTAAACATGTTTTGCTTCTCTTCTAAATCTATTTTGGGTACAATAAGAATATTACTTTAAAAACATGGTATCTATTTTTTCTGGTTTGTTGCCAATGCCATCCTGAGTTCACTATAATTTGGGGAATTGTCAGTATAAGATAATCTCTTTTTAAGTGGAAAGTCATTTGTTGTAACATTTTTAATCAATTTAACTGCCTCTGTCACATTGTTGCGCGTTATCGGTTCGAAAGTTAATACTTCGTGAATTGTAACCACTTTATTTCCAAACTGACTTCGGAACACTACAATTATAATTCAATGACACTGTTTAACTAACTAAATTTTTCTAAAAAAAATCTTTAATACATTTTATAATTACATTTTGTTACAATATTTAAGTGCCCTTTTGGCTACTTTAAATGCTTTATTAGTTGTTGAATATGTCATTCATTGTTTGTTAAGTTTAGTTACAACCAGAATTGACTTCTCTATATATTAAAAAAAAAGCCTAGTGTTTTCATTGTTTATTTTGTTGTGTGGTGTCAGTGACCCGAAAAATTGCCACTGACAGATCTGCTAATTGCCCTCTTATCCAAGTGATAAGGACTATTAAAAATTTTGAATAAAATTCAATAATTCTTGCATTCAGTTGAATTTTCAACAATAGATAAGCGATTTTCCTAGTAATTGTCGCATTGTGACAATCTATCGAACATATTTTATTTCCATGTAAAAAAATTTAAATTCATTACAACAAAAGCTGCTAAAATTTAACCAAAATTATTTCAACCTACTTTAACACATTGGCTAGCGCTCACGACAAAATATTTTAGACAAGAAACTGATATTGGTGGAACGGACTGGCCCTTGTTATCTTCAAATATTGAAATAAAAAAACTGTCCTCTGAAACCAAGAAAGATTAAAAAATACAACAAAGGTTGCTCTAACGCGTTTCGGCAGCCAAACTGTCATCTTCAGAGAGATACTAATACCTAATCCTAAAATTTACCCTTATATACTAAGAATATTCACTTCGTGCATGATCGACCGCATCCGAACGCGCATACGCATCTAATCATACACGTCGTAGTGTCACAATTTCTTATCTATCAACCTTAACCATTTCTTACAGAGATGAATGGCCTAGAGGCCCAGCGCAACCATTCATAAGGTTGTCTCCAGCCTTATGGATGGCTAAGCTTTCACATGCATTTAACATATAGTTCTTATTTACTACTCTTAACAATTTAAGGTTATTACCTATCCTATGATCTAATTCAAAAGCATGTCGAGTCACACTTGACTTCTTAGTACTTCTGTTCCTCAAATGAGCCAAATGCTCCTTCAGTCGGATTTTAAAAGATCGTCTAGTTTGTCTGACATATATTAGAGGGTAATCTTTATATGAAATTTGTTAAATACCGGACTTGTCCATTTGGTGTACTTTATCCTTCAAACTGCCCAAAAGCGAATTTAATTTGTCGTTAGAACTATAAACAGGCTGGAAGCCCTGTTTTCGTAAAATTCCATCAAAACCATGCGTAAGCGAGGGTTCAAATGGAAGTGAGACGAACTTAAAGTTTTTGTTTTCATCAGCTCGGAAAGTTGTGGTATTCACCAATTGACATGTGAATTTTTTCTTGCATTTTATTTGGCAGTGCATTTGTGTGGGCATCTGCCATTAAAAACTTTATTTAAAATTGTTGCAAATACATATGGGAACATATTGAGGCCATAAAAGAATTAAAGTAAAAAAGCATTATTTTATTTTTTCTCCAAAAATCTATCTGGCGGCAACTACTGAGGCGATGACAATTACTAGTGCCATTACCCTAAGTAAATTTACTTGTTATTCTAGGAAAATTCCAAAAATTATTTTTAGAATCTTACAGTTTTGACTTTTCTTCTAGAAATTTTAATTTGAAAAAGAGAAATGTTTAACTTTAAATCTTAAAGTAAAAAAATATTTAATTTCAAGATGAAACTTCTCAGGAAACATGGAAAGTAAAGAAAAAAATGTTGAACTTGTTTCTTGTAATGCAAACTTTTTTCTCCAAATTTCGACGTTATTCTCGAATTTCGGTTTTAAAATCGTAATTAGTAAAACATATTAGAAATTCGAACTTTAAATTTGGAACCAAAAGAAAGGGAATTTTCTGAAAAGAATGCCAAAAATTTCTTAAAATAAGTTTCATTTCCTTGAAACATTAAGGTCTTTTATTCCAACCTTCGGCTTAAAAAAAGTTGCATCATTTGTTTTCAAAATTTTAAATTTATTGTTATATTTTCATGATACTACTGCCCTATAATATGATATTCAACCTCCAAACTTTTTAAGGAGCATATCGTATAAATATTTTTATCGTATCATTGAAATTTAAGTGTCCTTACTTAAAGTTAAATCTTTTAACCTCATAATATTATAGCAGCTTCACAAAAACTTAGTAGCACATACAATTACAATTATAATACGTTAGTCATCATAATGCCCGAGATATAAATTTTATTTTAAAAGTTTGTTGATTTTTTATATTGTCGTTGTCAATGATACGATAAAGCTTTGAATGCAACTGGATTATTAGCAACTTAAACAATCTCGGACGTGGCCAGACTACTCGGCTAACGCCTCGTCGTCTGGCAACGTTCTCGATTATTATAAATCTCGTTACATTAATAGCCATAATTGTCAAATGTGAATGATTTAATGACACTTTAACTGTTTATGCAGTTAGCATAAAATATGCGCAAAGACTCTCTAGATCGACAATTAAAGTGTCTTGGCCCCAAATTTCTAAATTATTTTTATTAGGGAGACTCATTTTTATAATTATTAATGCGTCCTTTAAACTAAATTTTGACCCACAGAAGTGACACTTGTTAACTATTGTTATCAGGCCCGCAACCAGGATCTTTTTTCGCTGGTGGGGGGGAGGGGGTTTCTGCTATCCTTTTGCTAAAACTACCTAGTCTTTGCGTTTGGGTTAGAACTAAGAAGCCATGGCCCAATACTACTTTACTATTAATATTATTATTGTATACAAGTATACTAGAACATAAAAAAATACACTAAAATCATTTCTAGAATCTAACTCTGCTAACATTCTGACAAAGTAATTTAACAACGACGTTGCTTATTTATCTTAATTTAATTTCTAAATAAAAACAGATGTGTGGATAAGATGATAAAATTACTTGAAAGATATTCCTCTATTTAAAGACATACTCTGAAGTCAGCTGGAAAAAAATCTTTTTTTTTTTAATTTTTTTCCAATTTTAATTAAAATTATAACTTTAACTTCTATCTCTAATTTAAAGTTTATCTCTAATTTGGAATTTGGATATTCTTTCTAAGTTCTGGAAGATTAGATGTCTTCTTTTTGAGTTTAAGTTTCCTCTTAGCGTCCAACTCTTTCTAACTGGCAACAACTTTAATTCCTACGTTTTTTTTTTATTTTGGGCAATTTTGGGAGTTATTGTCGCTATCTGAATTTGCAATGTCGAAATGCATTTGATTCTTCCGAATTTCGAAAAAAAGTTTTTGCTATAAAATTATTTATCGTTTTTTTTTTTAAATTTTACCTTTAATCTCAAAATTTCGACCTTTTTTGGAAGTTTTCAATTTGAATTAGATTTTTTGTTAAATGCGAAGTATGTTAATACTTTTATTTTTTTTGTCAAAATTCAAATTTAAAATATTGGTATTTACTTTAAACCCACAAATATTTCTTTAAACTTCGATTCTTTCTAGAAACCTGGAAATTTCGCCAAAATTTTTGTGAAAAATGCCAGATATCAAAATTCTGAACTTAATCTTGAGTTTTTGGAATTTGGAATTTTAATTCGAAATGTCTAAAAAAGTCTACATTTAGAGTGGACAAACTCGTTCTAGAAAAAGTTTAATTAGGACCGTGTTTATGCTTAAAAATAACCAGAATTCATTAATAAACATTTCTGAAAATGTTAACTTTTTTAGAAATTTTGAATTTCCGAACAAAAAGTAGGACATGTTATTTCATAACAAATTTACCGTTTCGAACTCGAAATTTTTAGTTTTGCAAATTCGAAACAAGTTGACATTTAGAATTACTCTCTAAAACCGAAGAAAAAAGAAGCTATAATTTAAAAAAAAAAGGTTTGAAGTCAAAAAGTTTTTTAAAATATCTCTTATTTTCAAAAGATAAAATCTTTTAATAAAAACTAATAACACTCAACATTTTGCCTTGAAACAAAATTCAAACATTAAACTTTGATATTTTCTGAAACTTTTAGTGTTTTCTTAAAACAACTAGGGGCCTTTTTAAATTAAATGTCTAGAAAAAAGTCAAAATATTTTGAAGAAGTCTGAATTTTAAACAAGTGCTAATGTAAAAATTTTGAAAAATAAACTAAAGGCATTAAGCTCATTTTTTTTTCAAAATTTCGACTTTAATCTTAACATTTTTAAACTCGTCGTAAAAAGTAGAATATTTATAAATTTTCTAGAAATATGAATTTAAAGTTAAAATGTTGTGATTAAAAGTAAAAAATTTCTTAGTTAAAGTTGAAATTTAATAACTAGGATAGAAATTTTAATATTTTTGGAAGTTTTCACTTGGAAGTCGAATTTTGAAGAAATAAGTCGAATTTTCATAATCGTAATCGAAATTTAAACAAATCAACTTCATAAAAAATTTCGAAATTTTTTATTATGAAGTTAAAACTTTTTGAAAAAATTAAAAATTTCGAATTAAGCTGACGGGTTAAAGTTATTAAAACAATCCTGAATTTTCCAACTTAAAAATGCTCAAGTTTTGTGTAAAACTCGAAATTTATAAAAGAATCCACATTTGAGACATTTTTTTTAAGTTCAATCGCCATGTTGAAAAAGTTATAAAAGAAATTCATGCAAATAACTTATTAAAAAATGTCTTATCAAAATAATGGCTTATAAGAGAGATTATTATCACAAAATCCAAGTTTTTATTAAAATTTGGTGTTAAATCTCCAAAAATCGCCTGCATAAATTTCCAGTTCTTCTCAAAAATTAATTTTTATTTCAAAATGGGCCTAGCCCCCCCCCCCCCCCCGGTTACGGACGGATTATTATGTTAATCAAAAAAGCCGTGTCCACGTTACATGGCTACGGAAATAAGAAACATATATTTTTTTTTAATTTCTAACTTTGTAGTGCTTTCGTATCTCTTATTATTTATTTATAATTATCACAAATTACAAAAAAATGAAGTAAACAAACTCCTAAGAAAAACAGTTTGTTTTACCAAACTCGTATAGCTTTAAGTTACTCGCTCGCTCGTACTCAAACGCTATATTCCTTTAGCAAAACGTTGCTTCTCTACAATTGTTGTTTAATAAACTATTAAAAGTGCTGCGAATTTTCTTATAAGCATTTTTGTCAAGGTGTTTGGTTATTTCAATTATTTCACATTTCCAAAGAAAATCAAGAGTCATTTTTTTTCGATTATTTGACTGGACTATTGGAGTGGGAACCAGTTAAAGATACAAGTGTGATTATGAAAAAGGATACAAATACAGGAGGGGTAGTCGCCCAGATATCTATAAAAGGTTTCCCCTTCTGCAACAGAAATCACAGTTTACTTGAGATCAGGCTGAAAAATTGAGTTTGGCACTAAGACTTTCCAAAAACCTAGATGATTATTTTGTTTATTGCGCCTATCACTCCACGTAAGTTCCGTTTTTTAGTTTTAGTCTTTGCTAAGTATTTTGCCAATCCTGATTTTAATTCGGTTTTTTCGTTGAAGTTGTTTTTAAAATAGCAAGCTAAAAAAATGTTTCGTAATGTACTTGTAGCGGGTAAAATTTCATAATTAACTGAAAGTTCTTATCAATGTTGTTTATTTACGAAACATCGTTGTTAAGAGCCTAAACACATAATATCGTAATATTGTTGCAAAATGTTAACTCATATTTTGAAGAAAAAAGTTGAATATAAAGTGCCAATTTGTACAAGAAAGTTAATAAGATCGATGTTTAAAAAAAAACTTCACATTTTAAGAAAAAAACAGGAAAAATTTAAAATCAAAATATCGGGACAATTGTTTCGAATTCTCTTCGAAAGTTTATCTTTTTTTCTTTCAATTCCTAATTTAATGTTGCAATGTCTACCTCTAGAACTTTCGATTTTAATCGTAAAATTTCGAATTTCTGCTTGAGTTTTCAAAAAAT
Organism: Dastarcus helophoroides; assembly: GCA_028583605.1. NCBI lineage: Eukaryota > Metazoa > Arthropoda > Insecta > Coleoptera > Bothrideridae > Dastarcus > Dastarcus helophoroides. The sequence continues at coordinate 36,893,137 of CM053332.1, forward strand.
CAAATAAAAACACCTTGTACCTGAAAATTTGTAGGTTTTAAATTCGAGTTTTTTTATCAAATTTCCGACTTTAAATCGAGACAATTTTCGAAAGCTTATAAATTTGTTTAATAAATATTTCCAAATATTACAAATTTTTTGCTAAAACCGAACATTTAGAGAATTTTGAGAACCCTCAACCGCAATTTCTAGTTTTTTTTGCAACATTCGAATTTTTAGTTTTTGCTTAATTTTTTTAATTATGTAAAGTGTACTTGCAAAGGGTAAATTTAAAGTAGAATTTTCGACTTTGACTTCAAACTTTTGACTTTGTGAATATGGTAAAAACTTTGGTGATTGTGGTAAAATTTTTAGGAAATTATCCATAATCAAAATCTGTTCAAAATAGATTTGTTAACCAAATCGAAGTTTCAATAATACATTCGAATTTTTTAAACTTTGTTAAAATAGAGAATTTTAAAGGTAAACATTTTCAAATAATTAATCTTTTAGGTGTCGATTTTTTGTGGAATTTTTCTTTATTTTGTTTTTGTTGGAAATGTCAAGTTTAACATTTTCAATTTTTCAAGTAAAATTTCGATCACCGACGAATTAAATTTCAAGAAAAAATGTATAAATTAATATCTGGGGATTAAAATTATTAAAAGAGAAAACATTCGTTTATGGAAAAACTTGCAATTTCGAGAATAATTCGGAGTTGTTAAATTAACAAAGTTTAAAAAATTATAAATTTTAAGTTTTACGTCTTTTGATATTTCGTGTTCTTTTCTGGAATTTTCCTAACTATTTTACTTTTATTGGTTACGATTTTAATATTATATAGGTACTTTCCATTTTAACCAGACATTTTTAATAGAGTTAGCAATTTGAAAAGTTATAAGACTTTAAAGTGAAAATGGTGAAAAAAAAATGTTCAGAAAACAATTGAACCTAAGATTTTTCTCAAAATTTGAAATTTTAATTATTTATTTAAAATTTTACCAGTTTGAAGTCGAAATTACACTTTCCTTTTTTTTGCATAATTATTATGTAGTCAGAGTTTATGGTTACCTCGAAATTTTGAAATGGAAAATAAAACTTCAAAATTTGGAGAAAAACCTCCAATTTTCTTAAAAATTTCAATTTTTTGGGAAACATTTCAAAATAAAATTTGTTAATATTAAAAATTCAGAATTACATTGGAAATTTCGAAAAAAAAGAGGAAACTCCAAATTCGAAATTCCAAATTATTTATTTTGGAAATTTCGATTTTTTAAACAAATTTATACTTTTTCCTTAGAATTTAAAGCCTAGATTTCGAACTCTTATTTTTTACTTGAAATTTCTACTTCACAGTCGATCTTTTCGACTTTGATTTAAGCCATTAATGCCCACAACTCTTACACAAGACAAAAATAGTTACAGATGGTTTAATTTAGTTGAATAAGATATATTTATTTGCCTCCCGTTTTCATTACACTTTTTTTCTTGAGCATGAAAAAAATTAATGTTCTCAAATGAATACACTGGGCTCATATAAATACAAATCACCGAAAACCCTAATGATTTTACTTGTTTAGAAAATAAATAAAATTTTCCATTTTTTCCATAAGAGATTTTTGATCTTATAACTTTCTTTCACATATTTAATGAAAATAAATATCTGATAATGGGGACCCAATTACTGTTTAAAATAATAGTATGCTAGGTAAAATCTATTTCCTATCAGAACCTCTTGCATGTTACATTTTGTGCTACTATTTCCTTAGCGTAGAATTTAAAATTTGATTGTAGGGATTTAAAGAAAAAGGTCTATGGATAAAAATAATGTCATTAACTTCTTTTACTTTTAACTCATAGCCACTCCCAAAGGGACAGAATTAAGGAAACTCAAAAAAAAGATGTTAGTTTCGAGAAAACCCTCCAAATTTTAATACAAAATAAAAATTTGCAAAGAATGTTAAAATTTTCAAAAAATTCAAAATTTTGATGAAAAAAGGATTCTTACAAATTAAATGAAAAATGTTGAGCATACTTTTTTTCAAAATATGTAATTATTTGGCTCAAATGTTTTACTTTTGCCAGAACTTTCATTAAAAAGCAACAATGTTGAGAAAATTGTTAGACGAGGTTTCAGAGTTTTTACTGTTTTCTCATAACTCCAAATTCTAAAATAAAAATTAATAAAAAAGTCAATCTTACAAGATTTCTCTTTTTTTAGAAATCTCAACCATTTAATTTAAATTTAAACTTGAAATTTCTGATAATTTCATTGAAATCGTGAATTTAACACTAAAATTCTATAAAAAACATTTTGGAATTTAAAAAATATTGAATTTGGCGTTAAAAACACCGGGGAATCTCTAAAAATTAAAATTTCGAAAAAAAAATTTAAAATATCTAAAAAGCAGGTTTTTCAAAATTTTGGAGACATCGTAATTTTTAATTTAAAAATTAAATTTTGAATTCATAATCAAAAGGTGTAGATTAGGTTAAAACAACGGTCGAAATGTCATAGAATATTAAAATTTAATTCTGATCATTTCTATGATGTTAAAAATTATTATCATTAATTTTTCAACTTGTAATAATTTCTTATTATTGATAACTCAAAAAAATTTCGAACATTTGAAATAGACAAGGTTGCCACCGGCAGAATGTATCTAATTTGGAGCCAAAATTTTAGTTTTAAATTAAAAATGTTTAGATTAAAATGGAAAAATTATAAAAAATCTCAAAATTGCAAGTTCACTTAAATTTATAAGAAAAATATACTCGAAATTCCTAGTTTAAAATTTTTAGTTCAAAAAAAAAGTTTCAATTTTTGAGAAAAACGTTAAGATATATTTAAAAATGTATGTTTGGGCACATTTCCAGAAAAGGTACAACTTTCTAATTTCAGTTCGAACCGATCATTTTGTGCAATAAATGGTGTACCTCCAAAATAAAATTCTGGTCATTAAAATGCACTTTGCATAATATTGTTGATGACTACCCCTTCCGTTATTACAATCCTCCTACCTGCCTACTGCCGCCGAAGTCATGTCGTTGAACTTTTCTATTCCTTTTTCATCGGTAATTAGTTAAGCATTGTCGCAATATGGTTCCGTCCCTCAGCTCTCCCAAAATATTTTGTTCTCTATATCATTAATTATACATTTATTTTGCAGGCATTTATCTCTTATTTTCTGGAAATATAGTCTCCAGCACCTTGCCACTAAAAGACAAATTATCTAAAAGTAAATAACATTATACCTGGACAAAATACAAATTTTAATAAAACAATCGGCCCGCCACACATCCATCAGCCGCCCGTGTAAAAACTTTAAAATGACTCCCCCTTCAAATTTAAGTAAAATCAGTCAATCAATTAAAATCGAAAAAGTGGAATTATCGATTAACACTTAAAATAACGAGCCATAAAATGAGAAGTGAGTGCTAAATTTTACAGAGAAGTCGACATTTTAAAACAATCAGGAATTTGCAAGAAATGTCGAATCTCAAAGCTTAAAAATTTCATGTTAAAACTTTGAATTTCGAATTAGAATTTTGAGAAAATTTCCAAAATCGAGTATTTTTATTAAAATTTTGATTTTTGGCTTTTTTGATATATTTTAAAATATAAAAGTAATACATTTTTAAAATGTTAAATTTCCGCCAAGACTGCCAATGTTTTCTTGATATCTAACATTTAACAAACTCTCCATTTCGTCTTTAAACTCGAAATTTTGACTTGAACTCGAAAATAAATTTTATATTGAAATTTTATTCAGAGTTACAAAATGAAATACTTAAATGGTTTTTTCTTCGATTTGGCACAATTTTTTTTTTTCATTTCTTTTGACGTAATTAATTTTCCAGTTACACGGATTCTGTAAATCTAAAGAAGTAAGATTAAATCCTTATTTTAGGATTTCTTTCTTCTCGAAATTTATACTGACATTTGGATTATTTTTTTTAAATATTTGTCTTCATTGACATTTTAAATAGGGTTAAATGGGGAATTTTTAAAAGAATCATCAGAAAAGTAAAACACTCTAATTTTAAGATTTTTCAAAAGTCGAAGATTTGTAAAAGGTGATATTAAAAAAAATTAAAATTTAAACATAAAAGGAAAAATTTGGAGACTTTGAAAAGTCGAAACAATTTTAAGAAATGATCTAAATTTTAAAAAAATTAACTTTTTAAAGAAGTTGACATTTAAAAAATGGAAGTAGTACAATTTTCAAAATGAAGAACTTTTAAAAAAAATTTAAATAGTAGATTAATATTGCAAAAATATATTTAGGCAAAATTGTCCAAAAAAAAAAAATCTAAATTTAGAAATTTTGAAATAATAATCAAACATGTTTTCATAAAAAGAAGAAGTTTTTAAAAAGTAGACATTTTAAAAAATTCTGGAATTTGAAAAGAATTATCAAATTTAAAAAAGTTAAAAAATTGTTAAAAATCTGAAAATCTTAAAAAGTATTCTAATATTTTAATTATGTATGGTCAACATTTTGAGAAAATGTACAGACAAGTTTAAAAAAGTCAAAATAACAAAAAGCCTAAATATTAAAATTTTGGCCCAAAACTTTTGAAAAGCGTTTAAAATGAAGAGATTTTGAAAAAAAAATAGAAATTTTTTAAAATATTCAAAAATAATCTATATAACAATAATTTCAAAATAAGTCTACATTTAAAAAATGTCTAAATGTAAAATAATTTACGAAAATTAAAAAAAATTATGTTTTGCAAAATAAGCCAAAATTCTGGAAATTGGTGAAATTTAAGAAATTCTAAATTTTGCGGGATATGTTTGTATGTATATGGCATATGATGATTTTTGTTATAAAAACTGTAAAAAGTTTTTGAGAAACAAATAAAGATTGATTATGATGATTTTTTAAAAATGGACATTTTCAAAAAAAAGTTTAAATTACGTTAAAAGTCGAAATTTAAAAAATTGGTGACATTTTGAAAAAAATCCTATATTTCAATGAAATTGAAAACTTGAAAAAATTCAAAGAAAATGTAGAAATACTCAAAAAGTGGAAGTTTTGACAAATGTTGAAATTTTCAAAAGTGTCTGCAAGTCATAACTTTCAAAGGAGTGGAATTTTGAAAAAAATAGAAATTTTGAAAGAAGGCGAATTTTCGAAATAACTCGAACGTCTTAAAGGGATTTAAAATTTAGACAAGAAAAGAGTGCTTTTTAAAAAAATTGAATTATTAAAAAATCCAACGTGTCAAAAAAAATTAGATTTTATTAAAATGGTGAAAAGAGTTTGAACTTGTCAAAGTCAAATTTCCAGAAAATATCGAAATTGTGAAAAGTTTAAGTTTTAAGGAAAACCATGAATTATTAGAAAAATCGAAATTTAAAAAAAAAAGTTAGGTTAAGTTAAATTCCTTTTTAGAAAAAAGTCGAAATTTTTAAGTAGAATGAAAATTTTGAAAATACCTTACCATTCAGAAAAAATTTTCAAAAAGCTTTGGAAAAAAAAGTTGAAATTTTCAGAAAAGTAGAAATTTTTAAAAAGGTCCAAATTTTGAAAAATTGGCAACATTTTGGAAACGTCAAAATTAAAAAGGGACAGATTTTAAAATAGAAATTGAAATTTTGAAAAAAATGTTGACATTTGAACAGTACAACATCGAAATTTGAAAAAAAAATCATTAATTTAACACGTTAAAGGAAGAAGTTGTCTCTGACAATACTGTTTCAACCGCGCTATCCAATAAAATATTAACCAATATAACAAACGCGTTTTGAGTTGAAATGCAAAAAAGAAAAAATATGACACTCACGACTATAAATACCGAAATTACCACACAAAAATTTCTAAAAAGTGCAAGTTTCATGATAAAAGTGAAAATGTGAAAAGGAGAACAAAATTGTAGATTTAACATTTGAAATTTTGAGAAAAAGTTACGATTTTAAAAATAAGAGCAGGAATTTTCACAAGTCTAGAAAAAGTCGGAATTACTAGAATAATAATCAAATTTTTGAATTTAAACGTGAGTTGTTTAAAACAATTATAAAATCTAAATTTTGAATCAAAGGAAAAAAACTCGAAATTTACAAAACAAATCGAATTTTGAAAAGAATCAAAATTTTGGATGAAAAAATTTAAAATTTATGAATTGAGGTGGCAAAAATTTCCGCACAAAAATAAAAGTTGCAAGTTTCAACTCAGAATTCTCAGAAAAACATCAAATTTTTGAAAAAAAAAAAGAAAGATGATATTAAAAATCCTGAAAATATCGAATTACCTCCCAAAATTTCAATTTTAATTTCGAGGTTAGCTACATTATTCAACTTTTTCCCTGACTATTTATATTTTTAACCCGAAATTCAAACTTATTAAAACAAAATTTTGTTTACAGTGTGGACCTTTTCTCCCATAATCTCAACTTTTTCTTGAAATGTTGACTTCATTTTGTTAATTTCGATTTCTTTCGAAATTTAACTTTTTGAAAATTCCAATTTTTCCAAAATTTTGACTTATTTGAATATATTCTTCATGGTAGACCCTTATTGACCGGAAATATTATGTTTTTTTCAATTTGTTTAACATTTCTTCGGCCCAGTTTGGAAATATTTAAATTTTTATGGTTTGTTGACAATTTTATAAACAGTTTTTGAAATGCGACTACGTGATATTTAAATTTATTGAAAACGTCACTTCATGACAGTTTACAAATTAAAAGGTTAGTTTATTTTACATAGAATAGGAAAAATGAAAATTAGGAGACCAAAAATTAGATATGGAAAAAATAAAAATTTTGTTTTTTTGATAAATTAGGAAAATATAAAAAAATACATAAAAGAGGTTGTAGCACTGGACATCGATGTTTCGCTCTCATTTGAGCTCGTCAGCAGTGCATAACATGGAAAGGGAACAATGGGGAAAAAATACTTAAAAATAAAAATTTTTTTAAATATAAAAAAGAAAAATAAAGAAATTTTAACATGAGTAGACGTTTCATCATTAATTTACTGTGTTAAATATTTACTGTGTTAAAAATTTAAATATTTGAGGCCCAATCCACAAGAAACAACTACTCCGAGGGCTAATACCCCTTCCGGCATTGAACTACACTTATGGGTTGAACTTACATGCTCTTGGTGACTACTGTTCCTAACCGCTGAAATCTATTCAGCTTGGTAGTTAGAAGCACTCACCATTTGCGGAGTCCGTTCGTTCCGTTAGAGGAATAGGTTTATTCTTCATGGTAGACCCTTATTGACCGGAAATATTATGCTTTTTTCAATTTGTTTAACATTTCTTCGGCCCAGTTTGGAAATATTTAAATTTTTATGGTTTGTTGACAATTTTATAAACAGTTTTTGAAATACGACTACGTGATATTTAAATTTATTGAAAACGTCACTTCATGACAGTTTACAAATTAAAAGGTTAGTTTATTTTACATAGAATAGGAAAAATGAAAAATAGGAGACCAAAAATTAGATATGGAAAAAATAAAAATTTTGTTTTTTTGATAAATTAGGAAAATATAAAAAAATACATAAAAGAGGTTGTAGCACTGGACATCGATGTTTCGCTCTCATTTGAGCTCGTCAGCAGTGCATAACATGGAAAGGGAACAATGGGGAAAAATACTTAAAAATAAAAATTTTTTTAAATATAAAAAAAAGAAAAATAAAGAAATTTTAACATGAGTAGACGTTTCATCATTAATTTACTGTGTTAAAAATTTAAATATTTGAAGCCCAATCCACAAGAAACATATCTAATTTTTGGTCTCCTATTTGTCATTTTTCCTATTCTATGTAAAATAAACTAATCTTTTAATTTGTAAACTGTCATGAAATGACGTTTTCAATAAATTTAAATTTTCGAGAAGAATTTTTACAATATTTTCACATTTTGATTTAAACATCGGTAGTGACAGATTAAAGGCAAAATCTCGAGTTGACATCTTAAATTTTTGGAAATTAAAGAAAAGAATTCGTGAAACGAGAAAACGTGCACAAATTTGGATAAGTTTGTGTGGAGATACATTGGAAATGATCTCAACCCCAGTTCTCAACGTTCATAGACAAGGTTAGATACAATCTTGTTTATTATTCGTTACCCAAAAATCGTCTATACGTTGATGCCTATTTTTACTATCTTTAATAAAAATAATATGATTTATTTAGCAATTTGCTAGTACAATAACTTCACATATTACATATATTATAAAAGTTAATCAACACTAATTACATCAGTCACTGCTACTACAACTATGTAAATATTTAGAGACTTTTTTATTAAATACTCGCAAGTTGTTTTAGTTTTTTATATCCTCAAGTAGATCATTGAACAGATGCAGCCCTTCACAAAATAAAGTTTTTGTAAGATTGTTTTCTTTAAAAATTCAATGTTGTAATTATTTTTTGAACGAATATTATACTGTTGAAGGTCTGCTCTTTTTTTTCAGAAAAATATTTAAATAAGGTGCGATTTCACTTTTATTTAATTTATAGATTAAAACTAGATTCTCCTTTCTTACATTCTGTTTAATGGATAGCCTATTTAATGTCTTCAGCATATGATTAATAGAAGTATATTTACTAGATTTCAGTATTATTCGCATCGCTTCATTCTGCTGACGCTAGAGTTGATCTGTGCTTTCTGTGGTACACGATAATAATAAGGAACAACAGTAATTAAAATGGGGCAATATTATGGTATTGTACACAAGTATCTTGAACCATTGTGATAAAAATTGTGACACGCGAAAAAAATACCCAATTTTTTTACCTACTCTTTTACACAAATAATCTACTTGATAATAAAATTCTAATTGAGGATCTAAAAAAATCCTAAATATTTAATTTCTTGCATAAAATCTAAAGTAGTGCCACTGATATTGATGGTGAATCCAGATTCTGCATATTCTCTACAGTTTAAGGTTGACCCTATTACCATACATTTCGTTTTTTTCGCATTTAATTTTAATTTGTTTTGACAGAGCCAATCATAAAACACATTTAATTCTTCATTTAAGGTTGATGTTATTTCATGAAAACCATTTCCTGATACAGAGATGAGAGTGTCGTCAGCAAATAAATTAATAAAAGGGATATTCAGAAATTTGTAGATATCATTTATTTAAATCAAAAACATCAATGGACCCAAAACGCTACCCTGTGGGACCCTAGTTATATGATACCTCTTCTGCAAGTAATCCTTAATTCACATTAATAAACTATTCCTTATTCCATATGATTCCATTTTTTTTATTAAAATGTCTCGATCGATTGTTTCAAAGGCACGCTTTAAATCGACGAACACACTGAGCACAGTCTTATTCTCATTTAGGTTTTCCTTCAGGTGGCACAAACATACTAAAGTGTTGACTCACAAGAAAGGTTTCTTCTGAATCCTGATTGTTCCACGTATATTAATTTCTTTTGTTCAAAGTAGCATTCTAACTGGTCACACACTATAATTTCAATAATTTTCTCGACAACTGGTTGCAAGTTTGAGACTGAACTTTGAAATTTTTTTCTTAGTCTTCATTTATGTATTATGAGAAACATCGGTGTGAAATTTCATGCTCCTGGACCCATTCTTTTAGGCTATTCGTTGTCTGTGATGGTCAGTGCTTAGAGATTTATTAAATAGATATATATTCCTTGCCTATGAATTCACTTGGGCCAATTTGGCACAAAACTCGTCATTTGAAAGTCAAAATATTTCACTGTTCAACATTTAATTTAATACATTTATCACGCTGAACCCCTTTAGACTTTTCAAAAATTAAATTTTATGTTACACTGCAAACCACGTCCCCACAGTTTCTATAACATCTTTGTTGGAAGAAAATTAAGACCTATAAATGTGATGAAAGAGGTGATAATCGACGGAGCCAGACCTGCTGAATAAGGGGGATTTTCGAGTAATTCGAATCCCAAATCACAAATTATTTGCATAGCAACATACGATTTGTGCGCCGAGGTATAGTTCTGTAAAAACGAAACAGATTTGGACAACTTTTCGCATCTTTTTTTCATTTTTTTCTCGTACAGTGGTTAATGAGATCATAATTATTTTTCCACCCTTATTCGGATAATCAACCATGATTACTGCATGGCAATCCCAAGAAACTCAAGCAAGAACTTTTTCAGCGGATCTTTGAACACGACACTTCTACTTCTAGGTCTAGAAGAACCATAGTGGCTCGATTCCATCAATTGGTGCTTTGCTTCTAGGTCGTAGAAATGTATCCAAGTTTTATCCACAGTGACGACACGGCAAAAATCTGCATTTTTTTCAAACCGAGCGAACAGGTCGAACGTGATGCCTGTACCCGTTCACGCTTCAGGTCAATATTCAGACATTTGAGAATCCATTTTGTAGAAATGTTCCTCATATCGAAGTCGACTAGAACTATATGATAAACGAGTTCATATGAAGTATTCAATGCTTCAGATATTCGTTTTAGCCTAATTCCAAAACATGTCACGAATTGATTCGATATTTTCGGTGACGGACGCACAAACTAGCCTTCCAGATCACTTTACAACTTCAGTGGAAAATTTACCTCTTTTGAAGCTTCACGGTTGCATGCGAAGAACATTGATTATCAAAGGTTTAATTCTATCTTCGTATATATGCTTACATCTTCCTTTTCAAATACAGTACTTCATGACTTCTCGATACTCCAATTTTTCGAATTTTCACAATTTCGGTAGACATCCTTTTTTTAATTTTATTGCTCTGAACTGGTCTGGTTTTTAGACGTGAAACTTTACACTGACACTTCAAATAAATTATTGTACGCTGTTAAGGTATCGCAATATTTTGTTTTTCATGGAATCGGTCTAGACTAACTAGATATCAATACATCCTTGTAGTACGATTAAACGAATTCATTTGTGAAACATAATTTTATCAGTTTTTTTTTTATTTTCAGGTATAATTATATTACCGGACTACTTAAAGACATAATCTCTGCTTTCTATATATCTTTCAAAAGGATAACTGCTTGAATAATGGAAATAAGCGATAATTTGCAATATTTTAGCTTCGATTGTCCGGATTTGGAAAGTGTGTTACATTTGTGTAAAATAATACAGGAACATAAAATTAAAAATGTGTGTCTTGGAGGTGTTAATGTTGAAAGTATTAAATATCTAACAGAAAATCTAAAAGGTAATATCACACTCAGACGTTTACGAATTGAACCATGCAATTTAGATGACGAAATCGTTCGCTATATAGCTGACATTCTTAAATATACCGAAATTATTAACATTTCCCTAGCAGACACAAATATCGGAGAAGGTGGAGCAAGGTATTTGGCTCGGGGGCTCAAAGAGGGTCAAATTGTCAATATTGATGTTGCAGGCAACGAAATAGAACTTGATGAATTCAAAACCTTGGCAAGTATTTGGAAAGATCAAAAAACTGAGAGACCTTGCTTCAGTGATAATAGATTTAGAGATATATTTAGAAAAATTATAGTAAATATGTTTAAGTATACAAATTATTCACCTCATAGAGCACACTTTGTAGAGGGCAATGAATTAATTAGACGTATAGTAAGCGATGACATAAGTGAATTTGTCAACAATTTTTTTGGTAAAATTGTTCCTCTCTTTGAACAGTTTAATTGGTCATCGAATAAAAATGTCGAATATTTAAAAAATGCTAGAAGCGGGGTGAAACTAAGAATACTTTATATCATCATTGTAGGTAATTACTTACCTCTGTTTGAACCTATGTGCGATATACTGAACAATCATCTCATGAATAAGATAAGTTGTCTTACATCATCAGAGTTTCATTATTACACAAATTTTTTAAATGAAATGATTTTTCATTTTCAAGTAAATCTAATTATTTATACAAAATGTTTCCTCGATATGCTTAAGTATGGTAGCATAAGATACTTATCTATTTTACGCACTAGAGAGATTGATTTCGATGAAAACGCAGAAATATTCGCTGACGCTATCAAAGATAGTAAGGTAGTAAAATTGGATTTAGGTAATATCTCAATAAAAAATCCTCAAATTTTTGTAGACAAGCTAAGAAATACGCACGTCACGCATTTGAAAATGCACGCTGTTCTAGATGCAGAAATTGCGGATTCTCTGGCTAAAATAATCAAACACACTCAACTGGTATCGATTAAATTTACTAAAAACCCTTCACATAACGAACCAACTGAAAAGTACATGGCAAGTTTATCCAAAAACCAAAAATTTGCGGATAAAATAAATTCAGAATTTAGTAATCTGGTGTCACTGAATACTGACAGCAATGAATTGGAGTTTACGGCTCCAAAAAATTCCGGCCCATTGGATCTCTACGTAAATTTTATTAAAATATTCTGCAAGAAACCAGAAATTAGGGCACATATTATATACAATCGATTGGAAATCGTAGACGAAATAGATGAATTCATGGACAATCTGCAGGATAATTTCAACAGGTTTTTTAATAGAAATATCTTAAATTTGGTTAAAAAGTATGACACAATAAATTTTATAAACCTTATTAAAAAATTTGATTCGGCCAAGCTGGAACAAATTGTGAAAAATATGTTGTTACACAGGTCGCTGTATTACATAGATGAAGATGACGAAATATTGCATCCAATTATATACAAAACGTTGCATCGATATAAATTGCCATTGTATCAAGAAGAAATGGAACCCAATAAGAAATTCAAAATTATAAATTATTATAAAACCCATCCCGAGGTGCAAGGGGGTCAAGAGACAATAAAACTGTTAGAAATGTAATCAACGCATACAAGAATTATACTAATTTTTATTTTTTTGTGAATTGCTTTTAACATTGTATCAATGTGTTATTGTATGTTATGTTTTATTTTTGTAATAAATTAATATAAACCAATTTGTTACAAATATGTTTTTCCATTCCCCAATGAAAGTGTTTGACAATCCTCGGTCCGCAACAAGTTTTTGTACTGTTTGTGTGGTTTCTTCAGATGTTTTGAACTATTATTTTTTAGTTATTTAATGTCAAAGACTTCGCTTTAATACGCAGTATTTTATACTACGCATTAGAGATGTGCTAATTAAATTTAGTTGTTCTTTTTGGTGAACTAGTTCGCTGAAGTGTTCCTGTTTTTAGACACGCTTAACGTTGGCCTTAAGAAAAAAAAAACGGTATTTTGATTTTTGCAATTTAAATTCATAATAATAATTATTGATAAAAGAAATAATTAAAGTAAATAATTGCTGAAAAACCTTAGAGTTTATAGCAGATCTTTAAATTTAAACTGAAAATTTCGAAACAAAAATCAAAATGGATTTGGCATTTTGAGAAAAAATTAAATTTGACAAAAAACAATCTCTCACTAGCCTGAAATCTCAATAAAAAAGACGACATTTCAGATCTAAATTTCAAAATAAATAAAAGTTTCTAGAATAAGGCTAAAATTTGAGTTTTAAACTGAATTTTTAAGAAAAATAAGTGAAAATTAAAAGCCTGAAGTTTTAAATCAAAATGAAAAAGAAAACCATCAGTTTTTGAGTAGAGAATAATATCTTTCGAGAAAAAACTTAAAATTTAAGATTTAAGGTCAAGCTTTTGACATTAAAAGCCCAAAATTTCATGTTTAGATTCAAAAATCTTGAGAAACTGTCAACATTAAGAAGTTTTCACTTAAAATTTTTAAAAAAATTTAAATTTATATTTAGCATATTCAGAAGAAGTATAATATTTTCAAATGAAGGAATTCTTAAAATTTTGTGTTTACTCTCGAATTTATATCAGAAACTTTGAAATTTTTATTTTAAATCAAAATATTTGAATTGTTTCCTAAAATGTAAAGTTTTAAATTTAAAATGTTGTTTAAGCCTTACACTTTTTAAAAAAAGTCGAAATTTTTAGAGTAAAAGTCAAAAATTTGTGAAAAAATACAAGATTTCAAGGTTGGGATTGAATTTTTAAGATTTTTTAAAAATAATTTAAACTTTCTCGAAATTTATTTTTGGTTCGAAATTTTGATCTAAGTTTTAAATGTTATAAAAAAAGTCGATGTTTGTAGTCGAAATTAATATAAATAAATTTTCGAGATATAACGCCAATTTTGAAGAAAAACTTGAATTTTGTCATATTTTGCAATTTTCGAACTAAAAGTTTAAAGTTTAAATTAGATATTTAAATAAAATTCTGAGTATTTGACTGTTAACTAAAAATTAAAAATCCCTTATAAAGCCATATTTTGGAGAAGACATTTTTAGATTATTCTGTTTAGGAATTTTTTCTATAAATGTGGTCTCAAGCGTCCATTCTTCTTAATATTTACACCAAATCTAAGCATTTTTAAAGTAGAAAATTCAGAATATTTTTTATAATTTTAAACTATGACTCTAATTCGAAACTTCATAATAAAAAATGTCCACAGTTTTGGTTATTGAGTTGATTTTTTTTTAATTTTGACTTTGACTTTCAAATATTAAACTTTTTCTTCAAAATTTTGACTTTTAAGTGAAAACTGCGAAAAAAGTGTGACGTTTCCAATTCAATATTGGAATTTTTATCTTAGTTATCAAATTTCAACTTTATTTTTTTACTTTTTAATGACAACATTTCCATTCTAAAGTCATATTTTAAGAAAAACTTTATTAATAAAATGCTTATAATTTTTCGAATTTAAAAATGCCAAGATTAAAGTCGAAACATTGGTTGACTCAAAATTCAGACTTCTTTAAAATATTTTGACTCATTTAAAATCTCATAAAAAATGTTTACTGAGGATTTCGAGAAAACAGTAAAAGTTACAAGAAATGTCAACATTTCTTTTCCAAACTTTTTTTCCTAAATAAGAAATTGAATTTTAATAGACTTGATCTTTTCGAACTTGTGGGGTTTTTTCTAAAATATCTAATTTAAACTTGCTTTGCAATTTTTAAAGTTTTTTTCCAAAAATTTTGATGAGATACATTTTGTTTTAGAAATTATGGCTTCTTTTTTTCTCGAAACTTAAATTGTAATTCTAAATGTTAACTTATTTTAAAAGTTTTGAATTTGAAAAGCTGAACATCTTAGGTTCGAATGGGGAAATTTGCTAGGAATTAACATATTTCACTTTTTATTCTCAAGTTCAAAATGTTAAAAAAAAATTGATATTTTGAGAAATGTTTATTAATGAATTTATTTTGCTTTTTTTTAAATTACAACTCACTCGTAATTAACCTTTTCCTAAAACAAGTTTGTCTATTCAAATGTGGACTTTTCTGAAAATTACGAATTAAAAATCCAAATTCAAGGAATCCCGGATTAAGTTCACAATTATGATATATGATCTTTTTTACAAAAATTTCCTCGAAACTTTCAAGTTTCTAGAAAGAGTCGAAGTGTTAGGTAAATATTTGTGGGTTTGAAATAAAAACCACAATGTTAAAATCTGAATTTTGAGAAAAAAGTAAAAATATAGAAATACCCCGAATTTAATAGAAAATCTAATTCAAACTTCAAATTTTCAAGAAAATTCGATATTTTGAGATGTAACCTTGTAGCAAAAACTTTTTTATAAATTCTTAAGAATTAAATACACCTCGACCATACATATTGCAATAGAAGTCAACAATAGCTATAGAAAACATTAAAACTTTAAAATTTCCTAAAAGGAAACACGTAATAATCGAAGTTGTAACCAGTTAGAAAGACTTGGATGCTGAGAGGAAACTGGAAATTAAAAAAATATATATCAAAGTTTTCAAAATTTAGAAAGAATATCTAAATCCCAAAAGTTTGGATGCAAACTTCAAATTTGAAGTAATAGTTAAAATTACAAATTAGATCGGAATTTGAAAAAAAAAATTCAAAAAGAGCGATTTTTCTCCAGTTGACTTCAAACTATGTATTAAATTAAATCTGGGTAGGTCATAAAAGTATGCTTGAAGTTTCTTATTGTTATTATGGTGGATTAAATTTCTATTTTATTGCTTTATTTTATTAACTACATATTTCTGTTTCAATTCTTTAAAAGTAAAATAATAAATAAGTAAAAGTATAAAAATGATAAAGAATTACGAAGCTTTTTAATAATAAGTCCAAATTATGTATAAAAAGGCAAAAAACAAGCTAAATTTAAATTTAGGCGCATGAAAAACGTAGAAAAAAGCGAAAAGGTAGGATCATAAGAATTTATATAAAATCCGGTCTCTAGTAATAATGAATCAAACGAATGAGAACTACGAACGTTATCTTTTTCACGAAACACATCGGTCTCGATTTGAATGTAGCCCTTAGTGATGTAACGAATATTCGCATGTTTATTATTATTTTCATTGGCAGGAATTTATTGAGAATGTATTTGGCAATAAAACGGGAAATTATTTATGAAATAACAATGTTAAGGCAGGATTAAGGGATCCATATCATGAGTGATATCATTTATTAAAATAATAAGTAATGCAAAAATTTTTCCAATCCTACCTACTAAAAAGTATCTTTCAATTCCTTTGCTTTTTTTCCTACTAGGTAGCTACCATAGGGAAAAGTGGCAAGCCTATTCTCCCTTGGTTTATACAACTGAAAATTTATATTCTCATCTGCGGAAACCTTTTACAGAAATTTCCATTTTTTCCTGAAATTTAGTCCTGTACTTGAAATTTAGACATTTTTTCGAAATTTTGAATTTTTATCTTAAAATTCGTCGTTTTTTATTTAAAATTTCATCATTACTGAAAATACGACTTTTTCTGAAAATTTCGATTTTTTTTAGTTCGATTTGAAGCAAATTTTAAGTCGTTTATCAAATTTCGTCTTTTCCTTGAAATTGGGTAGATCTTTTCATAAAAATAAAAATTTGTAGTCATATTAATTTATCTGGAAAATTTGAAATATATTTTTTGAAATTTTTGTGTAAAAACAATAATTTTAGAAAATCATATTACAACATGTTTCTCAAAATCTTAACGCTTATTTATTTCATTAGTCAATATTTTCTGACCTCAAGGGGGAGCAGCCGAAAAAAAAAATAAATATTCAGTCGAGAAATTTCGACTTTTGTCTTGAAATTTCGACCTTTTCCCGAAACTTTCCTTAACATTCACCCTTTTCTCGAAATTTTGATAAAAGTTGACTCTTTCAGAGAATTTTCGAATTTCAAAATGTCGGTCTCGTCCTCGAAATTTTGATTTTTTTAAAAATTTATTTGGGTTTTCGAAACTTTCCGATTTCTTCCTTTAAAAATTGTTTTTTTTCTAGAGATTTCAATATTTTTCAAGTTTCTCCCAAAGCTCAGGTTTTTATTTTGAGGAAGTTGCCTCGCGACAGTTCAGTCAAAAAGTTTCAGCATAGAACTCACAACATACCTACCAGAAAGTTAAGATTGTGGACTTTGTTTTTTACAGTGACTGTAGCTGTGACATTTTGTATTCTGTATGAATACATGAATAGTATAATATATTATTCTGAATGTAAATATGACAATGTCACATATTTCGTCTAGCGCTTTGTGCAGTCCGATCTAAGTTATGATTTCTGACAGCTGTAAAGATAAGTGTAATCAATTTTTCTCTCACCTGTACCTTGATGATTTATAGTAACCTTTCTTACTTCGATTATTACGTAATTACATCATCATAAGAAAAAATTGAGAACGGCAATTTGACATTTGTAATTGGCGATTGTTTTCCTCTCACTCATAGTTTTTAGAGGCCGTACAACGTAGTCGCATTGTTTTCACAGGATTTCCCTTCACTTAAAATAATCGTCCAAATATGTTTTCTTTATAATTGTTCATCAAAACTGTGAGGTAAATAATTTACAATTCAGTCTTTAAATGTATTCCTCTAACACAGGGATGAGCAAGAGGCGGCCCGTCGAACATTTTTGTGCGGCCAGCTTAAGCTCTACTGTTTTACGTAAACATTTTGAAAAAGAAAATGTCAGAAAATTTAACGAAAAAAAAAAGAACTTACCATTTGGAAGAAACATATGTTGTCAAAAAATATTAAACATTTTCCAGACTTGAAAAAAGAAACTCCTTCAAATAGAAGTAAATATGGTCCGGAAATTCAAAACTTAATAAACCAACTTGAATCAAGATTTAACATATTTCGATCCGAAGAAACTGCTTGTAATTTCCATATTTTTCTTAGTCATTTAATATACCTCATGGAAACAGTTCCAAATGAGTACAAATTTACAATTTACAAAACAACACCAATTTGAGTATCAAATTTCGCAATATGGACATTCACAAATTCTAGTAAAATTACTTAAATGATTTTTAATAAATTTCGAGATTATTCAGGAATGCAATGCAAATCATGAACTTGGACATGAGCATAGGCAAGATTTCCTTCAAGGGGGGGGGGCAACAAACATTCTGAAAAACACATAAGCAAAAAAGAAAACCTTCTGGCTTAGTAATGTGTATTTTCACTTAAAAACTGCAAAATTGGGGACATCGCATCTCCAGATTAAAGTCTAAATTTTGAAAAAAGACCAATCCTAAGAAAAATCCTTTCAGAGAACTTTAAGAAATGTCGAAATTTCGAAAAAGTGGAAATGTAACAAAGACGAAATTTTCAAAAGTAAGTTTTTGTAAAAAAGTTGTAATTTCCAGAGCAAGTCGAATTCAGGTTAAAAAAATGCAACTTTTAAAAATAATTCTTTTACAATTTTTATTTTATTTCAATTTTGTCATAATTTTAAAATTTTTCAATAACTTTTTTTTCAAAATTTCCTAAAAATATTATTCTCAGATTGTTTAGATTTTTTTAAAAATTTCGATCCAGTTTGAAAAAAAAAAACTTATTTTGTGAAAAAGTCTAAGTCTTCAGAAAAAATTTAATTTTAAATGGAGATGTCCAGAAACAGATATAAATTTGGAGAATAAGATGAATTTCGGACGAGTTGAAATTATTGGGAATTGAACTTAACAAAAAAAACAGAAGAAACAAAGACTTCGACAAAAATTAACGATTTTTGAAAATTACGTTGCAATTTCTGGAAAAATATTGCACTTTCTAAAAAAATATTCTAAATTTCTAAAAGAAGGTTCAATTTTAAGAGAGAAATTGAACAAGTTGAAATTTTCAATAAATCATATTAAAAATAAAAACCTAACCTCAAAAACTTGAAAAATGTTTAAAATTCAAAAAAATTAAAATTTTCAAAAGTCTAATTTTGTGAAAAGACGCAATTTTTCTAAAAAAGTCCAACTTTGAGAAAGAAAAAAAGCAAGTATTAAAAACATTGTTCTCAAAATTTAAAATTCAATAAAATGGTGAATTTACAAGAAATCTTTTTGTCAAAATCCCCAAAAATATTTTTCGCAACATTTCTACTAATATTTCGATCTAATTTATAAAGAAAAATGAACATTTTCAGGAACCATAAAAACATTTGATCTAAAACCCGTAGTTTATTGAAAAGCAAATATTTAAAAAAATGGCAACATTTTAAAATAAATAAACCATTTTTGAAAAAGTCCAAAAAGGAGAATTTTGAACATAAAATCGAAATTTCAAAAGAGACAGATTTTGAGGAACAGGGGAATTTTAGGCAAAAGACTATTTAAGAATAATTTGAAATTTAAAAAAAAAGAGGAATTTACCAGGAAAAAGAAAAATTTTTCAGATATTTTAAATATCGGATATTCAGATAAAAATCAAGTTTTCCTGAAAAAGGCAAACTTTAGGAAACCAGTCAAAATGTCTAAGAAAGATTAGCGTTTAATCTCAGTAAAATTTCGAAATTTTCTAGAAAGAACAGATTTCATCGAAATTCGGAAAAAGAATAAATTTTAAGAGAAAAATCGAATATTTATTTTCTCTGGACTCCTCGAGCCAGAGGAAGATAGGTGCCCTACCTTGCCTCAACGGGTGTCAGAAAATGTCAAATATTGTAATAACACATTGAAATTTTCACAAATAAGTTGACACTTTCAGAAATTTGGATTAAAATATGATTGAAAGTTTCAAAGAAGTTTGTCTTTTTACAAAAATTTTAAATTTACAATAAATATACCTTTTTGTCAGAAGACAAGACCAGAATTTGAGAAAAAGGCAAATTTTAATAAACAAGCTAAAATTTTCAGAATTAAAAAAAGTCGAAATTTTCAGAAAAAGTCGAATTTCGAGAAATGGCGAATTTTTAAAAAAAAACGGAGATTTTTTAAATTTGAAATTTTGACAATAATATTTGAATTTTATGAATAAGTTAAAAATTTTAAAAGAAAAAGACAAATTTTGTAAGAAAATATACGAAATTTGAGAAAAGTAGAAATTTTGGAAAAAATGTTTCAAGGAAAGGATGAATTCTGAAGAATTGGAAATTCCTCCAATTGAATACATAAATTTTCAGTTTTCTGTATGAACCAAAGGGTGCAAACGCCCCAGCATTCTTATTTTTCTCACATGCGGCCCGCGCAAAATTTTTAGCCTTGTAATTGGCTCCCTTTAAAAAAAGGTTGCTCATTCCTACTCTAACACATATACTAGGTTTTCATAAAGAGAGCGAAAGTCCTTCAATCAATGCAAAAAAATATCAATTTGATATTTTTCCACCTTTCTGGCGCTTTATGTAAAAGAATGTCATTTTTAATTGCAATTATCTCGCATTTTATGTGGCAAATCGTCTTCAAATTTTAACATCGTATACATTAGGCATTTATCTAATTTTGTTCAAAGTCTTGAAGATTTCTTAAAATTTTGCATTTGCGCGGCAACTACTTTAAATTTGATCTACTTAAAATTCCGACTAGATTTTTTTATGATAATTTATCTCTTTCTATATTACGATTTCATATTCAAAATTCTACTTTTTTCTCTCAAAATTTGACTATTGTTAATTTTGAATATTTTATGAAAATTGTGGTCTTTTTCTTGGAATTTTCTGTGCGGAAATTTCAACTAGTTTCTCAAAATTCGTCTCATACTCGAAATTCATGGAAATTTCTTCTTGAAATTGAATTTTTTTATTCAAAAATTAACTTTTTGTCAAAATCCATTTAATTTTCTGAATTTGGATGAAATTTCAGTCAAAATACGAACATTTTGAAAATGATTGCAAATGTTATTGCCGAATTTTATAGGAAATGTTATAGGAAATGGCGCATTTATTTTAATGCCTGTGAGTATCATTCGATTAATAATAACAAACAAAGAATTAAATCCGTTTTTTGCAAACAAAAAACGTTTTAAAAAGTTTATGGGCTCGTGCAGTAGGTCCATGGAAATGGGAGACGAAAAGTGCATTTGCGACATGTGATACTGTATAAATTCAAAAAGGGCCAAGTATTGGAACGACCCAAAAAATATTAAGATTGTTTATTTAGACCATGTTACTGCTCTGAGAACTGTCAAAAAGTGGTTCGGGTGGTTTCGGCAAGGCAATTTTTTACTAGAAGGTGAACTTCGCTTTGGTTGAACTTCTGACTTCGATGACGATATTGTACGTACTCTAGTGAAGACACGTCTAAGAATTACGACTAGGGAGATAGCCGAAAGGATAAACATTGGCAAGTCCACCGCGTTTTGTCATTTAAAAGAGCTTGGCTATATCTTCAAACTTGATACCTCTTTGACTTCGGGCACGCAATGAAAATGAGCCGTTTTTTGATCACTGGTAACAGGCGAAATGGGTTGTTTACAACAGTGTGCAACAAAAACGCACATGGAAACAAACCAGCGATGGTGCAGATCCTGTCGAAAAAGCTGGTCTGCATCAATGAAGGTTTTGCTGTGTGTTTGGTGGGACTGTAGCAGATCATTCATTTTAAGCACCCGCGGGCGAAAAAACAATAACGGCAAACATCTGCTCTCAACAATTAGAGCCAGACTTAATGCTACTATTCGTGAAAAATGTCCTGTTTTGGCCAACAGAAAGGGTGTCACCTTTCACCATGACAATTTTAAGCCCCAGGTGGCTCAACAGTCCGCTGCAAAAATTAAAGGGGTTGTAACATTCTCCATACTCGCCTGATATTGCACGTTCAAACTTCCATTTGTTCATCTCCTCGATCAGTTTAAATGGCAAGCGGCTTAGTTCTATGCAAGATGTCGAAAACCACCTTACATACTTGTTTGAGAGGAAACCGATCTCGTTCTATTAGAATAGCAAAGAAAAACTTGTTAATCGTTGGAAAAAATGGCTAATATGTAATTGATTGATAAAACCCTTTAAAATAAACAAACATTGTAATAATTCTGACACAAACTTTTACAATCATCCAGGCTTTTGACGCTAGTAATATAGTCGCAAACCGCATTATTATTTAAAAATAACACAAAGGAAACAAAGTTAAAAATCAGATCTACAATGAACAGAAATAACAAGTCATTGAATCTGTATTCGAGTTCTTGTGAAGCTTTTAGCCTGTAGCATTATCCTCTGATGTTAAAGCTAACAGATCTGTGACGTAAAATTCTGATAAGTACTTTTGACATCTTCATGTTAATATAATTAAAAATAAAGAAAGATTCATAATTTATAGCAAAGAGATTAACTTTTGTTAAAGATGGAGTATTATAAAAAGTTTAAATTAAGTTTTGGCAACATATCTTTATAAAATCGCTCTCGCAATGCTACCAAAATATTAGTAGACCATAAACCGCACAATTATAAAAACTGACAGAAATAGCAGTGTTTTCATCTAGAAGGGAGTTTAAAAACCAAAAACATAACATTTATCTGATTACTTCAAGAAAAAATAGTTTTTAAAATTCTTAGTAATTACATGGAAGCCGCAATATATACTGCACAATATTTTAGTCAAAAACAGCAGTCACGTTAGTTAAAATTCCTTATTCGTGCAAGAATATACCGCTTCATTAACATTTAAGGAAAAAGTCGGGATCAAAAGCTTTTTTAAAACTGTGGATAATATCCATTACTTTGTTTACAAATGTCAAGCAATAGTGAGATTCTCTAGCTTGAACAGAAAAACAGGGATGGCTAACGCGTTTTAAACAAGCGTCAATACTGGCAAAACGTTCGGTGTACTCCTAAGTCAATTCAGAAGAAAAAAATAAAAAAGAAACATATAACCTCAAATAAAGTAGTTAGCACAGTTAAATTCGTAGAAGCAAAAAGTTGAGTTTTACTGGAAACAAATAGCCTAAAAGTGCCCCTAAAAGTACTCTATATTATAGTAAAAGTTTCATTAAAATCGATTAGGCAGTTTTCTAGATTAACCAGTTGACAGACAGGCAGAAAGATCCTTAGATGCTTCAATTCTAATTATAAAGATTATAAAATGCTTTACAATTATTACATAGATTTATAAATATGTTTTGTGTTTGTTCATGTTTGATGTAAGAAATTTAATTTTTCTATTAAAATAAAAAATGTAAACTCAATATTTAATTTGGGCGAAAAAACTTAGAATCTCGCAAATAGGGTCGACTTTTCGAGATTTACGTCCGAATTTAAAAAAACTGTTCTCAAATTACGAGAAAAATGGCAAACCAAGACAAAAACTTAAGCAAACAAAAGTAATCAAAATTTCCGAAAAATGCCTACATTTTTGAATGTAAAAAATAAATTATAGAAATCGAAATTTCGAAAAGAAAGTGGGAATTTGTAAATCCAACCTTTAAATTTTATTTAAAAAAATTCAAAATTTAAGTATATTGTGAGCTGTATCGGCTGCATCCCATAAAGAGGCTAAAATAAGTGACAAAATTTGGTATCGGTAAGTGTGTTATTTTTGAAGTTAGGTTTGAGAAAAGTGGAATGATTCCTGAAATATCGCCGCTTACCAGTGATAAATCTTATCGGTTAAATACTAGTTTTAATATAAAAATTTCCTCAAATAATTGACATTTCCAACCCTTACTTCGTGAAATTCCTTAATATTCATAACCAGCAATTGCTGGTATGACCGTTCGATGATGCAGTAATGCGAAACCTGGTCCGGTGTTAGCAAATATTTATCGAAAACTTGTGGAATTTTTTAAATTTTGTTGCATTTTTATCATTAATAAAGTTTAATAGTTATGAATAAAAATTTCCACCTCAATCTCCAAATTTGAATTTAAAATTCAAGATATGAGGAAATAATTACACAAAAAGTCAAAATTACGAAACAGCTCTTCTAAAGCCACAATTTTATATTTCAGAAAATTTCAGACTTATTATTTCCTTTAAAACCAATATGTCGTGCCTAAACTGGAATACTTCTAGAAATGGGTAGAAATCATGAAATTGAAATTAGATTTTTTGGATTCAATTTAAAAATTTTTTTAAGGTCAATGCACTCGCAAAGGGAAACCATATTATGCCTCTAGAGTACTACGAGTATGATGCTGAAATAAAGGTAGATGGCTCTAAACTGCACTCTTACATAAGGATAAATTGTAATTGTCAGAAAAAATGTAGTTCAGTAGTGAGTTCCAGATGTTGAAAGTCTACAGAAAAATGAACCTCTATAGACGGAAGTACTTACTCTGCTAATGAACTGCACCGAAATTTACAGTCTTCGTCTGTCGTATGTACATCAAGAATATTGTCTTTTTTTTGTTGTTTTTTTCAATTTATTTAACATTTCTTCGGCCCAGTTTGGAAATATTTAAATTTTTATGGTTTGTTGACAATTTTCTAAACAGTTTTTGAAATTTAAATATTTCCAAAATGGGCCGAAGAAATGTTAGATAAATTGAAAAAAAAACATAATATTTCCGGTCAATAAGGGTCTACCATGAAGAATAAAGAACATTGTCCTTGGTGTGATTAGATATGTCAGTTCTTGCGAGCATCTCCCATGAAACTATTTCTAGAAAAATGACAAGTCACCCACCATCCGCTTGTGCTTCAGTGTTTCGAAAAAAATTCTCACCATCAATTAAGCAAATCGCCTTCTTTGAATTGAATTGAAAACAGCTAGCTATCTATTGGGGATGAACTCTGAACATGAGAACATTATTTCAGTGTTGGCCTAACTTTAGCCAACATTTGTTGGATCTCTACAAAGCACTTTTTAGATCCAAAAAGAAAACCGAGCTTTGAGAGGCTGACTTGGCAATGGCGCGCTCATTGTCTTCCAAGAGAAGTAAGCGTTTGTATTTAGTCCTAGGATAGATAAATTAAATCCCAGAGGAAATATTTTGCCGTTCATGGGATATTGATTGCATTATTCCTTGATGTTCTCTTGGGGAAAAGAGCAGCCTAAGTTTTCGAATCACTGAAGTACAGCAGGTTTTTTTTCTCCACCTCAGAACAATCTCAAAATCCCGATTAATTATTTATATATTCCGTTTCCTTAGCCTAGCTGCAACAGACGGATGATGGTCTGTTGGAGAAAAAGGATGACATGAGGCTACTCATATCTGAGTCGGTATATATTAGATTGGAAGCTGAAAGCAAAGAGATCTTTTATGTGTAACATAAACAGAGTAGACTACAGAACAAACCCCTGCAAATATTTTAGATTAAGTTACCATCAATGATGACCTAAATAAATCTATCATCGAGAAAACTGGATATCAAATGATAGAGTCTTGGTTCAAGTCCATAAGATGTTAATTTGGCAAGAACATATTGGCGTCAGATTCTATCAAAGGCTTTTGAAAAATTCAATGCCACGATTTCAACCCCGCCATATTTTTCCATAGCTGAGTTCCAGGCATAAGTAATCATATGCCAGAAGATCGCCAATTGAAACGTTGTTGTCTGAAGCCGTATTGCTTGTCCAAGGATTTTATTCTCCTTTAGACATTTGAGAATCTTGACATTGATAAACTTCTCCAAAACTTTAGATATAACAACAAAGATATAGTGCCATAGTTATTAGCCAGATTCCTTTTCACCCTTTTAGGGATATACTGTACCCAGCAGCTTTCCAGAAATTAGGTAATACACCTTTGTTCTAAGAAACTGTAAATAATTTGCCGAGTCAACTCAGGAACGCACTTTCCTAAGGCACTAGCGGGAATATCATCAAGGCCAGAAACTATCGATGTGTAGGGCTCAAGAAGATTTTCCTTATTGTGCGTTGTCTGAAAACGACCTCAGACATAGATGTAGAAACATTAGGAAGAATAAGATCTTGGCGTTTGACGAATCAAGATTGAAATTTTGAGCAAATGTTGACACTAGCAGGTAAGCCTTTTTCTTGGAGGTCATTGCATTAGCGATGTTCTCATCGAGTAAAAGTGGAAAATTGTAAAATGATAAAATTCTTTCGATCGTCTTTGCAAAAATCCCCTGAAGAGTCTGAAGTTATTAGGACAGTCGATGAGCATCTGGCGCATATTAAGATCGAAATCACTTTTTGCCTCGTCAATAACCTGTTTCCGAAGGTGGTCTGAGTCCCGAGTGAAAACTTCTTTTACTAACACCATGTGCGTGATTTTTGCACTAGACATCCTAAGCAGATATTTGTTGAACTAATCTATACTAATTTGGTGGAACAGACAGATCCTTGGTTAACTTTAAAAATCGAAATACAAATCAATACAAATTAAGTGCCTCTCTGAAAATGACAGTTTGGCTACCGAAAGGCGTTAGAGCTACCTTTGTTGTGCTTTTTAATCTTTCTTGGTTTCAGTGGACAAGACTTGTATTTTAATTGTTAATCTATACTAATATTATGAAGAGAGGACTTCCGATCAGCTGAAAAACCTAATCATCAACGCAGAGTCGAAACTACTGAAGTCAGTAACACAAAATTTGAACAATAGATTCCTTTCTTGACACAGGTAAGCAATAAGAAAGGATAATTTTGGTGGAACGGACTAGTTCTTAGTTATCTTTGAAAATTGATATACAAATCTGATGCAATCAAAGATTAAAACCACAACAGCACTTGCTCCAACGCGTTTCGATAGCCAAGCTATCATCTTTAGAGAAGTACTATGTTTTATAATCTTTCTCGGTGTCACGCGACAAGGCGACATCATCATCAATTTTTATTAAGAAGGGGTTTTTGGAAATCCTTTCTCTACGATAAGCGAAGAAAAAAGAAGTAAAATAAAACTTCGAAATTAACATGAAACAAATTGTGCCTTTTATAACCTGAAATCTTGTGAAAATAATTTATGAAAGACATAATTAGACACGTAGTTGGCAAATTTTATCAGTTGAGCCCTTTAGGAAATAGAGTATTAACTGATTCTTTTAAAAAAGTTTCTAAAATTTTAAAATGCACGCAAAGCAAAAAATTCTAATGAAAAACTCAAAATTTATTAAAATACACATAATAATAGCAGAAACCTCTATAAAAAAGTTCGAAATTTCAAGATTAATTTTAGAATAAAAATCCAATGCTCTTGAAATAGTCGAAAACGTTGTTTCAAAAATATTCAAAACATCAAAATCGACAATTCCCTAAAAATCCAAAAAAAAAATATAAATCGATAAATAATGGACTTTAGATTATTCTGACAATTTTCACCAATTGTCCAACCTGACGAGGTGATGTTTAGGAAAATTAATTTTTTTCTCAAGTTTATTCTTATGGAGCGCAATAAAAATTTTTCAGTGATCTATCCAGAAATAAACAGCTTCTCCAAAAATGCAAAGAAAAGGATGCCTTGCCATTTAAAAAAAAAGTTGGTTGTTTACGTTAGAAGAAATTGAATTTTGCCATTTTACGGAAAAACTAAACGAAAAATTTATTAACGTAATACTTCAGAAATTAACCGTTGACTCTGTATATCAGTTTTATTCTGGAGTGGAAAATTTTATCCTCAGGGGCATAAATATTTCTATATATTTGAAAACTGAAAGATGTCAATATTTGCATTAAAGCATAATTATTTCTACTGGAAATTCGAATAATTGTTTGTCAACATAATAGCCACTCACAGTATTAAGGTAACCAAAGGAAACATCTACTCTATTATTGTAACAGAAATAACATCATTAGACACTTGTTTGTCTGATAACTATTTGGCATTGAATGATAAATATTATAGTAAACAAAAGAAGTTTTAGCAGTGTCAATGCCCGCTTGCCCCCAACTCAACTATCGTAGTATCCTTTTCAAATTACGTTGAATATATGACAAAGCTTTTTAGAATTTATTATTTAAAAAACTAAAACAATTAATCCCTTATGTACTGGATATTTTGACGATATTACTGTCTGCCTCACCGCAGATCCATTACACATCTCGAAAATAACAAGAGATATGAATTCGATTAAACTGGTAAAAAGTTGCACAACAAATGTTGCCCAGAAACATTCCATACAATTTTTATTTTCCCAGTTTTTTATGCTAATCCAAATTTCCGATTTTATTTCATTTTTTCTCATGCTAATCCTAATAATAGAGGTTGATAAAAATTTCTCATTACATTTTTAGATAAGCTTAAATAGTACATCATCAGTTTTGTATTTGATGTTTCGTTTTTAAGAAACCAATCATCACCAATTATATGCCTTTAAATACGCTCCTCACTTTACAACAGCTTTTAAAACCCTTTTTATCCTGAATTCAACCGTGTATCGCACATTATGTTTTTATTAAGTTTTTTTCAAACTCTAATTTAATAAATGATCAATTCAATAGCAATAATAAAAGAACATGAAAACAATTTATAAAAATATATTTATAATAGTTGTTTAAAAAGGCTTTAGTCGTTTTTTAAAATAAATAACACCTTTTATCAGGCTGTAGACTTTAAAATAGTCTAAAACATTTTTCAACATCTTTTTTTCGTCGGTTTCAAAATTAAATTTTTAAATAAAACTCTCGCCATGTCTATTACCCATTTTTCTCCAAAGCTTACTATTTTCGGATACTTATTAAAAATACCACACCAATCGCAAAAAGTGTATTGTTTAATGTAGATAAAAATTAACATAACATTTTTGGCACGTTGGTAAAATCTCTCAATTATTCGTTATACAAAATTTTGAAAACTTTATGAGCAGTATAGCTCCGTTATAATTTTTTATACAATATAGTAAAATAAGTCTTAAATCGTAATTAAATCTCAACATATGATACATGGCCGAAAACAGTTCTCCAATTTGTTATAGCAAAGAAAGAATCATATTAAAAAAAATTAAATTAATAACGGTTGGTGGGACACGAAATGTCCAATAAAAAAATGGTTAGGTAATCTTCAAGCTTATTTAATGTTGTAATGATAAAATTTAATCAGATTTGCTCCGTCATGATTATTAAGGTAAAACAAAATAATTTTAAGAACCCAAAATTTCACTTTTTATGAATAACGTAGAAATTAAAAACTGTATCAAATGTTTGCACGTTAGACAACAATTTATATATTTTTCAACCGAATCTGTGTCTACTGACGTTTACGAGATTTCTATAGTGTTCCTCCTCATCTTGGACGCGTATCCAGGTAATGAAGTTGTTAAATTAAGTTAAATTAGGAAGGACAAATTATTAATTTTTTAAATACGAGTTAAAAAAAATTTAATAATATACCTTCGCACTCAAATACATCCATTAATAAAACATTTCACTTAAATATAGTAATACATATATTTTATGTTTTATTGTAACCATATCGCTCCCATTTTACTTCCTTGAAGAGCTACGAAAGGCAAATAAATTGCACATTTTGCTAACTAACAATATGCAGAAAGCTAAACTAAAGTTATTAAATATTTGAGTTATTTATTTGAAAGAGTCGAATTGAATTTCTAAGAAATTTCAAAATTTAGAGTTTCGACATTTTTCTAAAAGAGAAAAATTGAAAATCAAAATTTCAAGAGAAACTGATTAAAAATTTCGGGAATTTTCGGATATGTTAAGTTTTCTTCCAAATTTCAAGCATACTTTCAGAATTTCATTTCGGTCAAAGTTTCGAATTTACGGTTAAAATATATCAACCTTTAAATAAAAATTTCGTAATTAAAATGGAAATTTCAAAAATATTGTGAAAAAGCTGTAGTCGGGTAAACGTATGAAGTGGGGCTTTGAGTTTAATTGGCTTAGAAGTTGCTTTCTAATTGTAAGTAAAATTGAACCTTAGTAAATATCCGGGAAATTATTAATATTTGCTGAAACACTTATTTTTTCGAATTTTCATAAGGATCTCTTTTTTGGTGAACCGTTTTTGCAAATTTGATGAGATTGAAATATGTTGTAGATATAAAAAACATCTATTTACAAGATTTATTTCCTAATTTTTATTATACTAAGAGATCCGAGAAATAATAAAAATAATTTACCAATTTAAACAAAACCTCTTATGATTAGGGGCGAAATCATCAATTTTTTTGTCAAATGTTTCTCACATACCACTCTATAAATATGATATCAAACTAAAAATTTTCTGAGAAGGATAATATGTAAATATTTGTAAATGTTTTAATTATTACTTAATGGCTAAAACTTTTAATAACTAGGCAACTATTCAAGCTGAAACAAAATTCTATAAGTCTCCTTCGATTTTGCATAACATTTTAATTTTGCTGCTTATGACTTTTTCAATTTTTTTTCTGGTAAACGGTCACATTTCCGACAAAATCATGGGACAATTTTTCTTCTGCTATTTGACTGGATTATTGTAATTCAAAAACCAGTTAAAGAAACCAAAGTAAATATTATGATACTATTACTAGTGTCATCATCATGAGTATGTAATTATAAACGAACGGATAAAAGTACAAATACAGGAGGGGTAGCCATCCAGGTGCCTATAAAAGTTTCCCCTGCTGCAACACAAAATGCAGTTTATCTGAGGTCAGGCTACAAAACTGAATTTGGCACGAAGACTTTTCAGCTAGCTACATAGTTAATTCGTTTGTTGATTGCCATGTTCATTCCACGTAAGTACCTTTTTTAGTTTTGGAATTCGTTCAGTATTTGCCGGTCCTGATTTTAATTCGATTTTCCCTTTGAAGTTTCTTAAATAGAAAGCTAAGAAATGTTGCTTATTGCACTTGTAGCGGCAAGATTTTATGATTAATTGAAAGGTGAAAACATCAATATTGAGAGCCTAAACATTGGCATCATAAAATTGACCTAAAATTACAACTCATATTTTCAACAACAAATATAGCTTAAAATGTAAATATAAAGTGCAAATTCGTACAAAAACGTCACAATTGTAAAATAAACATGGAAGTTTAAAAAACCTTACATATTGAGAAAAAACAAGTAAAAGTTTAAAGTTATTGAGAGGAATTTTTGTGTATAAACAAAATTCCTTTAAATTTAGTGTTTTTTCTTTTAATTCTTAATTTAAAGTTGTAATGTACTTCTAGATCAAGAATTTTCGATCTTCTACTGGTGTCTTCCAACAATCTAATAAGAGCGAGGCGTATCTAAAAAACTGTTGGTTTTAAGTTCAAGTTTTTTTCAAATTTCCGACTCTAAATCGAGATAATTCTCGAAAACTTTTAAATTTGTTTAATAAATATTTCCAAATATTACAAATTTTACGCAATTTTTATCTTTTTTTAGAAGTATTCTAATTTTTAGTTTTTATTTATGTATCTATGTGGGTTCTAAATTTGACTTTTTTTTAAATTTTCGACTTCAAACTGGATTTCAGAATTTATTATTTTTTTCAAATCAATATTGTCTTTTAAGAGATAGAGGATCGGAGTTTTTAAAAACCTAGACCAAATCTGTGAGACAAATTATCTGGTCATAACAAAAATGTTGCATCTTTACCCCTTTTTACACAATTTTGGAAAATTAAAAATGTTCGAAAGTGTTGCTCCTTTGCGGTTAACTAAAAAAATTTAACCAAAATCCTTCTTAATACAGTTTATTTGATAGACTTTAATGATTTAAACGATGTTTTACTTGGCCTCATGGTTTGGGAGTTATGCTATAAAATTTTATTTGTTTAAATAGAAATTATAGCAGACCGTGATTTTAAATGAAAGAGCTTTTTTTGCTTTTCAAAAATACAAAGGTTTTTATATTTATTAAAAAAAATTGGAGTTATGATGTTTTTTTATTAACTTGTAATTTATTTAGCACGGGTTTGCATGTTACATTTACGCATCAAATTTTCCGGCGAGCTGCCTGATGTCAAACGTTTAAGGAGCTATCTCCTCCAGAAAAAAGCTGGTGGACGGTTGGCGGCGACGATGGGTCAGAAGACGATTTGTTTTTTGATGTCTGGAAATTTTAGAGGGACTATAACGAGATAGATAAAAGCGTCCCTATTCTAATAATTTGAAACTAATCTTAAAGTTTAATGCATTCGTTTCCAAGCAGCAAGAAATGGCTAAATAATGTTTATGCTCAACTTTGAATGAAGATAAAATTAGTAAACTTATAAGAGGTTAGTTGGCGCTATTTCAAGAATATGATGCCATTATTGCGAAGGACCAGGTTTCAATCTCAATCAAGAATTTAGACACCCAAAACTTTAAGATACGAAAAAGTTATGTGCGGTGCGAAGGAGGGGATAATTGCAAACATAAATGATGAAATGCTGCCAACTTATAGATTAATTTAGATCTTAAACGTTTGTGACATGACAGGATTTTTTCAAAATTATGTATGAGGTATTCTTGCCCCTTGTGAACTTAATCAAATTTATTTACATTTTACATTTGGATCATGTTGTGTTGCTGTTTTTGCTTTTGCTATTGATTTATGTGGTATTCAAAAATAATTACCTTGCAGTGTTGTTATAATTACGTTAGGAAGTTATTGTATTTGTGTTCGTCAAAAGGCTTAGAACTCTCATCGGGAAATGTATAGAAATAGTATTTGGCTAAAAACATATTCATCTGGAGATAGCAAATATCGAGAAACCATTGTTCATCAGTTTGAATTTTTTCCGAATTAGTGATTACACTGAGACAGAAAGAGGACAAAACTCTCCCACTTCCAGGAAACTAATGTGTTTGAGCGAAACTTCATTTTTTCGGCCTTTCAACTATTAGACTTTGAGTTAAGTTTCACAGACCCGCTCCCTAACTTCCCAAAAAGAGTAAAACGAACTTTCATTTTTAACCTGTCTTGGCCGTCGACCGTCCACCGATTGTCTTTTCGAATGTGATCGCTCCTTCGGTATCAACTTGTGATGTTAACATCGACCCGCGCTTAATTCGTACATAAGTTAATAGAAAAATCGTCGTGGCATCAAAATTTCTTAAAATAAATACATAAACTTAAATATATTTAAAAATAGAAAAAAGTTCTGCTTCATTTAAAATCATTGTCTGCTATCGTTTCTATTTTAAAAAATACAGTTTTAGATTTTCACTCCTCTCACTTCACTGAAACAAATAAAAATTTACTTACATCATTAAATTCTACGAAAAAAACTGCATTAGAAACAGTTTTGGTTAAATTTTTGTAGTTAATCGGAAATAGGCTACAAATAATGTAATATTTTCGAAAATTTTAATTTTTTTATAATTAGGTACAACATTTTTGTTATCACCAGGTAATTTACCTCACAAAAGCGGCCTAGGTTTGTAAAAACCCCAATCCTCTCTCTCTGCTGGAAATAGTAGTAATAGAGCAAAACTGAATTGTTTAGTAGAGAAACATGTTGATTTTGAAAATGATTGGTCAAATGTCGATAAACATCATCTTTTGGCCAATACAACTCTAAAATAAATAACAGTCATATTTAAACTTACAAACATTATTTTTTTTTCATGTTAACTCTAGAGCTGAAATTTCAAAAATAAAAGTTTGAGAAAAAATAAAAATTCATGGTTTGAATCATAAATCTTGAAATGGAAATCAAAACTTAGAAAGAAGTAGAACTAGCGAAAAAGAAAAATTTCTAAATTTTGATAAAGAATTCCCTTTTTTAGAAATCTGATTTTTTTATTTTTCAAAGTGTCTACTTCACTTTTAGAATATTAAATTTAAAGTTGGAACTAACATTTTTGTTAATCTAACTTTCAACTTTAATGTTGAAATTTCCTGATTAGAAATGAAATTTTTAGAAACAATTTCAAACTTCTGAACTTCAATTTTAAAATTTGTTACAAATGTGGAAATTTAAATTTAAATCCAAGGGTTCTTTTTTTGTGGAACGGACTTATTATTTCGAATTATTATTTCAATTTATGAAAAAAAAGTTGACTTTTCGAAAAAAATCTAAACTGTAATTTTCAGAACAGGCAGACATTAAAAAAAAAAGATTTTCGAGAAAAAAGTGTTTCCGACTGAATATACATTTTTACTTGACTATATGGTACAAAAAAGAACAGCACCCCGTGCTGAAATTTCGAGAAAAAAAAGAATTTGTATACTTTTGTCAAATTTTTGGCTTCCTTAGTATAATTTTGACAATTTAAATATTTCAAGAAAATTGCTGAAATCGGAAAAATCTTTTTCTTGTATTTTCCTAATAAAGGAGGAATTTTTACTTTTTTCTGAGAAGATCGACTACATTTTAAGAAAAAGGCATATTTCACGGGACTTGCATCTAAAAGAAACTCAATTTTCAAAAAAAAAAACGAAAAAAGGCGAGTTACGAAATAATTTCGAAATTTTGAAATGAAAATCGAAATTTAGGAAAAGGTATCTTTGGTAAAACATACTATGGAAACAATTTAATGGATTACTAACTACAAAAAAGGGAGAAAATCATGTAAGAGTAAATTGAAATACAAATCTTGTCCCCTGAAACCAAGAAAGGTAATTGGCTGTCGAAACGCGTTAGAGCAACCTTTATTGTGTTTTTTAATATTTCTTGATTTCGGTGAACAAGATTTGTATTTTAATTTTTGAAGATAACCAAGGACTAGTTCATTCCCCCATAAAAGAGTAAAACAAACAAAAAAGATAGTAAAATACATAAATGACTTTTTTTCATAATATTCAATGATACCCGTGAATTCGTCTACATGAAAAAAAAAATTATTTTTGGGTCCCCCTATTGAAAATTCCAATTTTCTTTAGAAGAATTTGATTATTATTGAAAATTTCGATAAATTTTTAAAATTTCGAAGAAAGATTAAAATTTTCAAAAAATTCACTTCATCTTAACATTTCTAACCACAACTTGAAATTTTGGAAAAGATCTCGAAATTTTAAGATCAGAACTTAATTAAATTCAGAGTTTATTATATTAAAACTAAACTCGGAACACTAAATCAATTTTAAAAAGTTGTTTTTGAAGGTCACCATTTTGAAAAAGTGCTATTTTTAGGAAAAATAAAAATTTTGATAAAATCGAAATTGTAAAATAATTGAATTGAAACAAAAAGTCGAAATTTTAAACTTTCTGTTTGAAAAAAAGAAGAGATTGAAAAAAATTCTAAACATTCAAAAAAAAAAGAAATAAAAACAACAACACTTTTATAACGTCGAAATTTTGGAAAAGTTAAAATATTGGACAAAGATCAAAACCTTTACGAGTCAAAAATTTCAAAATCTGAAATTTGTAACAGCTTTGAAAATGTCGAAATATAGCAATTTTTGTAAAAATCGGGAAATCTAAAAATCGAAAAATTCAAAAAATGAAAATGAGCAAGGTAAGGTTTTAAATTTGAACTTGAAATTCCGGAGAATATTTTGTAAAATTTGAGATTACGATTTTAATAAACAAATATCTCAGAATTAAAAAAAATCAAATGACAAAGATGAAATATCGAAAATAGTAAAAAATTTTGAGTTCGTAATCAAACATTTATTCGAAGAAGGAAAAAGTGACAAAGGTATATTTCGAAAAAATTTTAAAATGAAGTTTGGAACAAAATTCTTAAATTATATATGATTATTTTTTTTTGAAAATGTTCAGAAAATTGTCGCAAATTTTACCATTACAGCCGCAAAAAAAAGAAAAGTTGTTTTTGCATAAATTAAGCTTATTTTAAAGTGTTTAATTTTCTATTTGAAATTTCAATTTTGTTTTGGTCAGAATTTCGACTTAAATTTCCATTTTATTTATAAACAAATTTTAGAACATTTTGAGAAAGGGCGTAATAAAATGAAACGCAAATTTTACCAGAGTTTTTTCAAATTTAAACACTAAATTATGAGAGAAAAAACCTAATTTGGATAGGTACATTCTAGAAATGTATTCAAATTGAAAATCAAATTTGTACAAATTAGAAGTAAACCTAATTAAATTAAAAACAAATTTGTTCATACTAGAAACAGACTCATTGAGATCAATAGCATATTTGTTCAAATTAGAATCCACATATTTAAATTAGAAGCAAACTTACTTAAATTAAAAGCAGATTTGTTCAAACTACAAGCAATAAAAATAATTTAAAAAATAATAAAGCAAATTACTCAAATCAGAAGCAAAAACAAATTAACAGCATTTTCATTTAAAGTTGCATATTTTTATACTTTTCATGCATATTTTATGCATTTTGCTTGCTATTTCAAGCTTTTTGTGTTGCATATAATCCAGTCTAGTTATAATGCCAAATTCGTTTGTGGGTATCCTAAACTCTTCAAATACAGTCAAAAAATCCTAAGTATAACCTACATAGCTTTTCGTGACAAAATCAACTCAAATTTTTATTGATGTGGATTCAGCATTATTCTCAATATTTTGTTTGAAAGTCGACATTAAAAAAATATTTCAGATTTGAAACTGGGATGTATTTTTAAAAAATTCAAAAATAAAAAATTTTCAAACGCTTCTTTTCTTAGATCCAAAATACAAAGTGTGATACATCATTGGAAAGGGATTTTTGCCTAAAATTTAAATTTTGAGAAAAATATACTAAATGTTCTTTGAAATAAGAAAGTTGGGGTCTTTTCCGGTTAAACCGGAAGCGACAGGATTGAATTAGAAGTCGCAAATTTTAAATTTATATCTTATTAACTAAAGAATATACGTATACGTATGTCATTGGAACAATACAACTGAGACACCCGGTATAACATTATTTACCTACATGATAAAATAAATTAAATTAGGAAGTCGTGGGAAAAAGAGAATTTAAAACTACGAGACATTACTTGCTTTTTTTTATTTTTAAATTAACTGTAAATACAAAAATTAAAATTTCATAACTTCTAAATTAACATTATGAACGTTGGTCTGGTTTTCACATCTATCGGCACCCCGAAAACAAAAATAAGAGCTTAGTTGAAGACCCGAATACTAAATGAATACCACTTATATAATAGGATCTAACTAATTAATTTGTAATATAATTTAATCGATTTGTTTTTCTTTTTAGGTGCTATTGTGTGAGTGAATTAATTATTTGAAGACATAATATTCTCCGCTTTATATCATAATAATATATATATTCATAAAGACATCTGGTGGATTAAAAGAATGAGTGTTGAATCTTGGTATTTTGACTTCAAACATATGAATTTAAGAAACACATTGTATTTCTATAAACTACTAAAAAATGATTCCAAAGCTAAGATTTTGCATGTTACTAACCTTAATGTTGAAAATGTTAAACATGTAGCAGAAAGTTTAAAAGGTAACATCACACTCAAACACTTGATAATTGGACCCTGCCATATTGGTGACAACGGTGTTGGCTATATAGCTGACATCCTTAAATATACCAAAATTACTAATCTTTGCCTAGCATTCACTCATATAGGAGATAACGGAGTTAAGCATTTGGCTCAGCAGCTCAAAGAGAGTCAAGTTATTGATATGGACGTTGCGGGCAACCAAATAAATCATAATGGGTTAAAAACCTTGGCAAATGTTTGGAAAGATGGAAAAATTAGGACACTTCGTTTCAGTAACAATACGCTTACAGTCAAATTTTCGAAAATTATAGAAAAAATGTTTAGGATTCCCAACGATGAGGATATTTTGTTTTATATAAATGATCCAAGAGATAACGCAAACTACGTAGATGTCAACGAAATGTTTATTAGACGTTTGACATTAAGTGATGATGTAAATGAATTCGTCAACAATTTTCTTAGGGAAATTATTCATTTCTTTGACCAATGTAATTGGTCAACGGAGAGAAATATCGAATATCTAAAAAATGCTGTAAGAGGGGTCAAAATAAAAGTACTTTATATCACTTTTGCAGATAATTACAACTGTATATTTAGACGTATTTGCGATATATTAAAAAATCATCTCATGAGTAAGATGACTTTTCTTTCAAAATCGGAGTTTTTTTATTATATGAATTGTTTAAATGCTATGAGCTCTCACTTTCAAATAAATCATACTGATGACATGAAATACTTCATCAACATGCTTAAGTACAGTTCTATAAGGTACTTATCTATTATGTGCACCAAAGATTGTTGTTTCAGTAATTTTGAAGAGACGCTAGCTGACACTCTTAAACAAACTAAGATAGTAAAATTAGATTTAGGTAATATCATAATAAAGAACATCCAAACTTTTGTAGAAAAGCTAAGTAATACGCACGTCAGACATTTGAAATTACAGGCCGTTTTAGACACAGACATTGCCAATGGCCTAGCTAAAATCATCGAGCACACACAACTGGTATCAATTGAATTTACCAAAAACCCCTCAGAAAACATGCCAACTGAGAAGTACATGGCAAGTTTACATAAGAACAAAAGATTTGCAGATAAAATAAATTCAGCATTTACCAATCTGGTGTCGCTAAATCCTGAAAGCAATGAATTGAAATTTACGACGCCGAAAAATTCCGGCCCATTGGATCTCTATGTGAGTTTTATTAAAATATTGTACAAGAAACCAAACGTTAGGGCCCACATTGTATGCGATCGATTGGAAATGGTAGATGAAATAGATGAATTTATAGACAATGTGCAGGATTATTTCAACAGATTTTTCAATGACAATATCCTAAATTTTATTAAAGGGTATAAAGAAATAAACTTTATAAACCTTATAAATAAATTTAATTTGGCCAAGCTGGACCAAATTGTGGAGAATATGTTATTGCACAGACGTCTGTATTATGTAGATGAAAGTGAGGAGATATTGCATCCGTTGATATATAAAATGTTACATCGGCACAAACTGCCTTTGTATAAGAAAGAAATGGAACCCAATAAAAAATTCGACATAATAAATTATTTTAAAACCCATCCAGAGCTTCAAGGTATTCAGGAGGCAATAGAACTATTAGAAATATGACCAATGATATCTTCCAAGAATTATACTTTTTTTTTAATTGTAATGTTTATGATTTGCTTTACACAGTGTTCAATATTTTATATGATGTTATACCTATTGTTTTTTTTTGATAAAAATAGACCAATTTGTTATAAATATGTTTTTCAATTCCCTAATGAAGAGATCAGCAATCCAGCCAGATACTGTAAACGTACACTCGTAAGTTTTAGAAATGTGCTCGCATAAGTTTCCAAGAAAACACATTGGCTTAGATAAAAGGAGTATTGGGGTAAGCCTAGTGTTTTACAAATTTCGTGTTCTTGTCCTGCTTTTTCTTGTTCTTGTTGCAAGAACACGATAAGAAATGTGTGAACAAAAACAAGACAAGACGAACAATTTTTCTAACATGAGTTAGATTTCTTGTCAAAAAATTAACAAGACTTTCGATTTGCTATTGAAACTTGGAATTTTAATATCAGGAGTTCAAATTTGAACTCTAAATTTCCGAAAACATTTTTTAAGGAATCTCGGAAACAAATTCGAAAGTTTAAATTAAATCAAATAATCCAAAATTCGAGAAAAGATTCAAAGTTTTTAAATATTCTAATTTTTTTGAAAATTTTAAAATTTGCAGCGGTTAAACTGTGAGTCTTTGTTCTGCTGCAGAACGATAAACGTTGATGATACATGACGTTATTTTAACAATTTGACATATTCAAGGGTTTTGATGTATTAAAATAGAAATGTCGGCCAGGGAAAAAAGGTTTCATAACGCACAAAGTGAAAAGGAATGTAGGCGCAGAGCAAGTTGCCCAAAAAATAACTCCTTAATGTTTGAGAAAAATCTAATGGCTCCTGAAATGTAATCTCATCGGGAACACGGCTAGTATCTTTATAATTTAGTTTAAAAAAATAATCATGTCTAGGTTTGGTCCTGTATATTTAATTTTTTTCCATTTTTGTGTAAAATACACTAACCTATTTTTGTCAATCGTCATGAGGTGACGTTTTCGAAATTTTCAATATGCGTATATCACGTAGACATATTTCAGAAAAATTTTCGAAATAATGTCCATTTTTGTTATTAAAAATATATACAGGTTGTACCAAATTTCATTTCCACTATAGGGAACTCGAAAACCATTAGAATTAGAAGAAAGCCTAAATGGGCAAATTAGTGCAGAATTTAATGCCCAAAACTATTCCGCTCAGAAAACAACTAAATTCCAATTCATCTTAATTTTATTTAGAAAAAACTGAAAATCGAAATTTTTAATAATCAGCTGTAACTTGTTTATTTGAAGTCTGATCGAAAAAAGTCAAGAACTATAATTAGTTGATTTTAGGGTGTTTTTATTAGTGTACGTTATTTTTTTCTAAATTTAACTGTTTCCGAAAAAAATAAATCATAGTAGGTAATGCAATAGCTATAGCTCTTGATAATAAAAAATACAGTCCCTAAAAAAGCAATAGTTATTATTAAAGAACCAAAAATATTGTAACAAATTATAATATTGAAATCTTTATTAATACACGTAATGTGCATGATTCCCTTAAAATGGCGTAATTCTCAGAACATTCTAAAAATTTTATTAGGAGCGACTTTCCCATGACCCATACCCAAATGTGCGTTCTAAACTCCTCTGGAAGATAAGTATTCTAAGACTCGGATCATCACATGAGAGCATGAATGAAGATTCCTGTCACAGAAAATCAAATGCTTTCCATGACGCGACATTTCAACCGGTGCCAATGTATTAAAATGACGTTTGAAAGTACTTAATATATTACTTGCCGTGATATTCTTATTTGTAGGTGCTAGTAATTTACCGGGTAGGCAAATAGGTTTGCCATAGACGAGTTCGGCTGGTGTTGCAGCGATGTCTTCTTTCCACGCAGCACGTAATCCAAGCAGAACCGCTGGTAAAGCGTCATACCAAGATTCACTGTAGCATAGGAGAGCGGATTTCAATTGACAGTGAAGATGTTTGACAAGTCCATTATTAGCTTGGGGGTGATATGGTGTTGTACGGAGGTGTTTAATACCAAATAAATCAGCTAAGGTGCGAAATAGAGTCGATTCAAATTGACCACCTTGGTCAGAAGTAATTCGTTTGGGTACACCGTAGCGCGAGATCCAGTGCTGAATTAAAGCACGTACGACGTTCTCAGTAGAACCATTCTCGAGTGGAATAACTTCTTGAAAGCATGCAAAACGATCAATAATGGTGAGACATTAATTGTACCATTTGACATCGATAGTTGGACCAAGTCAATATGAATGTGTTCAAATCGTCCTATTGGAGGTTGAAAATTGGCAATTGGCGATGAGACATGTCGTTGAATCTTGTTGCGCTGGCAATTAATGCAGGATTTGGCCCATTCTTTGCAATCCTTGTTGATGGAAGGCCAGACCTATCGTTTGGTTATTAATGTTTGCGATGCTCGAGGGCCAGGATGTGCTACTGAGTGTAGCGAATCAAATACTTTTTGTCTGAGTTGCTTAGGAATGTATGGACGCACTGTGCCGGACTTTATGTCACAGTACACTGAAGGTCCATTGTCAAGGTGAATAATCCTTAGGCTTAGTGATGTAGTGTTGCTGCTGTTGCAGCTCATCATAATCTTTTTACGCATCAGCCAGTTCTAGAGTCGTAATTGGTGAAGCTCCAATTCCAAATTTAGACGCGTCGGTAAAAACTGCCTATTCTGCATTGTTATTTGGATAAACAAGCAGAGCTGCTTCAGCAAGACTTGTTTTGCAGCGTAAAAAGCGTGTTGAAGATCATCTGACTAGTTAATAGGGTAAGATCCTTTTACATTGAGACCTTCAGAACTTTATTAAGAGGCGAAAGTATTTCTGCAGCGTTCTTAATGAACTTCCTATAGAAATTGATTGTACCTAGAAATCCGCGTAACGACTTGACTGTTTTGGGAGGATCCATCTTGCTAATGGCTTCAACCTTGTCTGGGAGCGACCTAATTCCATCTTTGTTGATGAGATGACCAAAAAGTTTTACTTCTGGTAGTCCAGTTTGACACTTGGGCAAATTAATTACGAGTCCGTACTCTCGTAAACGATGAAACAGAATCCTGAGATGTTCCAGGTGTTCTGCTTCATCTCTAGACGCGACGAGAAGATCGTCGATGTACGGAAATACAAAGTCCAAGTCTTGTGTGATCTTATCGATAAATCTTTGAAATGTTTTCGCAGCATTTCGGAGTCTAAAAGTCATATACAAGAATCCAAACAGTCTGAATGGCGTTATTAGAGATGTTTTGGGTACATCCCCAGGAGTTGCAAGAATCTGCAGAAATGCGCGAATTAGATCGAAAACTGAAAATATCTTCTTACCATCGAGGTTCGCAGTAAAGTCCTCCAAATAACGCAGAGAATAATTATCTGATATCGTCCGAGAGTTGAGTGGACGGTAATATCCGCATGGTCGCCATTCACCTGATTTCTTCTACACAAGGTGCAGTGGAGATGACCAGGCCTATCGGACGGTCGGCAAATGCCGACTTCGATCATTTTCTTGAACTCATTTTGTGCGTTTTTGAGTTTTTTAAGACAAAGACGGCGTGCTTTGCTCTTGACGGGAGGAGCATCAGTAGTCCTAATGTGATGCATCGTAGAATACTTTTTTGTCCTTTAATAACTAGTGTCAGGTCGTGTGATGTCTTCGAATTCGCGCAGCAGCTTAATGTACATAGAGTAGCCCTCTATTGCTTTAATCAAACTCAGTGACGTAGTGGTCAGCAAACTAATTGGAGTAAAAAGATTCGTTAAGCCATTACGTAAACGTTTGCGTTTAGGATCGGCTAGTAAATCAAAATGACTCAAAAAATCGGCTCCAATGATCGGTTTCGTGACGTCAGCAATGATAAATCGCCAGGTAAAATTTCGTCGAGTGCAAGATTGGGCGTTAGCGTGACCAATCCATATGTCTGGATGAGTGTGCCATTTGCTGCATACAGTTGGTAGCCTATGGGATTACAAGAAGTTTTTTTGCAACAAGTTGCGAGGGTAAGCAGAGAGGTCTAAGCCAGTGTCCACAAGATATTGTGTGCCATTGACTTGATCTTTAACAAATGGGCTGCGTGACGATGAGTAAGAATCACTATCCGCCCCTAGTGATCCTGGACGGCGTTTCCCTGAAACTTACAGCCGTGGACACATGAATGTGCCTGGTTACCAAATTTTGTGTGAAACCAACAAATGCCAGTGGTTTTTATTTACACGTTTCCCAAAGTTTCCCCGTCGCCTGGGGTACTGACGGTTACGAGTAGGTGATATTCCTCGTTGTTGATTTAATTGTTTCGAAAGCGCGCTGACTTGCATAGTCAGTACGTTGATTTGCTGCTTAAGAAATGAATAATGATGTGTCGTAGTAACTTGTGTGGAATCAACTTGAACTTGCATAATGTCATGCAATTTATCGGCCATTTTACCTTGCTCCTCAAGCATGCATTGGTTTGGGCCACGTGTTTGTTCTGAAAGGCCTGATAGCCATTTTGTTTTTACAATGGCATTATTGACGCTAGGAGCCAGTGCCTTGAGATGTCCTAAAAACTGCGACGGCATTCTGTCTCCGATGCATTCACCTTCCAAAAGTTGACATAATTTAGCCTCTTCCGATTTTGAAAAACAATCAATCAAAATCTCGGCTGCATACTGCGTGTCGATAAGCGAAACAGCATGATAAAATTTATCATTTTCCGCGATGATGCCATGGATTCTAAACTGGACTTCTAATTGTGCGAACCATAGGTGGGTCCGTTCTGGGCAAAATATGGGCGCTTTGATCCTGGATAAAACTGGCATCGGAAAATTTTTCTTCCGGGTTAGACATTATAATTTAAAAACAATAAAATGTTTTATTTGAAGAACAACGTGATGGATTCAAAAATAAAGAACACTAATTTTAATTAAGGGATTAAGGTGCCTTAAGGTGTTAACTCACCGTTCAGGTGTGTTCGAAATACTTCTTATAGCGATAACGCTTTGATAAGTGCAGAAAAAAATTTCAACTGGATTATTGGCGTCGTTACCACAATTTGATTCGCACTCGGGAGTGTCCCTCAGATTAATGCTAGTGCAGCACAACGTCCAGGGTGCTCAGCAATGCACTAGTGCTGGTAAACAATGGACGACACACAAAAAGAACCATTGATCACTACATAATTATTATGCTTATCGAGAACACGTTGTGTGTATGAATCCGGTAACACGGAAAAAACGGCAGAGCACAATGTCGCGATAATAATGCGTTTAACCAATCCAACGCTTTTCTTAAAAAGAAATCACGTTGAGGTCACCAATATAGCAATTAGTTGCTTAATTGCTATTTGCAATTTCTGAGGTCCGGTGAAATTAAACGAAACGCACTCGATCGAAGGTACCAATATATTGACTGAAAAACAAGCCGATTGAAAATTATCACAATAAAATGTGTGGCATAATAAAATGTGCGGCAGTCGCCCCATATACAGAATGGACCATAAGTAATGGTACATAGAACAAATGTAGATTTTTCGTATAAAAATAACGTGATTTAGCCATATTTACCTTATACCAAAAGTTGATATTAACAGAGATACAGGGTGTCAAATTGAAAAAAAAATTGTGATTGTTTGGCATAATTAATGAACACATTTAACTATAGACAAGAAATTTGGCATATGGGAGTTTCTTTGGTCAGTAACTCATAAGGGGCGCCACCTGCTCCACCTTGTATTATTCTAAAGCATCATAACTTTTTTTGTGCCTTCATGCACATTTATTTTAGACATTTTTATTTACACATATTTTTTACGTTAAAAAGGTATACTTTCTAAGCGTTGATACAAGCAACCGTTTTCAAGATATTTGCCTTCAAAATT
The DNA here is from genome assembly GCA_028583605.1 of Dastarcus helophoroides. Lineage (NCBI taxonomy): Eukaryota > Metazoa > Arthropoda > Insecta > Coleoptera > Bothrideridae > Dastarcus > Dastarcus helophoroides. The sequence goes on from CM053332.1 coordinate 36,937,868, forward strand.
TGCCGTACGTTTATTTTGAGTTATGTAAATGTGAATTTTTCTCAGTAGGTTTCAAAATAAAAGTAATAAAACTGACTCTAAAATAGTGTATGTCAAATATTACTCTACTGACATTATTATTACACATATTTTTTTTAAATTTCTAAAACAAATTTAAATAAAATAACACAACTAAATCTATTTTCAAAAATAAGTATGTGGGAAATGACCTTTTTCGTGTAAAGGGATTGTAAACAATTAAAAATCTGGCTGTCTTTTATTGAAATTCATCTTAAAATATCTGCTTTGACCACCCAGACTATTAAAATTTTCTTGTGCGGACTCAGAGATCATATCTCACATCTCTATGTTAGAAAATAACTTACGCGTTAATTTTTTGGATTTTCTTTATTGAGATTTTTAAAATTTAGGTAATAATATTATCAGCAAAGTAATATTTGACATAAATTAGTTTTAAGGCTGTCTCATGATTACTTTTTTTTCAAGCCTACTTCGAAAATTTAATATCGTATATTATCGTAGTAATTTAAAATCAAGGCACGTCAAGCTTTAAAGGCAAATATCTTGGAAACGGTTGCTCGTATCAACTTTCAGAGAGTACACCTTTTTTAGGTAAAAAATATGGGGAAATAAAATTACTTAATTAAAACTATTACACGTGGGTATACAAAAAAGTTATGATGATTTAGAATTATGCAGGATAGCGCAGGTAGCGCCCCATCCCCCTAATCAGCTATTGGTAATATGTTAGCAAATTAGAGTTTGTCGACTTAAGAAACCCCCTTATGCCAAATTTTGTGCTTATATTAATTACAATTCATTCCATAATTATACAAAAAAATCATTTTATTTATTAACTTTGAGACCCTGTATCTCTGTTAATATCAATTTTTGGTATAAAGTAAATATAGCTAAATCACATTATTTTTATTCGAAAAATCCACCATTGCTCTGCGAACCATTACTTATGGTCCACCCTTTATATTTCAAAACAGAAAATATTGTGACATTCATTTTGTAATATTTTTACCAATAAGAGTCTAAAAACAACTGTATCGTGACCTACGTACAAATTTTTTTAAATAGTTAACACCCTACCTGGAAGCTTTGTTGCAGAAGCTGAAAAAAATTCTTAAGTAAAAAAGTAAAAAAAAGATTTTTTTACGAATTCCATTTTAGAGATATTTGAAAAAATAAGTATGCATCACAAAATAGTAAAAGAAAGATTTTTTTTTCTTAAATGCAGCTTTCTATGAATTATTATAGCCCAGAAAAAATAAATTTTTGTTACAAAATAAATTAATACCAAATTTTTTTCAGGAAAATGTTCACCTTCACAATTTATTGACGAGGGGACTGTTTTTATTGGCTTCGATGTTTTGTTCTTGATCTTATGCCTTACGTTCGTATCCTCTCAAAAAAAAAATCATTATGAGAGTATAAATGTTTCAAATAGTATGATATGCATAAGAATTTCAAACAGTATCCTATGTTGAACAGCAACAAATTCTAGTAGTGTTACTTGCATGGTTAGTAGCTTCCCACGGTACAAACAATCTCCTAACTACTTTTTGGCCTTTTTCGTTGATCCTAAAATAGGTGGAAATGTACAGAATACGCACCATTGATCAAATGTCTTTGCAAAGACTATTCTGACTTTGTTTTAGGCATTTATTTATATAGATCCTCGTTAGCTCATTATTTTGGTAACGACGATGAAGTTGAATATGAATTAACTGAGAAATATAACGCCGAGACCAAAAAGAGCCCTCCCGCAAAAAAATCGCAAATTAAACGAAAGAGGTAAAGTAGATTAGGTCTTCTAGGGATATTGCTTAAAAAATACGTGCAAAGTTTTGTACCTTTTAGGTAGCGAAGAAATAAGTGCGACTACCCGAAAGCACGCTACTCACAAGATATTTTCTCACTAAGGACTAAGTCTACAGAAAAAAGGACAAATAACTTTTGTATAGCAAATTTTAAGCTCTCTAACTTTTGTATTAAACATTTTTTGTTAAACAGAAACTGTGGAAATTATTGGCAAAAAACAAAACTTTTCATTTTTAAATCAATACTGGCAGCCGTTCCGCACACGATCTTGGCAGGGAACTTTCCGTACTTATTTGTTATGCCGAAATGAAAATATTTCTAAAATAAAAATTTAGTAGTTCAATTTTCTACACATTTTCACCTATCTTTTCTGCACTAATAGCTGAAATGAAAAATCTAGTTTTGACTTTAAACTCTAATTTTGACTTTTCCAAAGATTTCCACTTTTTTCCGAAATTGTGACTTAATCGAAATGTAGGCTTCTTTCTGATCTTTTTTTTATTTCTGTCAACTTTTTTATAAACATCTACCTTTTTTCGAAACTTTTTGGGTTTTTAGAGATTTTGGTTTTTTGTCAAATATTGATTGTAAATTATTTTATTGAGAAATCTTTTCTTAAGATTTAGAATTTTTTTAAATTCTGACTTTAAACTTGAAATTATTTTTTTGCCAAAATTGCAATTTTAATGTCGACAGCAAGTAAAAATGTATTCTTAAATTGACCAAGTCGATAAATAACACACAATAAACAGTCAATTATTGTTTCCAAAAATATTTCAATTAAGGGTGTGCGATCGATGCGATTTGATGATTGCAAGTGAGAAATCATTCGTTTTAAAATGATTCTGAATAATGTTTCATATTCAGATTCAAAAATGTGCAATTCAATACCGCAACGTAATTGCGCAACCCCTACTGACCTAGCCAAAGCGATTATTTCGATTATGAAGTGATGTACCACAAGTCGAAATGTCTGAGACGTGACGGATCATTCGCGCTATTACGCGATTATGAGATGATAACAGAAACATCATTCGGTTGGAAACGATTATGAGATATAAGTGAATACTCATATCTTATAATCGTTTCCAATCGAATTATGCCTCATCTCTCAGTATTCATTTTTAGAAATATAGCGGCATTTGTTATCTAACACCTCCAGAAATAAAACATCATTTATTTGAAACGATTGTTTGTTTATAATCTTAAATATAGAGTTACTGCTACCAAACACAAACAATGACGATTTTATTTAGGCGAAAGGCAGGCAATTCTTGTGTCATATTCTATAATTATTCCTAACATATTTGGAGTTGCTAGTGCAATTTTTTTTTTAAATGTGATTAAGCTTACGAGTTTTATTTATTTATTTCTTTGTTTCAAAAGAATTGACATTAATTTTGACTTTTTCTAAAGCTCTTCACTCCTATTTTCAAAATCTTGTCTGCTAACTTCGAGATTTTAAACTTTACTTCAACATTCCAAGACTACATTTTTATTTTTATCACTTTTTTATTTCTTACCTTGAGTAGAAAATAAGAATTTGTAAAAATTTAATTCTGATTTTCTACTCAAGGTAAGAAATAAAAAAGTAGCAAAAATGAAAATATAATCTTGAAATTTTGAAGAAAATTTTAAAACCTCGAAGTTAGCAGACAAGATTTTGAAAATGAGAGTGAAGAGCTTTAGGAAAAGTCGAAATTAATGTCAACTCTTTTGAAACAAAGAAATAAATAAATAAAAATCGTAAGTTTAACCATGAAAATTTTTAGTGTTAGGCATAATGCGGAATTAAATTTTTATTTGAAATACTAAATATAAATTCAAAAAATGTTTAACATTCCAACCTTTTTTATTCAAATTTTAAGCTTTTAAAGCTATTCGAAGCTATTCGTAGAATTTCGAGATTTTTTTGGTCTTAAACCCCTTAAATTTTTACTTTGTCAGAGATTCTGATATCTTCTCAGTTTCAATTGAAAATTGTCCTATAACCTCCATTTCTTTTTCGAAATCTCTATTATTTTGACTTATATTTAAAATTAAAATTTTTTTCGAAGTGTTCACTTTAATTTCAAACTTTCAACTTTTTTCATAAAATTAAAATCCTAATTTTTCAGTTTTTAAATTAAATCACCTTAATATCAAAATTTATATTTTTTGAGAGGTAATTTTTTATATCTTTTAATTTTCAAGTTAACTATAAATTTCAATTTTTCTTTTAATCCACCCTTTTCTCTGGGTTCTAACTTAAATTCGTCACGTTTTATTCTTGACTAAGCACGAAACTCGATACGTCAAGATAATGATAATTATACATATAAATTCCGAATTTCGACTTTTTTTTCAACATTGATAATTTACTTCGAAATTTTTTATAAAATCCTTTCTTCTTTTTGTTCAAAATTTTGTTTTTTTTGAAATTTACTTCTCGAAATTTCGATCTTTATTTCGAAATTTGTAATTTTTTTGTAAATTTAAAGTTAACATTCTCAATTTTTTTCGTAAAATTCTGTTTTTTATCGAAATCATTATTTTTTCTCATAATTAATTTAAAAAAAGGTACTTTTAATTTCAAAACTATGATTTTGTTTCAGTGTGGTTTTTTCTGTCTTTTATTAGTTTATTTTCTTTTTTTTTGAATCTCGACGTTTACCTCAATACTTTCAGAACCAATTATTTTTTTCCTGAAAATTTAAATCCAAAAATTTGACAAAAGTGTTGAAGGTACAAATTAAAATTGTAACTTTAATATATAAAATTTTTAATTTCGTCGCTATTTTGAGAATTTTGGTGATGAGGTTAAAAATTTAACTGTAAACTCTATATTTCGAGCAGAAAAGTAACATTTTATTTAAAATATGGAAAAATGGAGACTTGTGGCACACCCCGTCCATCGTGGTTTGCTCTATGAGGGTAAATCAAATATGAACCGGAATTTTTATCATGTCGCCATGAGAGCATTGACAGTTTGCGCATACCCTTAGACATGTTAGATGGGGATATTACTTGACTTCCTGCACTCAAGCGATTTTTGTTCTCGCTGTTCGTCAATTGTAAATACAATAATCGAACAAGAGCTTCATTCGCACGTTACGCATCGCATTATTATTAATTTTTTTGCCGTTGAAAGTGTAAAGTCCACTGATTCTTTGTAAACTAGAAGCACAGTTTGGGAATACTGAAGACAACTCAAGTGTATGAATGGCAGAAAAAATGTTTGGAAGGACGAACTCTAATTGAAAATGAACCGTATGCCCGTCTGCTCGGATCAGTGTGACTGCGGACAAGATTAACGCTGTTGTGCACGTCGATTTTCTGCATAAATGTCTTACGGTTAATGCTGCCTACTACTGTCAGCTATTGGATGAAGTAAAACGTGCATATCGGCGGAAGAGGCGCAAATTTTTGGTCAGAAATGTGATTTTGATTTATGACAATGCCCGCCTCTACTCTGTTAATCTGACACATCAAAAATTAGAGGAAATGCATTGGTCAGCATTAGAACACCCTCCTTATAGTCCCGACTTATCACCTCGCGAAAGAAGCTCTAGAAGGAGAGCAGTTTCATGATAATGCTGCTATGACATTTGTGCGCAATTGGTCGCAAACACGCCTCCCTTCTTTTTATGATGATTACATTAAAAAACTCCCAATCCGTTGGGAAAAATGCATAACAATATCAGGAGATTATGTAGAAAAATAGTTAACAACTTTCATGTAACTGTATTGTACCAATAAATCGTTAAAAACAAATTTCGGTTCATATTTGATTTACCCTCGTATTTATAAATGAAATGAGTAAAGAGCATATGCCTTTTGTATGGGACACATGGTTGCCTATGTATTTCACAGATCAACATTGCCATTAGGATTTTGGTAGAATTTAAAATAAATTGTTCCATGTCGCCCACGATCTACCAAAAATGGGTTCGCGATTAACTAGTCGATCGTCATCAACTTGGTGGTCATTCCTAGGTTAAAGACTCGCAACATCCCTTTGGGATCCAAAAATGATAATCTTACAAATGTTTAATTTGTATGAAAGTTTGCTAATTTTTGAAGTTAGAAATGTGGAAATGGTGGTAAGGGATCTGTTTAGGAAGGACAATGGGTAAAATAAAGAACAAAGTTTTGGAACATATAGATATAAACGTGGTTTAAGATGGGTCCTTATATTCCTGAGATATAGCCAATGAAACATTTTATCGAGCAAACGCCTCGCATATGTTATACTTATGTAAATAATTGCAATTAAAATGATTTAAAATTAATAAAAACATATTAATTAAGTAATGTGTCTTGCTTTTTTATTTAATTTTAATGTTACATATTCTACTTCAGTTGTTTACTTTGAACTGGTAACAAACATGCAACAGTTAACTTAGTTAATCACACAACCATTTATTTGTCTAACACAATTCCGAAGACAAAGCAAACGTGAGGATTAAGGAGCATTTCCTGAGTAAGACAATATGCTTAGAGAAAATTGCGTAATTCTGCCAGGATGTTTTGCCTTTAAGATCTACACCACCCTGCAAACACCACTCCACACGATGCCGATTAGAAGCTTATGCAAATTAAAGCAATTTTATTCGAAAATTGACATTTCCTACTGCAAATAGCGATGTTTAGGAATATATTCCCTCAAGCTGGTTAGGTGCAAACGGGAGTGCTTCCCATTGAAACAGAAAAGCCGGATTATGGCTTTCAATATGTGTTAGAACCTGGAGTATGGTTTAATTATTCTCTAACTGTACAACTGTGTAATCACTTTAGATTTCCTACTTTTGGAAAATGCAATTAAAAGAGGACTTAATTGGATGATAATAAATTATGTATTTATATAACAACTTGATGTTACTTAAGTCGTAGCTAGTTATTATTATTGTTATAGTTTGGTAAATTATTAGAAACAAAATAAACGGCAATTGCTATGCTTGTTCAACTTATGCACTCTTAATATATTGTTATTTTAAATATTTACATATCAGTAGAATATTTTCCAAGGGGAAATTGAGAAGCATAACTTTCTTACAAAATAAAAATTTACACATATATTTGTTAGCGGAATCCCCTTAAACACCCTGTATAGTTGCCAAGTGGTGGCAACTTGGCTACGTCAGGACGGGCGAGCTCAAGAAACGCAGCAGGAATGTATCGCGCAGCAGTACCGAAGAGCCGCCGCGATAAATCGCTTGTACCTTCGAAAAGATAAATAGAGTCCTATTCTTGAATATCGACTTTTATTGGCGAAAATACCCCCTATTTTTCACCCCTAAAGTTTACATCAGAAGTGGGATATCTCCTTCTGCAAGATAAAGGAGGAAGGACCTAAAATTTAAAAGTGATTGTTAGTGCGTTTAGTTCGAGTAAAACAAAGGGCAGTAATCGAGAAACAACGCCCTAAGGTACATGAATCGAAAATAGTAACCAGTGACTGTGACAATAAACTCTGTCACCAACAAAGTGTAAATGATGTGGAAATTTCAACAAAAAAGCTACCAAAATCTTTAAATACAAAAGATCGAAATTTCATCAGCAATGGCCACCGCCCAAACGTCTCAAGCTGCAAGACAGTCGGTTGAAACCAATGCGCACAGTGATAACGCAACTGTATCTGATGTCACCAACGCAGCTTCAGAGCATTTTAGACTCGATCATGACGACAAACCCTTTACGACACTTGAAGGGATGGATGACGTCATTAGAATACAGCTGGAACCGGGAACCTCCGATACCTGATCGTGTTTTACTAACGGGAGGCGCCCTTCGATAGCGAGCGGCGAGATTTTATAAACACTGGAAGCCTGTCGTGCGCGATTGAGTTTCATTTCGTTGGAACTTTGTAGTGGCTTTTCCCAAACAAGCCACATCTGCTACCTGCTACACACCGACGCTCGTTTATGGTTTATCAACTCAAAAGACACTTTAGTGGAATATGGACATGCTAAGCTGATATAGAATCCAATCGAAATTGGGACATCATCAGACTCTTCTGGAACAAAGTACCCTAAATGAAAGTCACATAGAAGATGCAAGTTATTCATCCATTGTAACAGATTCACTTACCAAACAAACACGTGGATGTATGGACTCTACTAGCAATTCCAATAAAAATAGTTGCAAATCTAATGGAAATGTCAGGAATGGACGAGCAATATAAAAAAAGAGTTTAATTACGTCATATTGCGATTGAAATGCATCGTCAAGATGACCAAATCAAACGAGTTAAGTGCGAATATTATTAAATGTATTACCCTGACAAGGCCGTTGTCAAGCCCGAGTTAAATTCACAAATAGCTCTCATGAACCAGTCTAAAATTTCTGCGCTCTAGCCAAAGAAACTTGAAAGTCAAATATGAAGAGCCCGTATACCTGGAACCAGGAGCTTCTAGTCTACCCATATACTCTTCCTAATCTACTACCCTATGAAAGATCCATCCTTTCAAAAGAATAACAGATGCTCAACAATCAGTGAAGACTCTGGCTCATTACAGAGTAATCAATAAATGTGAGTAGAAATTATATTTCTATTGCAGTATTTATCTGATTAAATACTTGATTTAAAAAAGCAAAAAAAAAATTTTGAAAAGGCAAAAAAAAAAAAATTGAATTTGTTTTTATATGTTTACAATGTTACACAAGAATAATACATGAAAGACGGCTAGTGGCGATCCCACTATGCTAAAGGAGTGGCGATCCCACTCGATGAAATACTAACACCAAAGACGGCCTGTGGCGATCCCACTGTGCTAAAGGAATGGCGATCCCATTCGAAATACTAACCTAACCCAAAGACGGCCAGTGGCGATCCCACTGTGCTAAAGGAATGGCGATCCCATTCGATGAAATACAAAAACCCGGAAGACGGCTGGTGGCAATCCCACCATGCTAAAGGAGTGGCGTTCTCACTCAAAACGAAAAAAAAAAACACACACACACACACACACACACACACAAAAAGAAATACATACTGTAATCGTGATAATAATGTGATTATCAAAACAAAAATACTGCCTTTGAATTTTGTACTTCTAGAAAAAAAAATAACTTATGGTGCGAGGACGCCCTTTACAGAATGGCCGTGTTAGCGGAATCCCCTTAAACACCCTGTATAGTTGCCAAGTGGTGGCAACTTGGCTGCGTCAGGACGGGCGAGCTCAGGAAACGCAGCAGGAATGTATCGCGCAGCAGTACCGACCATACGCCGGAACTGAAGAGCCGCCGCGATAAATCGCTTGTACCTTCGAAAAGATAAATAGAGTCCTATTCTTGAATATCGACTTTTATTGGGGAAAATACCCCCTATTTTTCACCCCTAAAGTTTACATATTTATATTTTTTACAACACTTTACAGGCCTAACCATGCAATCCAACTCAAGGTGCCATAGGTAGCTAGTAGATATATCATGGCGCTTCTACGCCAAATGACGTCACAGCAGTTTCAGATGGCATGTCGCTGAAGAAGTAGAGAGGCGGGGCATGTTGAGTATTAAATAAAAGGGCGTGTACTTGTCTAACAGTTGGTTTTGCTTGGCTAACCAGCTGTTAGACAGTAGCTGTCCAACTAAAATCAACTGTTAGACAAGTAGCTGTACAACTGAAACCAACTGCTAGGCAAGTAAAGCCAACTGTTAGACAAGTACACGCCGTTTCATTTGGAACCCAACATGCTCCTCCCCTCTACTTCCTCAGTGACATGCCATCCGAAGCTGCTGTGACGTCATTTGGCGTAGAATCGCCATGATATATCTACAATCTAAATCTAACGGTGTCTACGTAGGTCATCCATCAAGCAATTTGCGTAATAGATACAATGAATATTCTGTTGGCTTCAAAAATAAACATCTAGAAGAATCAAATCTCACCATGCATTTAATAATTGTACAGCTCAAATAAAGCAGACATTTTACATACAAGAATACTCAAACATTTAAAGGCCACAGAAATTCATAAATATTTATAGTTGCAACAGTATACACTCTAAAGACTTGTCGAGACAGGGGCAACACGTTGCAACATTCATATCAACTTTTGTGGAATTATGTTTTTTGCCATTATAAACATGCCACACAAATAGGAAACCAAGTGTCCACACGAAGGAGATAGATTTCCTTTAAGTTTTCGTAACCATGAAACATCTGGCATATATGGGAAACGGGGTGTCTACATAAAAGAAACATTTTTTAGATCATTATTTCATTTTAGTTCTACCTACCTGTGACCTGCTGCAAGCAACTGATTGGTCATAAATCTCCACACAAAAGGAACACAAGGCGTAAATCGCATTTTGTCGACGTCTGCTTTCTTCGAAGTTAACCGTTCCCCCACGAAACACGGGGAAATATTGGTAGTGGTGAACTAAGCGACCAGAAATATTTAGCAACAACCGACAACTTTGTTTGTAGAAACTGGTCAAAAGTTGCTACTTGTTGTCTCTGTGTGGAGCTCAATACGCACTGTCGACTAGTCACCAGTGACTTGGTCGATGGCGACAGAAAACATGACAACTAGGTTTGGAGACAGAGCAACTTAAACACTACTTACTGTACACTCGTGTAGAATGGATGTCGAAGAAATTGCAACACTTACAGCATTACTGATTTTAAACAGAAAAAAGGAATGAAAAACAAAAAGATATTGGATGCATCTATTGTTACAAGTAAAATGTGAAGAAAGAATGTTTAATACATTTTAACTTTTCACCTCCAAATAACTCAAGTACTTTTTCCCATTGTTTTTTTCCTGCTGAAATATTTATTCGTCACATGATAAATCCATAATGGTTTTTTGGGATTCTATCTCTAATATGAATTTTTCTGTGTCAAATTCTTGCGCCCTTTTCTACGGTGACGTATTGTTTACAGAATACCAGGCAGAGTAAAAAGTCGTCCTTAGTGTGAAAGCGTCCCAAGTGCGTAAGCAAATATTTAAACAATAAAACATCACGGTCGCCGTCGAGCGAGTTGACAACGACTAGTCGATAGTTTTCGAACACACCTTTAATAGAAGGTTTGGATAGAAATTTAGATTAAATGGAATATTCGTAGGTTATGAATGTGAAATCCATGAAATTAGTTGGAAAAACAATGGCCTACTATTGGGACATACCCTCAGATTCGTAAAATTTCATCGCACTATCTTTATATTTCTTTGTGTATTTATTGTCAAATAAAGTTTTTCAATTATTTATCTTGAACAATTGCACAATCTAAGTGTTAAAACTATTAAGTAATTTTAACGTTTTCATCCAATTATTCCACAGTAGTGATTATCAATCTTTTTAAACAGTAGTGGCGCCCAAATTTTGTGAACTCATTTGTTTTTAAAAGTTACAGACCCAGCATGCTGCTCTACAATGATCAACTACCTCCCTATGCATTGGCACCACATAGTAGAGTGTCCTGTCTTTCATGAGGCAGTTGATATGGAAACAAGCAGCAAATGCGATTTTTCTTTCAAATTACAAGGTTAAGCCGCTTTACACTTTGGCCAAAAGAAAACACCATTGACTCAAAATTCAAAGAAAAAGATCGCCATTAATAATGAATGTCAGAAGTTTAGCTTAGAATTTTCAAAAAAAAAACAAATTTTAAAAGACAGTTGCAAATTGAAAAAAAATTAAACCTACATTTTTGGTTTTAAGTAAAATTTAAGGGAAAAACAGTTATAAACAGCACTTAAAACTGTAAAAAAGGAAAATTTTCAAAAATTACAAAATTTGTTAAAATAAAAAACTCCAAAAATTTCGAATTAGATAATTTTCGAAGTGGATACTTTTTTTCATATTATTATTAATTTTCTTCATATTAGTTTGGCAATTTTGACATTTGTTTTTAGGCTATGAAGATTTTAACAAAATTTAAGTCTAAAAGGTGAAAAAAATAAGAATAAAATACTTGAATTTAAACCTCAAATTTGGAAAGAGAGTTTTAATTAATACTTAATAAAAAACTACATTATTTTTTATAAATTTTTATAAATTTCATAAAAAACGTCAAAAGTGTAAATGTATCACAATTGAATTTTGAAGAAATAATGTCTGTGGGAGTCAAAATCTTCAGTTTACTGATGAAATTTTGACGAAACAATATTATCATCTTGGAGACAAAATGTAAAAAAAAGAATCAAGATTTTAACTTTAAACTCGAAATTTCTAATTCAGACCCTCGAAATGTGTATATTAAGTAGCAAGTTCGAAATGTCAAAAAAAACAAAAGTTCGAAAATCGAAATTTTAACGCTAACTCAATTTTAAATACAAAATTTAGAGGGAATGTTGATGTCAGTAACAAATCGAGATAGAAATTTACGTTTAAAGACGTGTGTAGTGTTTCAGGTTTAAAGTTCCAGTTGCTAAATAACACCAGTTTTTTTTATTTATATTGAAATATCGAAAAAAAATATTTATTTGAATGTTTTATTTCAGTAAGTTGCAAGATGCTTAAGCCAAATTTTTGGGTTGAAGAAAGTCAAAATTTTAAGTTTATAACAAAGAAGTTGTGAAAAGAGGCCAATAAAAGTTGAAATCTCGAAATTTTCTGGTGAAATTTTAGATTATATGATTTTTTTTATAACTTTAAATATTATTAATTAATTTTTTCTGGATGTTTCAGTTGTGAAAAAAAAAAATTAAAATACCAAATTTGCTACCGAAATTGCCGAAAGAGTCTCAATCTCATGTTTATAAAAATTCTCAATAAATAAATTGAAAGGTTGAGTTTGTAATAAAATTTTAAATTTTAGACAAAAATTAAAAAAATGTTGATGTTAAAATTTTCTCAAATTTAAAATCGAAATTTTAACATTTTTTCTGATATTATCTAAACTTGAACTATGGTTAGAAAAAAATCTTAAGTTACAATTAATATTGCAAAAGTCTATATTTTCGAGTTTTTAAACAAGAAAACGCTCAAAAAATACAATTCACATTTATAATATAAATTTCGAGAAAAATGCGTCAAAAGTCGAAATTTTAAATTTACGGTTGATATTCTAAAAAAAAAGTTGAAATTTTAATGTTGAAGTCAAAATGTTACTCTTCTATGGATATGTTTATCGCAAAATTCGACTTACGAAAATAATAATTAAAAGTTCCAAGTCAAAATAACGAAGAAAAAATTAATTCAATGGTGCATACAAAACTCCAAATTTTTGGTTTATAATATGTATTATAAGGAACAGTTCAACCATACTCGAAAAAAATTAACTATAAAATGTAGAAAATCTTAACCTTATAAATTTTGACAATTTGGTTCAAAAATTCAACCCTAATTTTACTTTTTATAAACAGAGGAATCTCGAATATTCGAGGTGAAAAATTAAGCTTAAACTAAATTTTTTGATAAATGAAGTTTTACTCTTGAGATAAATTCAAGATTCATTAAAATGAAATTAGTGCTTTTAACACGAGATTTGGCCGAGAAAAATATTGAAATTTCGAGAAAAACTTTATATTGAAAAAAAATTGGGTTTAGAAATATAAGAATGGTGATAAATTTCAAATTTCCAATTTTTCTTCATAAGTTCAGAGCTTCTAGAACAGTCGAAATTTCGAGATCACAGTCGAATTTTTCAAAGCATTTTTTTAAATAAATTTATTTATTTTTTTATTGCGAAGGTTAAAGTATACTTTATTCAACTCAAAACACCAGATTAAAGTACCATTTTAACCGTAAGGATAGATAAAATGGAACTTTAACAGCAAGGATAGATAAAATACTTTAATTAAGTAGGTATCTATTTTTATTTGAAATAATAATTATTATTAGATACAACTTAATTATCTTTAGTGCTTTCATTGATAATAACTTGGATCGTACCATTCACATTTCCCGAAACATGGATGTCCGGAACAGAACGGTGTTCAGAATGGTGAACAGACGGGCATACAGAAGATATAGTATTACTAACAATCCCACTCGTTGACCCAACTAGTATCTTCTTTGAAACTTCAATTTTACTTCGTACTGAATTTTCTATATAAGTTTCAGCTACTGATGATGACTTCCATCCCCCTGCGCGCTTTATTGTCACCATGTCAGCCCCTGAGTTTGCCATCATTGTGGCTGCAGATCGTCTAAAACAATGACCACTGTATTTTTCTGAATCCGGTAAATTTAGGAAATCGGCAATTTTTCTTGGGACTTTATATAAAGTGTTTGTGCCTACAGGCTGGATAGTACACTTTTTTTGTCTATAGTTAATAAAAAACTTATTATGAGGAACGTGTTTAGGACGTAAGCCGATATATTTTCTTATGATGTCCAAAACACCCACTTCCTGGTCAGTTATACAAAAAGACCGATCTTTTTTGGTTTTAGTATCAATCAGTTTAACGATCATTACTGATGTTCTATCATCAATGTTAGACATCTCTAATTTATACAATTCATCGGACCGACATGCCCCATATAAACCCATTACCGCCACAACCTTCATAAACAAATAATCATCATCGGGAGCTTCTTTTATAAATCGAATGATATCATCAGGTTCAAAAATGTTCGATTTCTTAGGTTTATAACCATCACATGGTTTCTTCAATAATGCAATTAGTTTACTGTATCTGTAAACAATAATTCGTATTAGCAAAAAAATTATACACTAAATTTGACGTTACTTACTTTGAAATGTCACAATTTTCGTTGACCAAAATTGTAGACTTCAGCTTCGAATAATAAGACCACAATGTTGATGGCTTCACCTTCTTTGCTTTTTCAGAAAAATATGCCAGAAATACCGTTTCACTTAAACTATTAATCTTCTTTGCCATTTTCCACCTTTGAAAGCATGTGTACTCTTTTTCATATATTAATCGCGATTTTTGAGGCAATAATTTAGCTACTGCCTCTAACGCTTCTTTCTTCACACATACCGGAATGTTTTCCTGCTCTACCTCGTTTTCACACATTCTTGAGATCTTGGGATTCATACGGATCAAAATTGAAAAATTGATATGAAACAATTATTTATTTGGTATAACTATAGCAACATACCAAACGAACCAACTGCGATTTAATTTTTGACTGCTTTTCTTATTTCTGTCTGCAAAATTATTGAGTTTTTCTCTCGATTTTTCTTTAACCTACGCAATAAAAAAAAATACAATGTTACACACGACGGTAAAATTTCATTATCGACTCGTGAAATTTAATTAATTCGCTCCTTCGTCGCTCATTAATTAAACATTTTCACTCGTCGATAAAAAATAATTTTACCGTCTTGTATAACAAATAACTATTGTAAAGTTTTTACTTTGACTTGAAAGCCTTTTCAGATAATTCGATAAAAAAAATGTTGTTCGCAAATTTCGGCTGATAAAAGATTTTGTTCAAAGGAAACTGTGCTTCCTTAGATTCCACGTTGGAGAACGCTGTCCCTGATATAACACGAGGACGTCGGACTCGGACAAAATAGTGACAAGATATCTATAATTATTTCTGCTACTAAAACTCGAGATTAATGTGCTAAAGCATACCTCATGACTAGAGGGTTGGGGTGTACAATTGTTAGTAATCTTTATCAGGAGAGCATTAAGCTTTTTCGATGCTCTATGTAACTCATTAATGAGGACTTTTAAATAAACAATTAAAAAAAGGAAAAATTTAATAAATGAATAAACGAGATCTTTCATTTTATTTATAAGTTTTTAACTTGACTACTAAAAAAGGGTATTTAGCGTAAATCAAAATAAATGACCACCAAAAATTCCTTCGCGTTGTCTTCTTTGCATCACTCTGCAACTTAACACAAAAAAGCTATTTGGCAGATTTAAAATAAAGGAGTAATAAAAAATTGCAAAATGGTAAGAATACCATGCAAACCACTTGTTGCATCTTCATAAACCTGTCCTTTCACGCCACCAATAGAATATTATTGTCATTGAGCCTTTTGTCCTATTTCAGTCATGTTAGAGAAAAATGTCTGAATATGGGCCCCCATTTTGTTTTTTCTATATTACTTAAGCGGCTTACTAACTACGCCGTTTAAGTAATATAAACGGCTTACGTAGTTAGAGTCTAAAAATTTGCATATAGTTAGTCTATAAACTTATAAATAATTCTCTCACGTACAAATATTTCCAATATAAAAGAAGATAATAATAATAAATTAAAACTGAAATGTTGGCATTTTTTTACTTAGTCAGAGTGTTTGAATTATGGGCCCCACAAAACGAACACAAAAATGGTATGTAATTTAAAATGTTTAAATTAACTTTTACTGGAATTTAAATTGGATTTTAAAAATTTGCTTTTTCTTTTGTTATGGAACGTAGTAGCAAAAAATTCTGGGGCTTTAGGAAGATTCATTTTCTCTAATATTTTTTAGAGGCTCTTTTAGCGCACTTCCTGACATTGCTTATCCAAAATAAGTTCCAAATTTAAATATTGGTGGGCCATGGACCCATTCATATTTTGACATTTCAAGAGGTCCATATTAGTAACAATAAATTATTAGGAAACAAACACCGAATGTATTTTTACAGGTTTGTTATTGGCATTTTAGTTAAAAAAAAATAATAAAGCTTTATATAAGTATTAGCTATTTGGTCAACACTCGCAATCATATTCAGTTTTAAATCTACCAAATATCTTACTTACAACTTACCCTGACTTAAAAATGTTGCTACATATTAACAATACAAAACAAGAACTAAATGTGGTATCGAATATTTTTAGCCTTCAGCTAGGCATGTTTTAAGCATGTCATTCAGTAAACCAGCACGATTTGATGGAGGCCCATATAAAATTCAGAGCCCATGTTCCAACCTTTTCCTCTACTTTCTATTTTGCATTGTTTTAACAACCAAAACAAAGCAAATACCATTTTAAATACTTGTATTTGTAGCGGTCAGACAAAATTTAATAATATCAGACAGACAAACCTTCTTAATGTATCTGGGGGATGAGAAATATGGTGTGGCTAAACAATTTTTGGCTTTTTCTTTGCGTAAAATATAGTTTTTTATTGAATTCCTACTTAGTTTAATCCATCTTTTACGCCTTATTTTTTTTTATTGCAACTGAAATAATAGAAGAGTTCATTTTTAGAGCATTTAATGAACTAAATCGTTGGTTGTTCAAAACAGTAACTATACGAATGCATTAGTTTTTAATGTTACTTCAACAGATGCCTGAGTCTGTATAAAGTTACACAGTGCATCAAAGTTATCACAAACATGTTAGAATATATTTCATCCACAAAATGGCTGATTAGTGGCTTGTATAAATTGGCGGGTGAGATGGAAATAGTTGGATATGGTTTATCAAGAGCAGGTATTGAATCACTCTAGTGTTGTCAGCGCAAACAAACGAACAGCAGCCCTTAATTACGTTTATCGGGCCTCTGGGGAAGAGCATAATAATTAGAACTGATTTAATTTGGAATCGGATTGCATTAGTAGCTCAAATAATAGGTATTGTCTCGTCTTATGTGTGTGAAGCTATAGGAACATGAACCTAGTGAATGGTGCAATAAATATTCATGTGAATAGATTTATTTCCATAGCATGTCACTCATTCAGTTTTAATATATACATACCTAGTTGGTGGTGTTAATGCTAAAAGCAATTTGCATTAGTATTATGTAATGTTTTCGTCGGGCAACTAATCCTCCAAACACGTGACCTAGGATCTTAATATTGTCCAGTTTAAAATGTACCTCCTAAATAGCAATACATTTAAACCAGCGAGGTAAACGTCGAAAAAGAAGATAATACAATTAGCCCAATTGTAAGTTAAATAATTTTGTTACGGTTTCCGGTAAAACTGATTTAGGTAAAGCAAGAGCAATACCGTTTATTTAAGAAAAAACGCTTTATTTTTGTTGTACAGGTTGAACCAAATTTGATTTTCACTACAAGGATCCCGTAAACTATTAAAGATACAAGGAAGCTTAAATGGGAAGAGTAGTGCAGAATTTAATGCCCAATATTATTTCGTTGAGAAAACAATTGAATTCCAATTCGTCTTGATTTTATTAAGCAAAAACTGAAAATCGCCATTTTTAAAAATCACCTGTAACTTGTTTATTTGAAGTCCGATTAAAAAAATTTAAAAACTGTTATTAATTTGTTTTTATGCCTTTTTATTGGCGTACATTAATTTGTTCTAAATTCAACTGTTTCCGAGAAAATTATGTTAACTTTGTTATTTCTTATAGACGCCATATTGGATTTTATCATTTTCGAATTTGGCATATTTTTCTGCATTTTTGGCAGTTCCTGAAAAAGCAATAATTATTATTAAAAAACCAAAAATATTACAACAAACTCTATATCATTGAAATATTTATTTATAATCTTAACGTGCATGATTCCGTTTAAGTTACGTAATTCTTAGAACATTATTATAACTTTATTAAGGGCAACTTTCCCATGACTCATATGCAAGTGTGCATTCTAGACTTCTCTACAGGTTAAACATTTGATGACAAATAATGTGAATAAATATGTGAATCATTTCTAATGTTCAATTGTTAAATGTTTCATGTTACATTCAATGTTAAAAGAATTTTTGTAAAAATCGCCGACAAAATTTTTAAAACATCTACACGTTTTCATAGAATTACGCAATTTAAAGGGGTGTATGTACGTTAAGATTTTATGTAAGTCAGCAAGATGGCTGCATAAAAAATGGAATTTGGTACTCATGTTGCGACTGGGCATTTTGAAACTCATAAGAGTTGTTAGACAATTTTGATGTAATTCTAAGCTCGTGTATTTCCATCAAAGTATCTGACAATGTTTTTAAATGTCAACAAATTGTTTTGAAATTCTGTCATTGTTGCGATGAAAAGTTAGTTTTTGTAAAACTGTCATTAAAAGTGACATTTTTAGTTCATCGATAAGTGAACTAAAAATTGACTTTTATAATGATACGTGTCAAAAATACTTTTAACACTAGGGCGATAAAGTTTTTTCGCACTAGTGTTAAAAGTAAATATAGCAGCGTTTCCCAAACTTTTTTTACCCTGACCCGGTTGTTTTTAATATTTCCCGTTCGCGATCCACTAAAAGATGTTTCAATTACATTTTAATGTATAAGAACTAATCATTTGTGAGTATGAAGACAATTTTGCAACCTGGTATTTTATTTTTATGGCCCGGTGCCGGGTTGTGACACACTATTTAGGAAACACTGATATACAGCAATATGTAATATTATTAAATAGAAAGCTGTACTGAAAAAATTAGAAAGATTTTTTTTTGGTTGAACGGACTGGTCCTTGATTATTGTGTAATATTGTTTCCAAACATTAAAACATATTTAAATAGTTATAAATTATTTATTTATAATATTAATATTACCATTACAAGCTGAACGGTTACTTATTTAAGTTTTCCTGAGAAGTAATTGCAGAGATATTCATGCTAGTAATCCATGCAAAAACTAGGACAGATGTTGCTTTTAGTTTGACGCAACTTTTTACTACATATTTGGTCTGGAGCTTCATTCAAATAAATCTTGTACGCTTGTTTTAATACTTGCTTATATCCTAGTTGTTCTTGATTTGAAAACTAGCTTTTATCATAGAGAGATTCCAAAACTTAGAATTTCCTTCGACGTAAATTAAAAATATATTTTGAGTGAAGTTATCCGCTAGATTCTTTGTTTCATACCGTCATATTTTTGTCCCAATTTCTGGAGCAATAAATCTCAGTTGATGTATTTACTGTTTCTTCAACATGTGGTGGAATAATAAATGTGCTTTAATTTCCAATCTTTTCTTCAAAATTGATGTTTATTAGCCATAAAATATACAATATTTTAGGACAGGTTCAATTGTGGTTACTAATAAACATTAAACAACTTACAATTGTTTTACTTAGTTACACGCTATCCAGCACCTGACTTGATTGTCAGATGTAATTGTCAATTATGTAATTCAACACGCAAACAATAAATCCAAAATTCAACCCTAGAGGCAGCATTTTCTTTTTTAATTTAACAGTTTTACAAAAAATATTGTATGATACACTTGTTAAAAGTGATTTTATTTTGTTCGTGGGGTTGCTCCACTCGCTACGCTCGTTCCGCAATACTCCCCACTCACAAAATAAAATGTCACTTTTAACACTTGTATCATAAATAACTATTTTAGCCAGCTATTGAATCAATCAAACACACAGTGGCTTTTCAAATGACACTAGAAAATGCTACAATAGATACTTGAAACAATTTGCTTCGATTGACATAGATTTAACAAACTGCTTCATAAGACACAGTTTTATATACAGATGTGGAAATATAAGATTCTTTCTGTCGACAAGTTGTTGGTGTAGAATATTTAAATCACTAGATTTCAATTTACATCTAGGCAATAAATTCCCAATGGTTTTCACGAGATCTCTTGTTCATCAAAAACAAAAAGCAGGGACGCTTAGTATATCCGCGTTACTGGCCAAGGAAAACGCAGAAAGGTCAGTACAGGTAATCTATTGGTGAGTGTGATATGGTGATAAGTTATCCCTTTATATTGTTCACTCAAACAAACTGAGCGGCCTGTTAGGACTTTGTCAAATAAATTGCCATTGTGGAGAAGGACAAAATTAAGCCTTGGAATTATCGATAAAAAATGCCAATTAATTGAGTGTTAGGGTGAAATTTCCAACATTCACATTAAATAGTCTACTTTATGGCAATAAACCATTTCATCATCACTAAATAACCTTTCAAAATATTGCACAAACGCTCTTTCTCTTGATCGAAAATATGATACCTATATAAGAAGTGGGGAAAAAACTACACGTGATAGAAGAAAACTGATTGCAATTTGAAATCAGCATGGCTATTTAACTCTTAAACAATTCAAAAATCGAAATCAACAGAAATTGTCTTACAAATTGTTCCCCAGTGTTATTCTTGCTAGAAGTAATAGAAATGACTAGGAAAATTTCCTTTGATATTATTTTTGTAACTTTTTCTAGTCTTATTATTTTTTGCCTTCCTGCATATGCATTAACAGAAAATGTTAACGTTTTTCAATTTAAAATATATAAAGCAACGTCCTCGATTGTTATAAACCGCATAAGAATCTCGTTACATTATTAGCCATTTTTCGCTAATATGTTCTTATTATAAGTTTTCAGTGACACACGATTTACAGTGAGAAACAAGTCTTGAAATTAGTCGAAAATATTTAAAGTAGTAATTAAAAAAACACGTCCCTTAAATGTTCTGCAGCACTCTGAGTAGTTAATTTTTCATTTTAAGAGAACATTTAAATTGTTAAGCTCGTTGTCTCTTTACTAAACTTCGAAATATCTGCTCTACTTCCGCGTAATTTCGTAAATATCTTCCTTATCCTGGAAATAAGTTTGCTTCCATAGTTTCAATGATTTAACTCTTTGCAAGCTGAAAATAAATGGAGTTATATTAAATGTAGCATGTTAAAGATGCCGCAAATAACTGCAGGCTATAAATTTAAAGGTAGATAGCATAAATTCAGAGAGATGTTTTAGTGTTTCTATATTTCTCGTTGAAGACTCACTGCTTACTTTTAAATAAATAAAACTTCATCTTTTGAATCTTCCAGTCAAATGTTACTTTTCTAAGAATGTTATAAATGAAAGTTCGTATTACAGTCGCTTTCAGATTAAATTACGGTACTTAGGTTTGTTTTAGGAATAAATAAGTTATTTCTGAAATGAGTAATCCAAATCTAGCTCTAGTAGGGCAAGTTGAAATATAAAAAAGGATTGATAGGTGGGTGCTTCCGAAAATGGTTTACATAAATTAACTTCAATAAATTAAGCTCAAGTTACAAACTTCAACTATTTTCCATTTTTTATGTCCCTTAATGTCAATTCAAATGTTTTGAATCAACAGCGCAAGAAAATGTGGTTAAATTTAACACTAACTTTTTTTAGGCAATTTTTAGATTTGCTAATGGTAAAATAGCAAAAATTTAGGTTTTTTTTGCACAATAAAAGTACTTTCGCTCACTTTCAAATGAAACAAATTTAAAACGATTGAATTTTACGAGGTTAAATCAAATATGAACCGGAATTTGTTTTTAAATATTTATTGATACAAGATACCTATATGAAAGTTATTAACTATTTTTCTACATAATCTCCTGATTTTATTATGCATTTTTCCCAACGGATTGGGAGATGCCATTAGCATAAAAAGAAAGGAGACGTGTTTGCAGCCAATTGCGCACAAATGTTTTAACAGCAGCAGCATCATCATGGAATCGCTCCCCTCTTAGAGCTTCTTTAAGTGGCCCAAACATATGATAATCGCATGGTGATAAGTCGTGACTGTAAAGAGGGTAAACTAATGTTGCCCAATGCATTTCCTCTAATTTTTGATGTTGCAAATTGGCTGAGTGTTGGCAGGCATTGTCGTGAAGCCAAACCACTTTTCTGACAAAAAATTTGCGCCTCTTCCAGCAATATGCACGTTTCACTTCATCCAATAGCTAGCATTAGTGGGCAGTATTAACCGTACGATGTTCATGGAGAAAATCCAGGCTTGACCAGCATTAACCTTGTGCGCAGTCGCACCAGTCTGAGGACGACGAGCATTGGGTTCATTTTCAACTTGAGTTCATCCTTTCAAAAATTTTTGTGCCATTCATATAGTTGAGTTTTCTTCAAACAAGTATTCCCAAATTGTGCTTCTAGTATGGGAAGAATTTGGGTGGGTTTTACACCTTTAACGGCAAGAAACTGACGAACGGCGAGAACGGAATTCGCTTGAGTGCAGGAAATCACGTGATATCCCCACCTAACATGTCTAAGAGTATGCGCACATCCGACGCCCTCATGGCGACATGATAGAAATTCCGGTTCATATTTGATTTGCCCTCGTATAAAACAGGTTATTTTTTGCGTTAGAAATCTTATGATATGGATGACATATTAAACAACGATTTTTGGATTTTGTCTCCATTTCATTGCCTAACTGATGTGACTAAGTTGGCATAACGAACAGTCCTCGTTAGCCCAATTTTTTTTTAATGCTGGAAGTTGTTATAATAAATCTGGAGATGGAATCATTTTTGATAATAATATTACCAAATTTAATATTTCTGATCATCTCATCAACTAAAAAGATTGTTTAAATAGTGTCTCTTTGCATAGTTTGGCATTGGAAAGCCCACCAGTTCCATCTGGCCTACAATAAAATGGGTAAGAGGGAAAGAGAAAACAGATAATTACAACCAAGGTATATACATTTAACTATACCAGTGGCGGCTGGTGTATAGGCACTGTGGAACTGCCGCACCCCCAATTTCGTTTACGAGTTTTTTCTCAAAATTTTCTGAACACTTTTCATTACACAATTTTTTGTAGAAATTTTAAATTTTCTCCGATTTCTTTTACAGAAATTTTAGGTTTCTTTCACGAAGTAACGACATTTAAAAACTTATTTTATTTTTAATTTTGATCAAAATCCCATTTTCAAATACTAATTTTTGTAAAAGTCCTAAGAAAGAAATCAATATTTCGATCAGAAATAAAAATGTTAAGGAAAACTCAAATTTCCTTGAAAATGTCAACATTTTGAGAAAATAATTACAATGTCAGTGTTCTTAAAATTTCCTCTGGAAGTTTTAATTTCTCCAGATTTTTCTTTGTTTCTCTAATTTGCTTTAAAAATGTCGTTATTTCGCGACATTTTGATAATTCAAAGTTCATTTTATTTTGTAGTTTTGACAAAAAATGCTAGTAAAAAACTGAAAAGCTCTATAAAAATTTTTAACATTTTGGAAAAAACAAAAGATTTGACTTTTTGCAAAGATATTTCAATTTTTTGCAAATTTCAACTTTTTCTCTACGAAATTCTGATTTTTTTTCCTATGAAATTTTTGTTTTTTTCTAAACATTTTATACAAATATTTTTTTTTAATTTCAACATTTCCTGGAGATTTTGTCTTTAAAATATTTTTTCTTGTAAAAATTTTGATTTCTCTCTAATTTGTTTTGGAAATTTAAAAGTTTTTTAACGAAATTTTTATATTTTAAAGTTTACTTTATTTTGTAATTTGGATAAAGAACTGAAAATTTAATAAGTAAAAATTTGGGGAAAATAAACTTCAAATCTGAATAAAAATAAGAAAATTTTGGGAAAAATATCGAAATTTCAAGAAAAAATGAACCTTGTAAATTTCAGGCCTTTTTTACAACTTGATATTCTCTAAAGAATTACTACTACTGCAGGAGCAAAGAAAATTCTCAATTGGAAATTACAAATTTTCTAGAAATGTTAAATTTATTCTTAAAATTCTCAAGTTCGAATTTAAAATTTAAATTTCGATAAAAAAGATTGACATTTAAAGATTAAACACAAAATTTCGAGAGAAAGCAGATGACATTTCTAAAAAAGTTTTAATTTCTTGTTTGTAAACAACATGTTTCCAAAGAAAATTAAGATTTTCGGAATCAAGGAAAAAAAACTTTTTTTGAGATTAATTGATTGTCACAAACATTTTTATAATTTCGACTTTTAAAGTGGAAATTATTAAAATTTTTGAGAAAAAGAGTGTCAACATTTCTAGAAAAGTCTTAAAATTTCAAAATTAAAATTAATCAAAATGTTGAAAAAAATTCATTAACAATTTCCTGTTCTAATTTAATTTTTTTAGTAATTTTGAAAATATTATCTTTTTAAAATTTCCTTAAACCATATATTTATCATTTTCAAAATTTAGCTTTATGTACAGAGTTGCTGTTTTCTTCTCCTTAATAGGTACTTTTTTTAGTACTCTCATTTGGAAGATCGGGAATGATATAATTTAAATCTATGTTGTATGCAACTGCATCTGAAGTCACGTGTCGTTTCAAAGTCATACCATCCTTTTGTTGCATGTTAGTAAGAAAAAGAACAGAAAGCGGTAATGATGGCAAAATATTGTTTTTGATCTTTGCATACATCGCGCCTTGATTTCTCAAGAAAGAGGCATTTTTTTAGCAAAATTTAAACCACTATTTTTTATAGCACCTAATCAGGCCATCGCCTTGTTTAATTAAGTTTTTTTATTAATGTAATTACAATCTGGTCATAGATAACCAATAAACAATTTTATTTTTGCCTAACTTACTAAAGTTCCTTATAAATAATAAAAGTTTGCCATATGGTGTCTTCTTATCTGATCCAATAAATACGCACTAATAGCGTGCATCACACACAAGCACTATGCTCTACTATGACACTGTCTCTTAAGCTAATTCAAAGTGTTTTGTCCTCCTTAATCTTCTAACTAATCCAGTATTAAAAAAAGCTGTATTGCTTTAACATTTATATGCCTATGGAGTCGCTGTTCGTGACTTTTTGCCATCTTCTTAATGATTTTAGCCACAGATTCCACACTCAAGTCCTTATAAAGGTCGCTCATATACCAGGAAGCATCCCCTACATTTCTCAGTACTTTGTTCTCAAATTTCTGAATTATTTCTATATTACTTTTTTTGGAACAGATTTGGTTTCGTTCAGCCTAATTTTCCATTTATTAGTCCAATCATGTATTTTGTTAACTGCTATTTGTAGTTTGGTGGTTGCCTCTTTGCTAGTGTTTCCTACTGCCAATATGGCTGTGTCATCAGCAAAGATAGCAATGGCATCCTGTTCTAGTACAGGTATACCGCACGTGTATAATAGGTAAAAGACCGGACCCAACACGTGCCTTGCGGAGCTCCTTATTTCTCTTAGGTCTGAATAGGTGTGTTCCTGTTTAATTCGAAAGTATCTTTCAATTATATAAGACTAAAGAATTTGAGATTATTGTTTGAGCATATAGTTTTTAAGTTTAAATATTAGTCCTTTATGCCAAACTGTATCGAAGTCCTGAGCAATATCAAGAAAGATAGTTGAGCAGACTTTCTTTTCTTCTAGTGATTTTTTAATAATCTCTATAATTCTATGCATTTGATCAATTGTAGAGTGCCCACCTCTGAAACCAAATTAATGTGTTGGTATCAGATTTTTTGCTTCAATAATTGTTTTCATTCTTCTGATCAAAAGTTTCTCAAACATAGGAAGTAACGAAAATGGTCTGTACGATGATATTTCATTAGGAGGTTTTCTTGGTTTAGCAATCATTATAACTTCTACTATGTTTCATAGTCTGAGCACGTACATTAAGGTACGCTTTTACGCTCAAGTAATTGCGCAAACTGACCTGTGCCAGCCAATTGGTGCAAGTAGAACTGAACTGTTGCTGGGTGTTTTTACGCTCAAGTAGTTTGCGCAAATAGACTTGCACGAGTCAAATATAAATTGAACCAAATGTTGGTAACTAGTCCTTTTTTTAGAAGGCGGAAAGGCGATATGGTGCATTACCAGTACTATTCAACTCTAATAGCTATTGTGTTGCTGTAACGAAACTTTTTCTTATCTGCGCAAATATCGCCCTTTCCTTAAATTCGATAATGACGACAAAAGCACAGATTTAGAAATCTCATAACAAAAAGAGTTAAAATCACAAGAGATATTGATGCTATAAAAGTACCACCAACAAGACAACTTAAATTACGGTTAATGCAGAAACCTTTCTTGTAAAATGAATACATATAACCGTTGACTAAATTCAATCAACGATATAGTGCTAAGATATAGTTTGTATATTATAAAATACCGAAAATTACACATGAATGAACACAACTCACACTCTCAGTGCATGTGTCGAGTCAAATTTTTTGGCTTGTGCAAAACAACGGATTGATTTCCGTTTTCATACTCCTATTCGCTTGTGCCAGTCCGCTTGCACAAGGCAGTTGGCGCAAATTGCTTGAGCGTAAAAACGCACCTTTAGCCTAAAGGCAGCATTGATCAGGTTAGTTAGTTTAACAATTGTTTTACGTGGTACATTTCTCAGTATCTCAGCTGTCATTAGGTGGTACCCTGGGGCTTTATTCGGATTGATATTTTCTTTTATTTCAGTCACCACTTCTTTAGGGGATATTGGTGCAATTACTCCTATTTGAACTGGTGCTTCCCATATTTGTTTCTCGTCTTGGTTTTCATTAGATTTGAAAGTGTTTTTAAAATATATGGTGAATATCTCCGCTTTTTGCTTGTTACTCCTGGCCCATTTGCGATTCTCTAGTCTAATGGGTGGGGAGTAAATAATTGGTCTTTTTTGTTCTTTTGTAGCTTTCCATAAAGAATATACGATGCTACTATCATCCGTTAACTCCCTTAGGTAGGGATTAATTGATTCATTTTTTAGCTGTTGAATTTCTGTTTCAAGTTGTTGACTGGTATTATTTAATTTGATCTTATCTTGGGGAGCTCTAGTTTGTTGCCATATTTTTCTTAGTTTTCTTTTTTCTGGTATCAATTTTCTAATTTCCCTTGGGTTGTTGTTTCCTTTCTCTCTAGATTTCAGTACAAGGGTGTTTTTCTATGCTGTTTGCTGGATGCTGCGCACAAATAGCTCGACTTCTCCTTCCAACTGCTCTGCATTTTGTAATGGTATTGCCAAATTGAATTTCTCTTCAAGGCTCAACTTAAAACTTTTTCAGTCCGTTAGTTTATTTGCTAATGTTGATTTATTTTCTTTTTTGATAATCCTATCGCTTATAGTTAATACTAAGGGCAATTGATCAATATTCATATTTCAGCCATCATCGTCAAAATAATTTGCTGAAATATTTTTATCTACGAAAAAAATGTATTAGAACAGGAATTTTATTTCTGACTGTAGGCGAATAAGCTGGGCTGCCCGTAGATATCGCTTCGCACCTTCCTTTCGTTTGATGGTAGTTAGTTTAAAGCCCCAATGTGTATTTTTTGCATTTAAATCTCCTACTATAATATATCTCTCCCAAATTGTCCAAGAATTCACTGTATTGCTCTTTTTCAATTAAATGCCTAGGCGGACAATAGATTGAACTTACATTAAATTTACAGTATATATATATATATATATATATTATTCTTGATTATATTTGCACTACCTCCCTTGGCTGAGTTATCAGGGTGTAGCGTGGGATGACTTTACATCCTTTGATTTTGATATAGGATTGTTTTGTAAAGTGTGTCTCGGAGACCAGACATCAATCGATTTTATTGATGTCAAGGATTGCCTGCAATTCTTGTTGGTGTTGCAGCAGTCCATTGGCATTCCATTCCATTTTTCTGAGTACATTAGCCATTTTTGTTCTTGATAATAGCTCCTTTGACGCTGTATTTCATGCAAGTAATTTATTTATTTATTTATTTACTTATTTAAATTCATCTAAAACCTGCTGTAGAATTGAGTCTGAGCCTTTTCTTTGCTGATTTTCCTTTTGTAGATTTTCATTGTTAGTTTTTATTTTACTAGATTTTATATTTTCATTAACTTTCTGTATCTGTTTCTTATCCATAGCCTTTTGTCTATTTTCAGTTGTTCGTTTTCTTTCTGGAGGACTTGGTAGACTGTTCTTCTCAAGGTTCCTGTTTTTTTTGCGTCTCTTTTGCGACGATATATCCTCTGTAGTTAGCAAGATGATTTTCACCACAATTTACTTATTTTGGTTCTTCATTTTTAGGGTTATCACAATTTTTAGTGAGGTGTTTCTTTGTGCATTTAACACATCTTGGTTTTCTAGTATATCCAATTATGTCCATATGCTTGGCATCTTTTGCATTGTGGCACTATTTTAGTACTTTTAATTGGGTGTTTTTCGACTTTTGCTCCTAGGATGTATGGAATCCCTTATAGTTTATTGGCATATTCATCTTGCATATTCATATTTTTGATCACCAAATTGTGCAACTTTGACGGAATTTAACCGATGCTGCATCTCTTACCGTTTTCGAGATCCCTGTAGTGAGAAGCGAATTTGTTACAACCTGTATGTCAGCTTGATTATGCCACCTTATAGGTTCAACATGTACTTTCTTTTTGAAAATATGCTCCGCAAACTTATTTTTTTATTGTCGTTGTAGAAAATGGGTTTGTTTCGTTAATTTTTTTGACCAAAACTAACGTAAAATTGACTACAACGAAAGTGTTGCATAAAGCACTAGCTTTATCATTATTTTTTTAAATACTATGATTTGTGCAGAAAACACAAATGTAGAGAATTTTAGTTTTTATAATTTAAAACCGAATATATCCCAAACTATAAGAATTAACCCCATAGATATTTATATCAAAGCAAAACTTAGAGGTTGATTAATAGGAATAAAAAATAGTATACATGTGTGTGCTATTCGAATTTTTTGAGAAAAATGTCATTTTGCTTTTGCTAATCACCATGTATAACTCCAAATATCAATTAAATAAAATTACATTTTGTTTAAGAAAAGAATGGTCTGAAATAATATGCACTAAAAATAAAACCATTTGGATATTTCCCGAACTGCTATCCGCAGACCCCAATCGTTGGACATCATTTTAATTAGCATTTGGTAAGATATTTAAATATGTAAAAATATACAGGATTATATATTTATAAAAAGGCACCTTTAGTGCACCACTCTGTATATGTTTATCCTGTATAATAAAAATTAATTTTAGAATGTGCTCCTTATGCTAATGTATTTTCTTGCCAAAAATGTTTTGGTTAGCGAAGAATCTGTAGGAGCTACAGAGCTTTACCTTACTAATGACATAGCCTGTAAGTTTGGATGCGGTGTACAACAATTAGAATTAAAATTAGCATAAAAAGACTCACAGGCATTAGTTGTGCGGAAAAGTGAGGCAGTCTTTTTGGCCCAAATCTATGGAGGAAAAATGGCATCCTCTGATACATACGTGCCTGTGAGATAACTAGGTTCTGGAGTTGAACAATTAAACTAATAGACGTTTAATAGTATAAACATAATATTTAAAAATTACATTCATTCATTTAGGATACCAAGTTCTTATCTTATCCCGCAATTTGAGTCCGAATCTGCAGTTCCCAGATCTACAGTTAAAACTGCTAGCAATATTCTCCACTACTATGTAATCAGTGGAATTAATTAGTGAAATTACGTAGCAATGAGCAGAGTTGTCAACAATACAGTTTTAACTACAAATCTACAGAGAATATGAAGTGACCATATGCTCTGAGTTGCTGTATTTTCAGACATGTTGGGTGGACATCGTCATAATGTAATGGCTTCTCTGTGGAGTTATAAAATCTTGAAACAATACTCATTAAAACCGTATTTGCGTGTCCTTATGAAAGTCTAATTTATTTTGTTGTTTACTCTGAGCAGATTGAGCTAATAAATTTTCCAACACTGTATGTCATTAAGAGATAAAATTTCTGGTCTTCTAATATTTGCACCGATTGATCTTATGAGCGGACATGTCGAAATATCATATAACAAAATAAGCGGACATATTCATTCAATTTTGAATTTTATTTAGAGCCAGACATTAAAAATTTTAAAAGAGCTGGGCTTGCAAAAGAGTATATGCATTCCATTTATAAAACCGTAAATATAATATTAATTTGGAATCAAAACCATAAATATTAATAACAAGGGACATAATGGCATTATTAACGCACACGTTGTAAAAACAAACAGTGTGTTATATAGCTGTCGAGACCTAACCTGATAATAATTAGATATTATTCGTTTTTGTTATTGCATTATTTGCCATGGAAACACTCTGTCCAAATGAAAAATAAATTGGAGCTTTTCATGAACTGACATCGTTACAACGTAAAGCGGTATTTTATGTTAATTCGCTTTTATAATGTTGGAGTATGCCTGCTAAATGCACAAATGTTCTTTTTTTCTTCCCCATTGTTTTAGATAAAAAAATGTTTATGTTTTTGTAAAGCTCTAAATAAGAGCTGTGAACTTTAACGATACTTTTATTAGGTATAAAAGGTAAACAGGGTCAACGAGCTGTAACAATGAGATTTGGTCTTTTGTTAAAAGCCATTCATTTACCGACAATCTTAAATCTCTTGGTGTGTTGGAGTCACGCGAACGATATAAATTAATAGAATACAATTTTAAGGCAAGGGGGTGTTTTCATTTAGGAATTCACTTACATTTTATCAAAATATGCATGTTACCATATATTTATGTTTCGTGTTCTTACTTGGTGGGATGTACATTTCTTAATAATTCAGTTAGTCTCTATTATTTCGAACAAACTCTCTTTCTGTTAGCTGACATGGTTATTTACATGATTTAAAAAAGACTTCAATTATGTTAAATGTTTATCCCGAAATAACTCTGACTGAAGAGATTTTGACAAATGACCAATTAAATGTTTTGTAATTAAACAGTTAAACGTGCTTAAAATTGAAAATATGTACAACCGCAACCATAGACTAGTTTCGGCCTTCCTTGGCCTCATCAGCATGGTACGGTGGTTGTATACACTTCCAACTTAAATATCCGTATATATCCGTAATATCCGTATAAATATCCAAGAGAGTAAACCTCCATTAGTTGATTTGTAACTGACTTTTAACTGTTTATTATGCAAACATTTTCGCTACATGCTAATTGAAGCATTCTTCTCTGCTGAGATAAGCCTTTTTTTTAAGCATTTTTTACATAGAGATCTTGCTGACTTTCTTAAAAATATAGGTGGGTCAAAGGTTGTAGAGCGACCATATCAAGGCAGATGGAATATACATAATATACGATAGTTAACTATTATTGGAGCATCAAGCCTCAAACCGGAATGTTGGCAGCAGATGAAACACTCAGGAAAAATCTAAACGTAAAACTTTTTCTTTTTAACTTAATATGTATACTTAACACTTAGTAAAATAATATTACTATTTATATCAACATAATTTAGCTTGCAGTAACTGTACATAGCCTTGGTATGAATAAAACAATTCTTCTTGTATAATATATTTGGTGAGATAATAAGCCTTGTATATACGAATATACACAAGTTTATTACGATGCAATTGAAATCTAATTTCATTAGAATCTAATGAAAACTAGTCTGCAATTGCAAAGTTCACGTAGATGAGGCAACGCTTGTATCACGGGTTGCATCGCAACATCCATAGATACAAACGTCCTCGGCGTGACTTTACTTTCATCTAGTTTTGACAAATGACCAATCAACTGTTCTGTAATTAAAGCCTTGCCTCATCTACGTGAACTTTGCAATTGCAGTCTAGTTTTCATTAGATTCTAATGAAATTAGATTTCAATTGCATCGTAATAAACTTGTGTATATTCGTATATACAAGGCTTATTATCTCAGTGAAATGATTTTGATAAAAATAATACAACGTAAGGAGCTTTTTTACGAAAGTTGTAAGTCATTTTTACACTTGTTCTCATCTGATGCAGTTTGGACATTCTCCATGATCTTGCTTATCAGTTATCTTGGCACAATTAGTGCCTTGTTTATCTATTCAGATTGATTTGGGGAAAATCCATGACCTATATATATTTAACACTAAAAACAACTAAGCTACGAACATTCCGATTTCCGCAGATTATATTAACTGACAACAGTGAAGGGTTCTCCATTGAAGCGGAGCGAAGCCCAGCTTTCTTGCAAAATAAAAAAAATTCTTGTAAGATTTATTTTTGAATATTTCATCACTTTTCTCCCTGACCGAATTCTTTTACTCACTGAAATTTTTTGTTTTCCTAAAACTTCGAGTTTTCTTTTAAAATTTCAATAATAATCTGGTTTCAATTTTTATCTTCTGAAAAAAGAAATCGTTTTTATTTTTGGAATTTTTCAACTCTATATCACACAATTTCAAGTGAAATATCCAAATTTTGATATGTTTCTAAAAATTCTGCGTTTAAAGTTCTCTTTTGGAAAATTCGACACTGCTATCATACTTTTTCAGTTTTATGTTTTGAAAAATGGTGTCATTGAAATCAACGTTTTTGACATTCTTTCAAATTAACGGCTAATATCTCAATATTTTGAATTTGATCTAGAAATTTAGAATCTCAGAGTCAACATTTCAAGAAAAAAAGGTAGAATTTTCACATATTTTAACTTAGAGGCGACATTTTAAAATCAAGGACGAAATTTTGAGAAAGAATTTTAAAAAGTAACTTCTTTCACCAAATTACCAATTTAAGCTTTCATTATTTTTTTTTTAATTTCGACTTTTTCCCAAGAGTTCGACTTGAACTTGAAAGCAGCACGTTTTTATTGTGATTACACTGGTCAACGTTGGTTTTATCACATGAACTCTGGTAGGTAATTGCGTTTGGAGTACCTACTTTGTACTTATTTTCCTTGTGACAAGTTAAAATTTATTTTTGGAAATGTAGTCTTCCCCAATACTGTTCGTCTTTATTAGGTCCATATATTATTTACACCTTAAGAAATTTTATCAGGAATAAAACATAATATCATAATCATATTATTCTTCATTAAAGTCTTTTTTCATCATTAAAAAATTTGGGTACATTTTATGTGAATGGGCATCCAAAGAAATCACAATTAGGAAAAAGTTTGTCCTACACATAGATCTTTAATTTTTAAATAGAAAACTGTAAAGCATTTACACTTGTAAAGTTGGTGTACTTCTACCACCACTTCATACCAAATTAGGCTTACCAAATATTTTCTAGAAGGAATGGGTTTAAATAAAAATGGATTTTCATATTTCAAAAAGAAACTCCCTAGAATGAGTGGAGTAGTAGAACCTCGAATTAAGAAAATTAATAAAATACCCGTTGTTTAAAGAAAAATTAAATGTTTAAAAAAAATTAACATGGAGATGCTTCAAGAATTGAATAAGAAATTTGTTAATTTACAGTAAGAATGACATCTATGGATATTTGGTTAAAAAACTTTTATTGGAGTATAAAACTTTGGGTTACAATATAGGAATCAAGATTTATTTTTTAGACACATATCTTGACTTTATTCCTACGAATTAGGGGGCTCTGGGCGGCTCTAAGTAATAAGAACTAATAAGAGTTATATACGGACATTTCAATGATCAAAAAAATTTTATGAGAGCAGATCAAACACAAGGGTGTTAACTGACTACTACTGTTTGATCAAGGGGGACCAATTAAAAGCTAAATAATCTAGAAAAACAAAGGTTATAAGTTCCTAATGTACATTTTTTATGTTATATTACTGGAGATCCATCATTTTTCAAATATCACCCACGACTGGTGGGTGAAGTTTGTAAAAAACAAATGTCGTGGATGATGAAACTTTTAAAGCTGCTTATTTTAAATGACAACTAATACTATTGAAAAACACAAAAGAAGTTCATGTGATATGACAAAACTTTTGCTTTGTTGACCAGTGTTATTGACTTGTCACACTTCTTCAGCTTGCAGCACCTTTGATTCTTCTAAGGTGCGGCTCGGGCGGATCTTCGGGCGGACATTGGTAAGCCTGCAAGAGAGAAGGGAGGGGGTTCAAAGAGTGTTTTTTTTTTTCTCTACTTTTCACCAGACATCAATAGAAGTCTCAGGTGATCAGTTTTGTTTTGTATCCTTTTTATTACATGCGCAGTTCCATTTAGTACTATTGCTTGAATTCTGCTCTGTGATGCATTTCTTGGGATTTTCTTTATTTGTTTTTTAATTCTTTTGACGTTAATCCTAAAGCACCTATTACTATAGGAGAGATGATCGTTCTAGTTTCCCACATTCTTGAAATCTCGTTGCTTAGGTCTTTATATTGTAGCCATTATTTTTCGGTCTCTTTTTGACTTACATTTCGGTCTGCAGGTAAGGACACCTCAATTAGTTGAATTTGTCTTTTTCATTTATCATTAAGTATGATGTCAGGTTTGGTGGCTAGCATTTGTTTATCTGTTTGATTGTACAATATGGTCATGTTTTCATGGTTTACAACTGGTTCTGGTTTGTAATTGTACCATTTTTCTGGTGTATGCAATTTTATGTTTTTTCATATTTCACTGTGCAAATATGTACAAATCGAGTCTTTTCTTTGAAAAAGCTTTTTTTTCGCTAGTTTGCTGCACCCGGCTATGATGATGTATCATCCTGTTCTTCACAAACTCTGCATTTTCCATTATTATCTTGTTTTAGAATACTTTTATTGTAGTATTTGGTTGTCAATGCCTGATCTTGGGCTGCTGTTTTATTGGAGCTTCTGCCTGTCCTTTTACTTTTCCGTATCCAAGCCAATTATATATTTCATGTTTGATGTTTGCTTACTTCATTCCTTTGCACTAATTTTGGTAATTGTCCGTGAAGCGGTTGCCAGTTAATAAGAAGTTCTTCTTTCAGTTTTTTTTTTCTAATTTTGGGTTTGTACTTTTGTGTTTTTTCCCTTTGGTTCTTCCTTACTCTCCCTTTCGTACCCCCGTCTTGGATATTCAGTTTCCTCAGTATTTCTTCTTCTTCCTCGTTTCGTAATTGTATTTTCTGCCTTCTTTTCTTTTTCCAATTTAATTATGGTCTTTAATATTAATTTATTGTTATTATTTTTTTAAATTATTGTCTAACAATACTGTGGACAATCTATAAGACCTTTCATTCTGCTTTAGTGCTCTGCCTCTGGTAAGTATAGACAACCGATATCTGATCTTGGGTGCAGTCTTTTTTAATGGTCATTATCTTTCTTGTTTTTCTGTCAATTTCTTTGATTTCTGCATTCGTCCATTTTAGTATTCCAAAGATATGCTGGTTAATAGGAGCCGCAGTTGTGTTTGTTATTGAATTTTATTTTTTTCCGTTAACTTCGAGCCTAGTACCTTGCATATATATTTAAAGCATTTCTTTTTTACTTTTTCATTGTTGTATGGTCTACTTCATCTTCCTCCTCTATACCTAGATATCTATATTTCTCTCCGAGTTCTAAATTTCTTATTGTGTTGTTTTCATCAAGTACTATATTTTTTGTATAAATAGTTTTACCTTATTTAAATACAGCTATTGCGCGTTTTTGTAAGCCAACTAAATCTTGCTTACAGTTTGTAATAATACTTTAAGATCTCGTTGGTTTTGGACATTGATTTCAGGCCGTCCATATACAAACGATGGTTTACCCTATCCTGACTTGTGACTTTGCATTCTTTGCCTGTGTTTTTTGGTTCTTTCGTGAGTGGTATTTAGGATATGCAAAAAGGTAATGAAAAGAGAGAATCGCCTTAATATATTTCAGTTTTTATTTTAATATTTCTACTTCTCGGAGTGCCTTCATCGGTGTAAATGATATATGCTTGACGTATTTAAGATCCAAGAAGGTGGGACACTGTCGAAAGCTTTTCGGTAATCAATTCAAGCAGTAGCTAACTGTCACTTTTATTATAGCGTTTTCGACTATAAGCTTATTTAAGATCAAAAGCTCCATGCGTCCTCGAGAACCTTTAGCGCAGCCCTCTTGTTCTTTTGGCAAAAGATTATGATACATTAAATGGTTATGTATTTGTTCTGCTATTACTGCTATGGTTAGTTTGTAGAACACCGATAAACAGGTGATTGGTCTGTAGTCTTTAGTTTCCCTGACACCCTCTTATTTTTGATATAAGAATAGTGTTTTCCAGTGTTATCCACTCTGATGCAGTTGCTGGGTCCTCTACTATTTTATCTATTTGGTCCTTAAGTTTGGCATGAGTGGCCGACAACTTCTTAACCCGAAAGTTGCTTATTTGGTCAGGTCCCAATGCTTCCCAATTTTGTATTGTATTCTCTAAGGTCTTATTATTTATTGTTGCGTATTAACGATTGGAAAATTAAAACTTCGTGAATTGTAAACACTTTATTTTAAACTTATTTCGAAACAGTACCATTATTATTCACTTAACTATCAGACTATCTAACTATCTGACTAACAAGCGGGGTGAAAGGCGGCGTATTTATACCGTTCCGGTTTCTAGAACGGATCTCCGTACAGTAAAGATTATCGCTCGCGGAAACGTCTAGGGCACTTGTCTGCCGTAGGATTCATTCTCGCGGCCGCCTTCTATTATGAAATGTTTCTAGAGTTTTTACACTACACAACCACTAATACAAATTTTATAACTACAGTTTGTTACCCTGCTTTCCTCTTAAGACTGATCGCCCCGATCAGTTCCAATCACTTACTTTTCCACTATATTTGCACAGTCTGTTGAGGTTTACCACTTTCATCTTGATCCGGGGGCTGCGCTGGATCCTCTATAGCAAGTCACCAAGTCGTTGATCCTCTTCAGCACTTTGTACGACCCTTCCCAAGATGGCGTAAACTTCACCGAAACTCCTTTCCTCCCGGAAGGTTGTAGAGCCACACCAATTTTCCCTCACTGAAACCACTATGGTTGGCGTTTATGTCATATCTTATCTTCATCCGGTCCGTCTCCAAGTTGATCTTCGTCCGCACCAGGGCATGTGTCTCCAACATCGCTTTCCTCAAGCTGTCTATGAAACCGATCGTCTCCCTGAAGGTCTCCCTTGGTAATGCAAACACCAAGTAACACGGAAGCTGCAATTCCCTCCCGAAGATTCTTTTGCCGGAGTGTGACCCGTAATTTTATGTGTTGCCGCGCGATAGGCCATTAGAAATAGTGTTGTCGGTCCCAGTGTTTCTGATGTTTGGAAACGACCTTCGAAAGATGTTCTTACAAGGTCCTGTAAAAACTTTCCACCATTCCATCAAAGTGTGGATAAAGAGATGTCGTTTGCATTTTCTTTATTCCAAGAAGACGGCACATCTCTTGGAAGACCCCCGATTTGAAGTTTCTTCCTTGGTCCGAGTGTAGTTCCAAGAAACCACCAAATCGACAGACAAAGTTGTTCACAAGGACCCTTGCAACTGTGGTAGCTTCCTGGTTCGGGATGACGGAAGCTTCAGGCCATTTACTGAAATAGTCCATGGGCATCAGGATGTACTTGTTTCCATGATTCTTCATCTTGTCGTCGTCTTCGTTCTTCATCTTGCTCTTTGTCTTGTCGTCTTCATTTTTCACCTAGTTATTTTTCTTGTCATCTTCGTTCTTCATCTTGTTTTTTTTCTTGTCGTCTTCGTTCTTCTTCGTCTTTAATCATTGGTAATATCGCTTGCAATTGTTGTTCCATTTTGATCGATTTGGCTCTCATTCCAATAATAATAATAGAATGTTAAAGATTTTTCTTGATGGCCTCCGTATAAACTATTTTTTAGATTGTAACGTCCGTGATAAAGTCTAAATTCAATTATCACTACGATTCATGACCACAATATTTCGGAAGCTCGCACGAATTCCTTCGGCAAATAAAGCACAATCCACAAAACTAATCCCGCTTCTGACACCAGTTGTTAAAAATAGTAGTACATAATATTGTTGCTTGTTACCGTTTCGAAAATTAAAACTTTCTGAATTGTAATTATTTCAAACTTCTTTCGGAACACTACGATTATGATTCGCTTAACTATCTGACTATCTAACTATCTGACCAACTGATTGACTAACTAAGGGAAAGGCGATAGCGTATTTATACCATTCAGGTTTCTAGAACGGATCTCCGTACAGATAAGATTATCGCTCGCTGAAACCTCTGGAGTAAAATTGATTCGCGCGGCCGCTTCCCATTATCAAATGTTTCTCGAGAGGACCTTACACAACACAATCACCAATACAAATTTTATAACTACAGTTTGTTACACTATTTTGCAAAACTTTTTTTTCCTTTCCATCTATTGTTCTTTGTTTTCGTGCATATTGTCTTTTTTCCACTCTATTTCAACCAATTTTGGGTTAGTTGCTTTGCCTTCTTGCTTTGTTTCTAGATTCTTCAATAACAGTTTTGTATTTGTTTCATAAGGTTTGTTTTGTTCGTGGAACCTTACTCTTTTTTCATATCTTGTACTTGGCTTAGCACCAGTACTTTTTGCCTCAGTTTTTCTTCAAAAACGGTGTGGTCTTCGTCAAAATCTGTTTCGTATTTGTTGTAAGTATATTTAATTTGGTATTTGGTTTTAACCTTCAAGGTATGGTTTGTTCCGCTAGTAATGAAAGTTCCTTCCTTAGTTGCGCTATTCTCTTTTCTATTCAATTTTCTACTTCGGTATATTTTTCCTTCTTTTATTTTCTTTGGGTCTTATTGTTATTCTTTGGGTCAATATTAAAGTTGCTGCATATATCAGGTGGTTAAGTCTGGTGGGGGTCCATTTTTCTTTCTCCATGAGTATTGCCAATGTTTCATTTTCTTTTTTTATTATAGGCTCTGCTCTTCCTGTTAAATGAATCTTGGGGAAGCGTTGTATTTCTGTAATGGGTTCTGTTTTTGTTTTTTTGGTAATGTTCCCAAATTTCTTTGCTGATGTTGGTTTTATGTTCTTCACATATTTGCACATGCTGTTTATTTTAATCTTCATTTTCTTCTGTGCCTTCTTTTAAATCCCTTTTTTCTTAAAACATGTTTTTGTTTCTTTTTTTGTAAACTAGTGCTTGTATCTTAAATGTCTGTATCCATTACGTTATGTTTGTGTAATTGTTTTACTTTTTTCAAGTTTTGGTCTTGGAACCTTGTTTCAATTGTATTTAACGAATTTTGCGTTTTTTTTTCTTTTGATTATTATTATTACTATCAATATTGTAACAAACTGTAATTATAAAATTTGTATTAGTGGTTGTATTATTTCCGAATCACTTTGGAAACATTTGATAAAGGGAAGCGATGGCGATAATGATCCATTCTAGAACTTGGAACGTTGTAAATACGCGGTCTTCTTTCCCTCGAGTCAGTTAATTAGTCAGACAGTTACATAGTCTGACAGTTAAGTGAATCATAATTGTAGTGTTCCGAAATAAGTTTGAAATAAAGTATTTACAATTCACCAAGTTTTAATTATCGAACCGATAACACGCAACAATATTATGTACTATTATTTTTAATTCAATGCCGAAATTTCATTTTTTCCAAAATATTCTACATTTTTCTGACAAAATGTTGATTTGCATTTATAAATTTTAATTTTTTGATTTTGTCTTCAAAGTCTCAAGATATTGAACTTTATGTTTATTAATTTTATTTAACATTTCTTCGGCCCAGTTTGGAAATATTTAAATTTTTATTGTTTGTTTGCAATATTCTAAGGAGTTTTTGAAATATGACCACGTGATATTTAAATTTATTTAAAACGTCACCTCATGACAGTTGACAAAATAAGAGGTTAGTTTGTTTTACATAGAATATGAAAAATAAAAAATAGAAGACCAAAATTAGATATGAAAAAAATTTCGTTTTTTTGATAAATTATGAAAATATAAAAATATAAAAAAATACATAAAAGAGGTTGTAGCACTGGACATCGATGTTTCGCTCTCATTTGAGCTCGTCAGCAGTGCCTAACATGGAAAGGGAACAATGAGGAAGAAATTCTTAAATATAAAAATTTTACAAAATATAAAAATTTGTTTAACATGAGGTGACGTTTTAAATAAATTTAAATATCACGTAGTCATATTTTAAAAACTGTTTAGAATATTATGAACAAACAATAAAAATTTAAATATTTCCAAACTGGGCCGAAGAAATGTTAAATAAAATTAATAAACATAATATTTCCGGTCAATAAGAGTTCACCATGAGGAGTATTGAACTTTGTCACAAATTTTTATGAACACTGAATATTTTTAAATATACGTATTTTGCTAACATTTGGCTATAAAATAAAAGCTCCAACTTTTTCTTTTGAAAAATTTAATATTGCTCGCATAGTATCAGTTTTCTTTTGGGATATTTAATTTACTTTTTTTTAACAATTTTCACTTTTTCTCCCAAAGGCAACATTTCATTTAAGAACTTCGTATTTTTGCTGAGAATATCTTGTTTGGTCTTGAAATTTAAATTTTTATTTAAAAAATCTGGATTTAAATTTTTATTTTTTTATGTATTTTAAATTTTGATTTAAAATCTCAGGGAAATCGTTGAAATTTTTGTAGAACCTAATCAACATTTTAAAATTTAGATTTTAATCTCCCAAGTTTTAAGTTTATCTAGAAATTTTAATCTTTCGATCAAGAGTCGAATATTGCGTTTAAGCTCGGAATTTCGAAAATATAGTTTTTTAGATAGCAGGTCAAATTTCCAGGAAAAGAAGTTTCTAAAAAAAGTCTAAATTTGTTTTTAAACCTAAATCTTAGAAAACGGATTAAAAAGTGCAAGTCTTAATTGACATTTTTTAAAAAAATGTGATGTAATTTCGGAAAAGCTAAATTTTTAAAAAAACACTTCTCAAACTTTCTCTAGCTATTTTAAGAAAAAATCAGGTATTCGAGTTTCAAATCAATATTACCAAATAGGACATTTCTTTTTACATAGATGTCAATCTTTTACTAAATTTTGAGAAGTTTTTCCCAAGTCGTGAGTTAAAACTTGAAATTAGTATTTTATTAGTCTCGTGCTTTACTGCACATTTCTAGAAAAAAGGCGAAACGATGAAAGAAAAAAATTAAAATTTTTACAGATAGAATAAAATGGGCAAAGTGAAAATTTGGACATTTTAACGTTTTTCTTTACATTTCGAATTAGAAGTTTTTAATTTGTAAATAGTAAAAATATTTAAATTTAATTTTGTTCAATTTAATTTGTTATAAATCTCAAGTAATTTTGAAAATGTCCAATAAATTTTGTCATTTTTGAGGTGAAGACTTCTTTAGGCGCCTTCAGTGATTTTGAATAGGGGTAAACTTATGTTTTCGTATTACCATCACGCGTTATCAACTTGCTTTACTGTTAACATTAGAGTTTCTAATTTGTATCTTAAATATAACTATACGCCAATTATGAGTTAAATTGACTGTTGTGTATTGTTTAAATTGTGTTTAAGTTTGATTATTATTTTAATTGTTTAATTGTAGAATCACTGTACAGTACAACAGTGAGTACCGTAGGAGTTTTTACAAGAGCGAAGAGCGAAGAGAAAGGCACTATTTTCTATTTTATAACCAAATATTTGCTAGTATTAAAAATAAAATGTAAAATGTGGTATTCTAATACTCCAAAAATGACAAATGACAGTACTAATAAGATGTCGAACATTACGTGCAAAAAGTAGAAAGAGTGTAAATTTTATGTGGAAGTGATTTCATTATCAATAAATAATACTAGATGCGGTTCCACACCAGTACAAGCCATAATGTAATACTTCTACCTATATCGCGTGTTCCATATAATCGCCACAGCAATAACTTCCGCGCACAATTTGAAAGAGAAATATATGTCGCATCCACTAAAGGACTAGCATTCTGCTTACAAATCCGCCTAATCATCTATATGGCGGAAACAAATAAATGAACGACAACCAATGACAAGATTGCCAACGAACAGAAGAGGGGGGTATTTGAGTTATTGACTAAATAAAATTTGTGATTGCTTGTGATGAGGCAGAAATATACAGGGTGATTCAGTCATAATGGCATTAATTTTACCTATGTGTTCAGAAGGCTTAGTAAAATCGAAAAAAAAATATTCCACTTTTGAAAATAGACCCAAATCAACTCATTGACCACCAAAAACCCGGCGCTACTGACCCCATTAAACGCTTTACAGCAACGGCTGATCACGTTATCAACTCACCAACTGCAATGATAAGCCAGACTGGCGAGGGCGAAAGTCGATAATTAATGGGCAACAAATCTCTATTACTTATTTTGACAAATAAGTCGTTGTATTTTCATGCACTTAAAACTTTTTACATTTTTTTGTTTTGCTAATTAATCGATCTGATGAAAAGTAAAAGCAATTTTTATAAATAAACGAACATAAACGACTCAAATTAAAATATTAATTTTACACAATAAATAACGATATAACGCACTGGTTTATTTAATTTTGTAGCATATTAACGTTAATTAACAGTTAGATTGTATATAAAAAATATGTGAACGATAGCCCACAGTCAGAATAGGTGCAGTGTACTTACATTAATACTTGAATGCCTCTTTTCCGAACTATTTTAGACCTGTCGGGCGTATGAAAAAAGTGATGATTAGTCGGTAGATTACACATGGCTTAAAAAATTTCTATCGCATCACAGAGGGTCACAAAAAATAAAACGTCGGGAAATAACTTTCGATTATTAACCACTTTTAACACTTGCACCCGTAACAGCGAATCTAATTCATTACTTGCAGCATTGATATCAACGTTTACATCCATCTCGCGATTTCACCTTTTTTTTTTATTTTTGCGTAATTTTCTTCTCTAATTCGTTGTTACCCGATTTTCATATAAAAAAACAAATCACCCAACGACTTTTCCGCAACCATCGGTGCCGCCAGGATCATTTTATGTTTTTCGTATTGTCATTTAGACATAACCTAGCAATGTTTTGTTTATTTGTTTCGTCCGAGGCCCAACTGCGCAGCTCTAAATTCTTCTTCTTTCTATTTATCTGAGCCTTGGAGCTTTGGAGTCAGTAAATACTGGGAAGGGGGGGGGGTTAAATTAGGATTTTAGAATATTTTTTTAGCGTAAATATACATAAAAAATGATTTTTAATCGCGTATTCGTGTTATACTCATTTTTCTCTATCTTTCTTTAAAATTAATGCCATTATGACTGAAACACCTTATATGACCATCTTAAATTATTCTTTACTGAAATAACAGAGCACGCCATATAGAAGTGTATTACATATGTGGTACACCACACAGACACTGTTATTTCCTAGTTTTAAGTTTTCACTTCTGTAGAGCAGTGTCCAAGACTACTTAATTTTTTTCAACCTTTTCTCAAAATTGTTAAATTCAAAAATTTAAGTATTATTTAATATAATGTAAAGTTTAAGGTTCAAACTTTGAATAAAAAATAGGTCCAACTTCCAAAATAAAAGAAACGATTTATTGAATTTTCCAATATTGTTAACGTCTTTCTCGATTATATGACTGTAAAATCAAAATGTTGACTTATTCTAAAAATCTTGTGCTTCAAGCGAAATCTTTTTATTCAGGTATTGTCCATAATAATATACATATATCACAGTAGCATCACAACTTTAGACTGGCCTTCACAGCCTCCCGATGCAAATCCAATAGAAAATGTTTGGAGCGTTGTGAAGAGAAAGTTGCAGGAACACGTACGTTCACCCTCAAGCAACTTTCATGAGAAATCAGGAAGATATGGCTCTCATTGCCGATGGAGTATGCCGAAAAACTGGTAGAAAGCATGCCCAAAAGGTGCCAGGCAATTCCGTAAAGCGATGGCGATTGGATTAGGTACTAGGTTAAAATCGAGGAATTTTTTTTGTTGAACAGACTGTATTCAACTAAATTATTAATAAATTCTATAATAGTATTTATAACATTACATAAGAACATTGCTAGATCTAAAGAACTAAGTTTGAAGGTTAGATTTTCAGAGTTATAAATTATAATCTGTATTCAGAATGAAATATCATCTAGTAATAGATTTATGCTATATACGAATGTTGCTGGTTCAGAAGTAGGAACTCTAAGGAAACTTGTTCCATTCAATATCTTAATGCAAATACATTGTCCTCTAGTTTGCCGAAGTTAAAATTACTTTTGTAGCGTTAATTAAAATAATTGTTTAAAACAGTTACACCTTTCCACCAAGCAAGAAAGATTAATTGTACACTTAAGAAGTTAAAACATCAAATTATGCCAGGTCAAGTAAAGAAAAGGAATAATTAGATGTCAACTTGGAAGCTGGGCTGCAGCTTAATGAGACATTCATTATTTCTTGCTTGTTTGAAATTCATGCATGCAATCAAGATTCTAAATAAACATTTCAAGGCGGCGCCGTTT
Organism: Dastarcus helophoroides; assembly: GCA_028583605.1. Classification (NCBI taxonomy): domain Eukaryota; kingdom Metazoa; phylum Arthropoda; class Insecta; order Coleoptera; family Bothrideridae; genus Dastarcus; species Dastarcus helophoroides. The sequence goes on from CM053332.1 coordinate 36,982,257, forward strand.
AAATAAGGGCTGGAATGGAAATTTTGACAAGGTAAACTTTAAGATTTCATTCCGTTTAAAATGATTCACATTTCAGTTACGACAATTTAATTCACGTGGTAGGTGGAAACTCGTAATTTGTGCACAATAAGAATAATTCGAATTCTTTAGCTAAGAATTTCCGACAAACTTTCCAAGGCCAAGGGCATGGAGAAACGAGTCGAAGTTTACATCTTAACTAAAAATATAATACAAAGTTTAAGTGAACATTTAATTTGACTAAAACTAGCCAATTTAGTATTTCATAAGAAAAAATTAAAATGAAGAACTTACCTATTGACAGCTTTTTCAAGTTACTTTTGATTATATTTTTTATCACCTTGGTATTAAAATTTATGAAAGGCAACATACAAATCAAGTCTTTTTTCTAAACAAAACGACCTACATTGAAGTCTTCCATCGTCGAAAAATGTATATTTATTCTTCTGACCGCAAACGTCATTTTTGACATAACATTTTAAATATTTTAAAATCCTTAGATTTAGGTACAGAAAATTGGTGGACAAATATGGTTCTGAAACATACACGCGGCTCTTTTTCGGGTCGAGTACAGCTCCTGTTAAAAATTTACTTTGTTTTATTATTTCAGAGCTTTTTTCCATAACTCTTAATTCAATCCAGGCACATTAATCCAAAAATAGGTCCTGCCTCCTAAAAATTCCTCTAAAGCCGGAAGCTTTGTTAATCGACTTTAGGCATCTTAAATACATGTTGCGAAAGTTTAAGATGGATTCTGAGTATCGCCTAACTTTTGGGAGCCAAGAATAGAGAAGAAAGCACTAAATTTGGCGTCAAATGTCCTCTTAAAAGTTAAAACCTAAGAGAAACTTAAGTATCTCAAGAGAAAGTCGACATTTGAGATTAGAGTTTTAAAAAAATTCTAAAGAAAGTCAGAATTTGTAGAAAAAACAAGTTTTTTACAGCCTAAAACAGAAATTCTTGATAAAACCAAAAATGCTCACATCATAGCTTAAGCTTGAAATTTCGAGTTTATGTTTCAAGAAAAATCTTAACTTCAACCTCAAGGTTAACATACCCAATTTTCTTTTAAAATTTTAAGTTTTAAAACAATATGTTTAAAAAATCAGATTACTCAATCTCGAAACTTTGTCTTCTACTTTTTTTTCAAACATGCATTGGCGCCATAGGAAATACAAGGGAATGCAAAATACACAGACAAGTAGTAGGATATAAAATTTTTATAATTAAAGTCACTCTTTGAATTTTGGTGGAAAGGACTGGTCCTTGGTTATCTTCAAAAGTTTGAAATATAGAACATTAAAAAAAAACAACAAAGGTTGCTCTAACGCGTTTCGACAGCCAAGCTGTCATCTTAAGAGGGAAACAGTTTCTCTCTGAAGATGACAAGCTTTGCTGCCGAAACGCGTTAGAGCAACCTTTGTTAGGTTTTATAATCTTTCTTGGTTTCAGGGGACAAGTTCTGTATTTCAAACTCTTTGAATAAAAACTCTCCGTTCCCAATCGTGTGACACACGAGAGACTTAGGAAATATTAAACTGACATACCCAATTTTATGTTATGTACCTCCCTATAAATATAATAATGCACTGTTAAAAATTGTATCTTATTAGTATTAGTTAAAAGTGTTATGCGTAGATGCAGATGTATCCATTGTTATCCATTTGTTTCTGAAAAACGCAACACTTTAAAAATTTAATGGCCAAAAAAAAAACATAATTTGTATGTTTTGTTTGACTACATGCGCAAAAATCTCTAATAAGTTGCAAAGATAAAAAAAAAACTTTTCCTAAAAAACTTGCCTCTTTTTAATAATTTTAATAATTAAACGCAGTAAGTACCGAAGGTAAATCATATATGAACCGGAATTTGTTTTTAAAAATTTATTGGCACAAGATATATATACAAAACATATTAACTATGGTATTTTTCTACAATAGTCTCCTTATTTTTTATTTTTTTCTATGATTGGGGTTTTTTTAAGGCCATTATAAAAAGAATGGAGGCGTGTTTGCAGCCACTTGCACACAAATGTCTCAACAGAGCATCATCATGGAATCGCTCATTTACTAGAGCTTCTTTCAGTAGCCCAAACATATAATAATCGCATGGTGATAATTAGGGACTATAAGGAGGGTGCTCAAATATTGCCCAATGCATTTGCTCTAATTTTTAATGTGTCAGATTGGCTGAGTGGGGATGGCATTGTCGTGAAGCAAAAATCAATTTCTGACCGCAAATTTGCGCCTCTTCCTCCGATATGCACGTTTTGCTTCATCCAATAGCTGGCAGTAGTACAGTAGTAGGCAGCATTAATCGTACGAGGTTCATGCAGACAATCTACGTGCACAAAAGGCGTTGAACTAGCGTTCATCTTGTCCGCAGTCATCCTGATCTGAGGACGACTGACTCGCATGGGGTTCATTTTCAACTTGAGTTCGTTCTTCCAAACATTTTTTTTGCCATTCATACACTTGAGTTTTTTTTCAAACAAGTATCCCCAAACTGTGTTTCTAGTCTACGAAGAAGAACAAATTTCGAAATAATGACCGAATATTGCAAAAAATTGTCGTACTTTTTATGTCTATATTTATCTAAATTTTGACATCTTGGTAATTTAAAAAAAACCAAATATTTACTTTTATTTGTTAAAAATTAGTGTTTATTTTGAAAAAATCAAAAAATTGTGGGAAAAAAGTCGAAATTCAGGGGAAAAATCGAAGATCTAGGAAAAAGCGTAAATTTTTCAGCAATAGATAATAATTATCGAATTTTGAAATTCAACTCAATATGTCCTATGACTAAGTACAATTTAAAAAAAAAACAAGTCACTTTGACAATAAAGTTAAAATTTTTAATACAAGATGAGAACCTTGGGACTAAAAATTCAGAGAAAAATGATACGAATTTGGAAAAAAATCCATAAATTTTGAAAAAATAAAACGTAACTTTAAATAAATGCAAAATTTTCCCAGGAAAGTTAAAGTTCGAGAAAATTGACATTTGGGAATAAAGTCGAAATTTCAAAAAAAAGCCAAATTTCAACAAAAAAACACAATTTTAAAAAATTGTTAGAAAAGTCGAAATTTGAGAAAAATTTCAACATTTAGAAAAATGAGACGAATTAGGAAAGAGCTCAAAATTTTTAAAAAATTCCTAACTTTAAACAAACTTAAGTATTTGCCGAGAAATTTGAGTTTGCAAATGATACTAAATTTCGAGAAAACCGGGAATTTTGAAAATAATTCGATACTCTCAGGATACGTTGAAATGTTTCAAAACTCATATTTTAAAAATATTTAAGAATAAAGTTGGACTTTTGAAGGTTTGAAAAAATAACTGAAAAATAAAAGTACAAATTTTAAGGAAATAGTCGAAATGTGCAAAAATATAAAATTTTGAATTTTAAGATAAAAAACAAAACTTTCGGAAGAAGGAGACTCTTGGGAAGAAAATTGAACTTTCTAGATAATTAAAAAAAAAATTTGGACAACATGAAGACATTTTGCAAAAAAAGAACAAATTTCAGAAAGAAAATCGAAATTTAAAAAAAATAACCAATATCTTCAAAAGAGAGAATAAAAATATTGAAATTTAAAAAAATCGAGGAAAGACAATTTTTTTAAAAATGCTCAAATTTTCAAAAAATAAATTGAAACGTTTTTTAATAAAAAAATACTTCGGAAAAAAAAGTGAAACATCAAAAACATCAAATATTTTGAATAATCATAAACTTAGTTAATAATGACGAAACAAATTAAAATTTCGTAGAAGTCAATTCAACTTTTAGAAATATTGAAATTTTTAAAAAGACGAGGACAAAAGAGTCAATACTAAGCGAAAAAATTCAAAATTTTAAGTTCAGCTTTCACCTTGCCCTCCAATAACTAAATATAAAGTCAACATTTTCAGATAAAAATTAAAATTATTGAAAGAATGTGGAGGTTCCCATTTTAATGTAAAATTTTGGGTGGAAAGTCAAAAATTTTAAATTTATATTTACAAATTATGGAGGATTGGTAATCATTTCAAGAGTGCTCCTAATTCCTTAACGAAAATGGTTACTGAAAATCTGGACTTGTGAAAGAAGCAACTAACGACGAAAATGCCAATCAATATGAGTGGAATTAAAAAAAGTTCGCAAAGAAGATACAGCAAATATCAAAATTGTTTACTAACAATATTAATGGTGTAATTCAGAAGCTCATCGATTACCAATTTGGAGTTTTGAATTAAAATTTTGAGCAAAAGCAAAAATTTGGTGATGAATTCAAAATTTAGATTCCTGTGGCTGGAATTTTAGAAAAAACGTAAACAAATTTGAACTGAAAATTTTCTGAAAAAAGTTAAAGTTACGATAAAATACTCAAAATATATAAGATGAAAATTACTAGTATTTTCAGAGTTTATGAGAAAATTTCAATCTTTAACCAATAATTTTGAAAAAAGTGAAGGTTTAAATCTAAAGTTGAAATTGCATGAAAATAAAATATTGAATATTTAGGGAAAAATTTTCATGAGAAATTTAAAGAAAAAAGTCAAAATTTCGACGAAAAAAATAGTAAAATGTCATTTCGATAAAATCATCAAAATTACAAGAAAACCTTGAATCTTGTACAAGGTTAGTTTTCTTAATGAATACCCCCATTTTTATTTTCATTTTTGACAAATTCAGAAAAATGAAAAATTGTTTCTTTATGGTTTTTCATGTAAATTTTACTTCTGCTAATAGTTTGGCTGAAGCGCTGTAAATATACAGGGGACTTTTTTAAATAGAACTCCCTGCATATTTTTACAGATTTGACTTCCTTTAATCATTCTGATTACAAATATATGCAAGTCATACAAGGTGATTCCAAATGTATTAACATAAATTCAGATTCGTATTTTAGAGCCCAAAATGAGACGAAAGTCTACATAAACATATGTCGTAAAACGCTTCGCTTGCACAGCATGTGCAAGGTTAGTTCCTGATTATAATTTTTAATTAATAGTTGCGAAACTTGCACAGATAATTAAATGAAATTAAGCTTCTGTGTCCTTTCCAAAAATCTAAGAATTAATTAATACAATTTAACCAGCGCTTTATTTATTTTGTGTGCACTTTTGTTGCAGTTTCGTAACAAAAATCTAAACTACAAACGTTGCGTAAAAAAGGTACCCCTACTAAAACTCGATATTGTCAGCGGTTTTTGAGTAGAAGTCATTTTTATATCTCGAGGCATTAAAAACGCTCGCCCAAAAATCTCGGGTGTAATACATAGCTGGCTTTAAAATACTGTCGCAATTTGAAGAATAAAATCTAAAATTTGAATGTAACGTCGGAAAATTTAACTTTGAAGTTAAAATTTTAATATATCAAAAATTTTCTAAAAATTCGAAATTCCAGAAAAAGTTCAAAATGTCCAAATAAAATGCTTAAACTTTGACTGTTTTCTTGAAATTTGTAATTTCTCGAATCCCTATTAAAAAATGTTAAGTTGTTCCTGAAAAGTCAAAAAAATTTTAGTTGTTACATTGAAATTTTAAGTTTTAAATGAAATTTTAAAATTTGAGTTTCAGATTTCGCAAATAAGGTAGATATTCCAGAAAAAAAGGCACGAAATTATTACTAAAAAGATGTTATTAATTTGGAGTGTAATCTTCAAATATCAACATTTTTTTCGAAACTTCCAGGCTACATTTTAATTTTTTTAACACATTTTGGATGGGTTTTGGTTTTGAAAACCTATATCTCCCATGTATCCTTTTGGTTTGTCTTTACGGAATGTTAATTTTTAAACTAATTATTTCAAGGAACTTGAAAGTAAGTTGGAACACATAAAGGTGGATATACTTGGACTATCGAAAATACTACGAGAGGGTGAAGAACAAGTGGTACTTTCTTCAGAACATCTATTGCATTATAGAGGAGCGTTGAATTTATGGTAAATAAGAAGCACTCAAAGAATATAACTAAATATATAACTATAAATAAATTCGATTGAAGATCACCCAAGTAAACGCACCTACAGGTATCCACACAGACGAAGAAGTGGAATAGTTCTACGATGAGGTCAACACTGCGATACAAGAGGGGGCCACCAAGTATACTATGCTGATGGGAGACTTAAACACTAAAATAGGCCACAAGCAAGATGATTCGGAGTTTGTAGTTGGACCTCATGGATATAGAGATAGGAACGAAAGAGGTAAAACCCTTATAGAATTTCTTCTGCAATACAAACTGTATGTCATGAATACTTACTTTAAGAAAAGCCCGCAAAGAAAATGGACTTGACAGTCACCAAATGGCATACACAAGAGCGAAATTGACTTTATGAACTATTAAAAAAAAAAGGCAGTCCAAGACGTAACTGTATTAAACAGATTTTCAATCGGTAGTGATCATAGAAATGGTTAGAGCAAAATAGCCTTGAACATAAAGAAGGAAAGAAGAAATATGGTAATAAAAACCGAAAAAGTCAAATTTACTTCGATTACTATTACAAGTACATAACAGAAATAAATAGAAAGCAATCTACAAAACGACGTACAAAACGAAACCAATATTGAACAGCTTAATGAGACTTAAAAAATGGAAATGCAGATCTTGTTCTCTGAAACGAAGAAAGATTAAAAAATACAACAAACACAACAAACAAAGCCAAGCTGTCATCTTCAGAGAGATACTAGTATTTCTAGTATCTCTCTGAAGATGACAGCTTGGCTGTCGAAACACGTTAGAGCAACGTTTGTTGTGTTTTTTTAATCTTTCTTCATTTCAGGGGACAAGTTCTGTATTTCAATTTTTGAAAATAACCAAGGACCAGTCCGTTTTACCAAAGCTTAATAAGACGTTAATAAGGATACTAAAAAACCCAAAGGAAACGTGACGGTGGGCAAACAAGGAAAATTGAAACACTCACTAAAGTTACAAGATACCTAATGCAAAGAAGAAGGGAAATACCAGATAAACACACAACAAACATAGCAAAGCTAAGGATTTTAAACAAAAACATTTCATAGGCCATTAGGAAAGACATACGGAATTTAACACTAAAGAAATAAGTAATACCATAGAAGAAAACAAAAGCCTAAAAGTTCTAAAATAAAAGTTGAAGACAGGGGCAAAAAATATCTACAAGTTGAAAAATAAGCAGGGACACATTATAAACAAACAAGAGATTCTGAAAAACATTGAAGAGTACTATAGATCACTATATAGTAGGGATGATTCCATTCAGGAAGCAGAAATCCCAGTAATACAGAAGCGAGGGTCAGAGGAACTCCCAGATGTAACCGAGAAGGAAATTGAGTCAGCCCAAGGAAGCATGAAGAACAACAAAATCCCTGGAGAAGATGGCATTGTTAATGGAATGATAAAATTGGGAGGTAAATGCGTCATAAAACGCCTAAAAACTTTTTATAATGCCTGCCTCTTGGGAGGAAATACACAGAACAATGGAATAGTGCCGTTATAATAATCTGCATAAAAAGGGAGACATAGTAGGTTTTGAAAATTATTGACCTATCAGTCTGCTATTTTATTTATATAAGCTCTTTATAAGAATAATTACAAATAGACTGTGATCTAAGCTAGATTTCCCCCAACCGCTAGAGCAAGCAGGATTTAGAAGTGGTTTCGGAACGAACGACCAATCTGCAGGTATTAAAGTCCTTGATCGAAAAAATTATAGTAATACAACAAACCATTGATATTATTATTTGTGGACTTTGAGAAAGCATTTGATTCAGTCCAGCATAGCTCTATATTAAGAGCGCTTACAGAGTGCAGCATTGGTCATAGGTATACAACCCTTCTCCAGAACAAAATATACAGGATGTCCCATATCGTTGTGTTCAAATTTTGAGAACATAATTTAGAATTAATTTTAAGACTAAAAAACCCAAAAGTTGTAGGCCTATCTTCTTTTGTTCAAAAGTTACAGGCCTATAAAATTATCCAGACAATAAGCAGAGATAAAAGATTTTTTTTATTTATGTTAAAAATTGTTATAGAATAAGAAATTAAAGATCTAAGTACTCATGCAAGAGTGCCAACAAGATTAAATTAAAATTTAGCGTGACTATCTTAATATTTAGATAAAGCGTTGATTGAATCAATCAACGGATAGAGTAAACCAGACGATAACGGTAAATTCGTCAAATACTCGTTTGAGCTACTCCAATTCATTTGATAATTTACAATTCCTTACTGATGATGAATTACCACCTCGTTTAGAAGAAGTTGCACTCTATTGAGAAGAAATATGTGGTTTCGAATGGACGGCACACCACCATATTTTGAAATAGATGTTCTAAACTTTCTCAGTAACAATTATCTATAATGGATTGGTCGGGGAGGAGGGTCCTGTTGCATGGCCACCTGGATTTCCTGACTATAAACCTCTAGAGTTTTATTTCTGGGAATATATGAAAAATTTAGTTTAGAGATGATTTACGGGAAGCCTTTGTCCAGCAGTGAACTCAAAACGGCGATAAATTCTGAATCTGTTTTATTGTTGTTCGTGAGCAAAGCAAACAAGCCTCTTGTTACCAAGACCAGAATGAAACTAACAAGAAATTGGCAAGACAAGAAGAATTGAGAATTTTTGGAAAAAATTAAAGTATAAAGACAAAATAGAAATTAAACGAAGTAAATAAATTAACATTTATAAATTAAAGTAACAATTTTGTTAATATAAAGTGAAAATCTCAAAAAAGTCCACAATTCGAATCAAATCGAACAGCATTCGTCTTGTTTTTGAAATTTTGACTTTTGAACCGGAAATTTCAAAAAAATACTAAAGTTTTTTACATGGCAATCAAAATTTCCGCTTAAGTATTTGAAAAATTTAGGCTTACAATTTTTATTTTTATTTGGTTATTTCTTTATTCATTTTTCACTAAAAGTTCGATTTTGATCAAGAAACTTTTTGACTTTTTTTATATATTTTGACTTTTTTTGAAATCTCCGCTTTCATATAAAACTTATAATTTATTTCTTGACATTTCGACTTAAAACTTCAATTAATTGACAGATTACAAGATTAACTTAAAAGTTTTGAAAAAAAAATTGAAATTAGATGAACAATTTCTCACTGTACTGTACTGTAAAATACTAAAAGGATAAAAGATCCTAATAAATTTATTAAAGTATTTTTGCCATTGACATTGATTGGCATTCGATCGGTTATCAATGTTCAGCCGCCGATATTAACACTGATGTCAATAGCGAATGTTCTGCCAACATCGTGCACTCCTATAGCCTAGAAGGCTCAATTCTTTATTTCCAGTTAAAGGAATTGTCGAGACAATGTAAAGTGCTTCATTTAATCCCGCGAGTAGAATTTGCTGCCCTAAGGCCTAAGGCAACAACTACCCATAGGATTTAACTACTTTAGTCGCGTGGTGTATACGCTATTTTTTGCACTTCGTAATGTTAAAAATAAAATTATTTAAAAATAAATTTAATCCCCTGATGATTAAAAGGGGAACAAAACGGCACTTTTAGTCTACAAAGTACAAAAAAATACTTTAATTTTTACGGAAAACGAATAGTTTTTATTTCATTTTTACGTGAATGCTTCCACCTTTTTTTGATACATAGGTATATATAGAATCACCACTAGTTTTCTCCGCAATGGTTTAATTCTAATTAATTCTGTTTTTCAGCAGTTGCCACAAAATGAAATTTCATCAACCCCTTGCAGTCTAATTTCCTTCACATATAAACTCTAATGTTATAAATTCCGCAGACAACGAAGTAATTCAACTTAAAGTTGACTTTTAAGCTTTTAGCTTAATAAGTACTTTATGAAAGTTAATTAAAGTTTACAATGTCAAGAGTTTACTGTAAGCAATTTACCTGTACCACATTTTAATTTCTACCAGGTTTCTTCTAAATTAATTACAGGAAATATTTGCCCGCTGTCTGGTGATACCGGCGCTAACAAGTTGATTTAGAAAATGAACAAAATTCTGTCAAGTTAAATATTCTGAATACAGTAAGGCTGCCAGCCATAAAATACTTGTCGATTCCACTTTCGATATAATTCCGAATGCTTCAGATTATTCCGGAAGAGTTAAAATGGAAACGAGATTCGTTATTGGGGCGTTTAACTTGATGCAGGGGGAATTTGTATAAAATGGGTATTTACGGAATACGCACTAAGAACGATTGAATCATCGTATTACTTTTTGGATATATAACCAACGTTTTTATTCTTTTCAGGTATTTCAAAATGATACGGAAGTGGAAAATGCAATCGCTGAAGATAATGAAACAATCACAACCATGTCGGTGCTGCTAGTAGGTAAGCAAAGCATTATCTTCTTTGCTTTATTATTAATTATAACGTATAACACGTCTTCAAAATTCATAAGCTAAAAACTACAGGGAAAAGAAAGGATGCAACCTAAAAGTTACAGAGGTCGCTGCATGACCGTGAAGTAACTTAATTTTTGTACATTTTGCATCATAGCATAGTCATTTAAAAAGCGCCGTCGCTATGACATGCGGTTAGATATGTTAAACTTAAATAATGCCAATTAAATATTCTGTAATAACACATTCGACTATTTCATTGCAGAACATTTAATTGAAATTCATAAATTAAATTTATCAGTTACCAACTGTGAAGAAACAAATATCAAAATTTCACAATGTATTAATAAAATCTTTGATTTTTCAGATCAGCTTCTCTTACCAGCATAAGTAGCATGTCAGTAGTCTATTTGATCGCTGCCATGCCAATTCATTGATCACGAAATTCTATGCAAATATTATTGTTATTATAACTACATGTAGATTGTAGACTGAGACAAAGATAAATTTTTAGGCATTGTAACTGTGCCTATAAAAATACTTGCGAAATAATTGTGACCTGTAGCGTGATCACATACGTACTGACGGAAATATACACATCAGGAAAGTCAAACACTGTCCATAGGGAGAATGTTAATAAGAGATTTAACATTGAGAGCTAATAGTGGGATAGATGGGCGGCCCCTTGTATTCTCCTACACCGGTGTAAACAATTCAAAGCAGAGCGCAACGATCAGTGCTGGTGGAGATTTCAGTAGTACATCATAGCTTCTAATGTGTTTTGTTACGGGATTACTACTGGTCCGGCAACAATTTTAATAAAATTTGCGTACCACATGCTGCTTGTTCTTTTAGTCCGTTGATTTAATCAACGTCTAAGACAAAATAAATCTAATATTCTTTGATAACCAAAATAAATAAACGAGATTTCCTAAACAAAATAAATAATAACTCTATTGAAGAATATAACATAATAACTCTTTAAATATTACCATATAAGGAGTTCAAATAGGCCGCCGGACCGTGCTAAACAATATTCTAGTATGTTGTAAAACTCTCGACAAGTTTTTTCTAACATCTAAACTGGAAGATACTAGTATGCTGCATCAAAGTAGGGGAATACGTTCAGCGGCCGTAGAAAACTATGGAAGGGACAATTTCTAGCGTTTTACATGGACACTAAAAAATTTTCCTTATCTGTATATTGTTTTTCGGTGGCAATGTTAGAAAACATGTAATAATAATTTAAAAAGTAGTAAATAGTATATAATTAAATTGTCTGAAGAAGTATCTTCTTTCCAAACTGCTATATTGCAATTGATTTGGTGCAAAGTTACCCGAGATATAAATTTACGAATTTGCGTCCTATAGCATGATAATATCTCTAGGTACACATAGACCAACGGACGGAAATACGTTCGTTTTTCAGTGGCAAATTTAGCACCTAACAACTAAACACCTGAACAAAATTAATTCACCACTTGATTAAACTAAAATAATTACACTAACTAGAATAAAATAGAAATTAACGTAATAAAAGGTTATAAGTTGGGTCCTGTAAAATTATTTAAGAAAGAAATCAGAGAAAGATAACATCATTTTCAAAAACTTATGCTGTTAAAAATAAGTAAAAGTATAAAAAAATAAAATGAAAATCATTAAAAAATTGAAAATGATAGAATCAATGGCTTCTAACTAACGTCAATTAACTTGTAGCTCTTGATTTAATTCTAATTACCATGCCCGTACCCCTTGGCGTGTAAGTGATTAAATTTTTAGTGGACTTCTTTTCTCCCATTCTTTAATTAATGCCTTCAATAGTTGATTGTGATTTGAGAGGAAAAGTCTTTTTTTAAGACGGTCCCATAAATATCCAACGGGACTGAGGTAGGTAATGTAAGGTAGCTAGTATATTAAGGGAATATCAACAACATCCAAGTAGTCGGTAACCTGTCCAACCAACTGAGGACGCACATTGTTCTACATATTCTACAAGAATGAAAAATTTGCGACCACAAAAGGAGCATTTAAATCGACGTTTTCTAGGTTAATAATAATTTGCATTCATATACTTCATACATATACCGACCAACTCTGTATGAGCGACGAAGCGGATGCCCTCCCAAAACATTACCAAGTCACCAAGAGCGAAACTTCCAGAATGATGAAGCTTCCAAATCTCTCTCCTTCCCTTTTCCAGACATGCTCATGTCCTATAGAAGATTTTAAGAAAAACCTTGTTTTGTCAGTGAATAAAATCTTCTACTTAATAGCAACTTTAAATTTTGTGTTCTCTGGCTAGTAATGACTTGTTTTGCTGATCTGCTGCTGATTAATTCGACTTTAAAACATCTTTGGATAATTCCAGATGATATTTTAATAATTCGAATCCCTGATACCTCGTTTTTTAATACATTGTTAGTAGTTCTTTGTTTTCTGAGAACCGATTGTCTCTGAAAAGGTTCATCCTTTTGATTGGTTTGTTTTGCCCTTGATTTGGCATTCGATTATGAAATCCTGTTGTGTTAAATTGTCTGACTCCGCGATTTGTCCTTGAATGATTTTCACCTAATAGTGGCAATATAATGCATCAAGTATCCCTTACCCGGTAGAATTGATCCCCATGCGGCATTTTCCAAGAATAAATTTCTTTGGCGAGTTATTTTTTGACTTTGAAGCACTAGAAAATGAATGGTAAAGTACATATCTGATACAACTATTAACAAAAATAAGCTTAATAACATGTGCTAATCAAGAGCTGCTAATCCGATTTTAGTTAAATCATGTATTAAAAACGGGTAGTTAATGTTTAGAATGTTAAAATAAAACGAAATTGACTTAAGACATCAGAGAAGATATAGATTCTACATGAAAAGTACTTAATAATTTAAAAATTGTAGTAACATCTGAATGTTTTAAAAAATATTAGTGATGCGTTAATTTTGTTCAAACGTTCATTATAAAAAGTCACAAATGGAATCATTTTTTAGAAAAAGGTCTTTTCGTCCCAAAGCACTACAATGAATAGATCTGGTGCAAAATTAGGGACATTTAACTCATTTTGTAACGAAAACTCACGATCGACAGTGCTGATGTGCAATAAAGCTATAAAAGGAAGTCGCGGGGGTGCACTTTTATTTTTACCAACGATTTAAATATTTGTCTCAATAAAGAAAGTGCTAAATTTTCCACTAAAGATGGAAATATTCTGGGATTCAAGAATAAAATGAACTTAGCGTGTAGTTTTTTATTGCAAGGTACAACCCGCTTATACTCCTACATAAGGGAAAGATATAAATAATTGAAAAGCACTTTATCAGACAGTGCAGCCAGGTAACGGAAATAAATAATTATCTTTCAGATATCAATATACCCGAAATTAATACGAGCACATTCAAATCCCCTTACTTTGCCAGCATCATTCACTTCCAAAGATATATGTTATAAACAAGCAATTTAGCAGGCTTAAACAAGGTTTGATGGTTTACTCAGATGTTTACGTTCCATTTAAATTAGCTAGGAACCTTTGCGATTTTGATAAATTCTCTGTATAAACCCAAACATTCGCAAAATTCTCACGACGCAGAGAGTATATGGGTATAGGGGTAAATTGGAAGGGATATCTATATGCATTACGTTAAAACATTAACATTTCAGGAAGAGGAGCCCTTCTGAAAGGGTAAAAAGCTAACGAACATCACATGCAAAACAACCAAACATTATAACAGAATAAAGTCTTTTAATTTTGAAATGACTGGGATGTAAATGGGCAAGATGGATCTGAAATACGTTCCATATAAAATCGTTGAACTATATTTGTTGAAATTTGGTGACTTTCAAATATGAAATATATCCGTTCCCCCAAAAATTAATGCGAATATCATCTTATCGTTTTTACGGCGTTGTTGCAAGAAACAACCTGTAAGAGCTGCAATATGTATAAAGATTTCTTATTCTTTTTAATTACTCCCAAATAAATTATATTATTCTTCATTAAGAATTAAACTTGAGAGGAAGGTAAGGGTACTTTTTGTAGTCAAATTATTTTATCATCCCAATAAACTTCCGTTGATTAAATAGTAAGAAAATGTCTACGTGTGTCTGCTGAAACCTTGCTTGTCGTCCAAATATTAAATTAATTTAATTTATTTTCAATATTATTCAATAGTTTCTTTTCAGTTCCCCCGAGCCTTCTCCATAAGTATTCCTCGATTTTCTTACTTTGTGTTTTTTTTTTATCATATTAAAGCTGCAGAAAATTAAATTAGAAGAACTTAGGAAGCGTCACTTTTTTTCACTTGTTTTCCGTAGATATCGTATGTTTTTATTGAATAAATCTTAGAATTGAAGCCGAATATTTTGAACTCTTTTGTCTGTAACTTCAGGTCTATTGATTTCTCAGCAAAAGTGAAAATATGATTAGATTCGCCATTAATTATACATTATCACTGTACCACAGTACCAATATAGTTCTATTTAAAAAAATGAAGTTATGATATAAAAACAATTTTTGTTAAATTTATCACGTTATAAAAGAATGAAATACTTCTTTTTTTACGTGATTTGATTTTTGTAGCATTAATAGGGTTCATTAGAATTAATTAGGATGAATCATACGCTTCTAGGTCGAAAAATTTTTTCGATTCTTTAAAAATCACTTAGTTTATATTCATTGTACTCAGAAAATTTATTTCAAAAATATACAGTATGTTCCATTTAAAAATCAAAACTTGCTATCAGTTTTAGCAAAGATAGCAGTAGTAGGAATGTCATTTTTATGCCAAAAATTGATATTTCATGAGTACATCAAATCTAGCAAATTTGAAGGTTTTATCATCATAAATAAAGTAACAATACCATGATCATGTTACATCCAATATGTGTGCCAAAAAACCATGTCTCACCAATATTCATAATTAGGTGACCATGTCAAAGAATGAAAAAAGCAATAAGGAAAATAACTAAAGTAAGCATTCTAAATTGCTAACTACAGACTTAACTGACGATGGATTTCTAAAAATAATTACTGAAAGAAACAAATTCTATTTCTCGCTTTAAGTTTTACAAGATGCTGATGCTAAAAATGGGGCCATACATATTTTAAATACATTACTCCAAATATTACCCAAATCTCAAACTTCTGCGAAAACAGAACACTTTGGCCTAAATCTGAAGTGTCTACGTTAATTGATTTACAAATTATTAATAAGTTTATTGCAAACTGTTGCGGTTATAAATATTTTACAGGACGCAAATTAATAAGATTCGTTTTGTTCAGTTTTTCACAACGTATGAAACAATTTTTATTAATAATCCAATCACGTTTTACCAGTTTTTATTGCCGTTATGTCAAGCCCACACTGAACTCAATTTATATTTTGCACATCAAAGTCCGATTTTTCACGGCAGGGCTATTTATTGGTAGCAACAAGTTTTATTAAAAAGTTTCAGTTATTTAGTTGTTTTATGTTATGAATTATTTATTTATGTTTTATTTGCTAGGGTTCCGTTCATTAAAAGAAAAAAGCAGAACCTTTATAATCTCACTCGCATATCCGTGCGTCCATCCGTCTGTCACAAAGAGGTTTTCCTAGAAAACTAATGTAACGGAGGAAATTGAAATTTTGCACAACGTTAGTTTTCTATGAAATATAAAAACGTAAATAATTAGTGTAAAAAGAAGGTAATGGCAAAATTAATACATCTTAACAAAAAAACAGCAGACATAATCGTCAATAACACACCACCAAAAATAATGTCATATTTCATTTGTCATATTTTACTACATTCTGGTTAAATACTATTCAAAAATACAAAATACGTTAATATAAAAAAAATATATTCCTTGATGATAGTTTACGGTTACCAAACGTTTAACCACATAAATATTGAATGCATCAGTGAAGTCGGAAATTCAAAAGCTATACAAAGATGCAATAAAAATTACAGGTCGGTATTTAAAATAACGAATTTGGTGATGGTAATGAAATGATGAAACGTCTGATAAAAAAAACTTTTCAGGCTATCGTGTAAAGCAGGGGTTCCCAAAGTGCCGCCCTGCAAAGCCTGTGAATGCGGCCCGCGATATCGATTAGATATATTATATTTTTATTAAGAAATAAATAAGTAAATAGTAAATAAATAATAAATATTACAAATAAAATATTTTAATATTTTAAAAAAATTCTTTGTTTTATTAAATATATAATTAAAGATATGTATTTATATTAAATTAGTATACTAATAAAAAAAGAAATATTTAAATATATTTAAAACAAAAAATATCGTGGTTATTGTTTTGATTTTATTCCGTTTTTTTTTTGGCCCGCCAAAATTTTCGGTAATATTAAATTGGCCCACCTACGAAAAACTTTGGGAACCCCTGTTGTAAAGGATAAAAAACTCAAACGAAGCAAGTGTTCTTAGTTTTTCGATTACACTTCAAATAACGCCAAGAAAAAATAAAAAGCAAAAACCAAAATTTTACTATTTTCCAAAAATCTCAATAGCAGCAAGAGATATTTCAATTTCTTGACGCCACGTTATTCGTCGCCAAATTATGCAACTTTGCTCTAATTTAAACGGTGCTATATCTCTCACCGTTTTCGAGATCCCTGTAGTCAGAAGCGAATTTGTTACAACCTGTATATGTATGAGAGTAACAACAAGAAAAAAATTCAGTCAATAACTTTAAAAAAGTAATTGTTCGAAATGCGTTCCACCTACTTCTACGCATTTTCGACACCGACAAATTGACGAATTTACTGCAGCGAATAATTCATGTGGATTTTGCAGCATGTCATAACAGGCTTGCTGAATCCTTAACACTAAGTCATTCTTTGTTAAAACTGAAGACGCATAAACTTTGTCTTTGAGATTTCCTTAGACATAAAAGTCCAGTGGATTAAGATCTGGTGACCTGGGTGGCAGGCCACTGGTCCAATACCATTAATCGTCATGATTCATCTCATTCCTCCCTAACCGGCCAATCCAGCGTTTCCGATAATTAGTATTAAGCCAATCTCTTACAGCTATTCCAAAATAAGGTGAGCTTCATCCAGTTGTATCCAGCTTTCATGCCTTAGGTTAAAAGGTAAATCGTCGATATAGTCATATAGGTTATTAGCGAGAAAGTCAATAAATAGTTCCTAGGTAGGTTGAAGGTAGAAAATGTGGACCACAAACATTATTGTCAATAATTTCCAGCCAAACATTTATGTTAAATTCATTTTAAAATGATCGTGTGCCAAAAATGGATGTTATGGTAATTCATTACTCCACGTCTGTTAAATGAAGATTCATCTGTCCACAGAATTTTGCGCAAAAAGTCGGGATTTTCTTTCATCGAATTTAAAAGCCACTGGCAAAACCTTAATTGCATTTCAGCATCCCCAGGGTGTAAATCTTGAACGGGCCGTAGGTGAAATCCATATCTGTGGTCATTTCGTAATGTCCGTAATATTTGTGACTTGAATAATCATAATTGCTGAGCTACTCTGTGTGAAAAAATCACAAGATATAGTTTTTGAGCAAAAAACATTATAAAATACAAGAGATTATTAAATTAGTATTTAGGACCAGTGGCGTAGAAGTCCTGATAGAAAAAAGATCCCAGATCTGCGCCACTGGAGATGTTAGTGAACTTTTATAATAAGGTAATATTAGCCCTTTGCGAGATATTTTATGTTACCAAATATTTTTTGAATATTACTGTTCATTTGAGAAATATAAAATAAAATCGTTTAACAAATGAAGAGTTTAATACATTGTATCTCAAAAACGGTGCGTTTAAAAAGCATTGTTTCTATAACAAAGTCATAATATTTTTTGATAATCTATTGTTCCTCAAAGTTTCCGCCATAATTAGCGGATCATCCTAGATGAATAATTTAATACGGTTTGACGTAAAGATTTTTAAAAAAGTGCCTACAGTGTAACTAAAGTGAGACTACATTTATTTAAGCAGGACTGAACTGATGATTAGTTAGTATAACTGTAGTGGTTTTTTGTAATTACAAGAAATTATGTCTTTTATTTATAAGGTTTACCAAAAATCTAAGCCTTATTAGGTGACACAAGTAACTTCATTGAAATTAGAACAACTATCAAGAAATTATTATTAATATTGTTATAGAGGTAAAAAGAAATAAGAATCTATTTAAAGAAATTAAAAATTATTCTAGTTTGTTATGTATATCCTTGCGACAAGCCGACGAGTGAGCCAACTTTATTGCCGTTGCTCCAAGAATTTATGCCATACGTTGCAAAAAAATTAATATTTTAAAAAGGCGGTTGAAGGCGCTAAAAATTTTTTAGTGTGTTATAAGGAATTACCTAATGTATCTTCTATATATTTTTTCCAGGCACCATTACCCACCATTTGTTTTGAAGTTCTATACAAAGTTGAATTCATTTCTCAAATTTTTCGGTAAACACAGTGTTACTTAAATAAATTACTTTTTTTGTATTTAAATTCAAAACTTGCTTTATGCAATAAACTAAAATATAGTACATATTCAGATTAAGCTGCTGTAAAAATTTCGCTCCTAAATACCAAGTTTTAAATCCGCAGGCTTTCTTCAAATGTTGCTGATTAAATTAGTCGTGTATGTCGGTGAAACAATGCTATGCAAAGGGTCATGTTGGAGGGCTTCTCTAATGATCTTTAAAGTTCTGGAAATGATGGAATTACTTTTACAATATCAAAGCTAAATTCAAAAGTTAAGAAAATGGACTTTTGGCCACTTTTTTTTTAATCAGGCCCACTATGCAATGGTCTTAAAGATACAGCTCAAAATGTATAAGAAATGACCGCTTCCGCCTGAACTCCTAGGTTTCTAAAAATGAAATTTATATTTTAATAGGGTTAATAGATATTGGGTCATATGCTATTAGAAAATTGCAGATTTTTCGATATCGTAATAGTTGTTGAGAAAAAAAATAACTTATGCAAAAATAGGTGCTTGCAGTCCAAGGCTTTTTGACCTATATGTTATTAATTTCTTTTAAATCAAAAACTTGATTTAGCCAAAGGATAGAATGCAGATCAAACTTGTCTGGTACATTATTTCATTTATATGAATATTTTCGGAATTAGCATAGGTTTATTAAATTGCACGCAATGCTGCAATTACGGTTGAAGTTGAACATTTTAGTACATAAACTGCATTAGTCATCGACTCATTGCGAATTGCTTTTTACCTGAAACATTATCAACGCAGTCACCATTTCCATAAGTATTGCGATTGATTGTAGAAAAAAGTGTATATTTTAGACCAGACATTTTTTTTGCAATTATATTACAACATAGGAAAATGTGCATACAGTTTCAAATTCATACATAAAAATGATGTAAATTGATCTATTGACTGTTCATTGTAGTAATTGGTACATAACCCTAATTGTGCGAGCCCGATTTACTCTTAGCTGATTTTATTTTTACAATAAAAACAGACGCGGTTAAAAACACTTTTTAAGAACAATGAGAGAGTAAATACAACTTACCGTATGTTTGGGGAACAACTAAACTAAACGTCCTTTTATCAACGAAATGTGTAATAAAAAAATCTATCGTGTTGCAGTTGCAAATATATACAGACAACTAAAGACCGGTTTCGTCTGATCATTATAACTATTAGTCAGCTACATAAGTACTTAGCGGACGTGAATTTCATTGAGTAATTCGTAACTGACTTTCGACTGGATCTTACAAGGAACATTTTGGCTACATGGTAATTGAAGCAATTTTTGCTAAAAATTATTATCAGGTTATATATGATGCGATCAAAGTTACAATGGTCACTGACAGTATGGTAACTTTCATTGAAGTATTGCGGATTGCATATCAACATCCATTAAGTGCAAGAATTCTTGGCGTGACAATTTCAATTAAATGTTCTGTAATGAACAGAAACAGTCAAACGAAGCTATAGCTAAAAATATTTACAACCATAGACCCATTTCGGCCTTCCTGGGCCTGATCAATATGGTATGGTCGCCGTAAATATTTCCAAATTACAGTTGGTAGTCAACCATAAAATGTTATCATGCTTGGTTAATAGCTTTCGCTCAGTATTTTGGAGAAGTTATTAAGGAAATTATACATTTTTTTTTGAAATGGTAAAGATCTTTAATTCAATGTTATAACTGATATTTCTAACCCTTGCAGCGTTGAAATCCTTCAATATTCCTAATACAACAATTCTTCTTCTTCTTTCTCTTCTTCTTCTTATTCTTCTTCTTTTTTTGTTCTTTGTGTGCTATATCTGTTTAAAGAAATATTAGCAATCATGTTGGCTATCATTATTTTATTTTCAGCTGTTCTAAAAAGCTGACTTGCTTTCTGTCCGAACTATGGTCTTAGGTTTCTAAGCCAGGATGTTCTTCATCTACCAGGTCCACACCTTCCATCAACTTTTCCCTGCATGATCAAATGCAACATGTCATATACCTCCGATGACTCATGACATGGCCAAAATAAGACAGCTTTCACTGTGTGTACAATTTCTTTATCCTTCTTCATCCTGTTCAGTGACATGGTCCATCCAGCTTATTCTAAGCATGCATCTGTATGACCACATTTCAAATACTTCAAGCCGCTTCAAGGTATTCTCTGTTAGGGTCCGTGATTCCATTCCATATAAGAGACCAGAAAAGACATAACACCTGACCATTCTCATTCTAAGATCAATGTTTAGTTCATTTACACATAGAATTTTTTCATCCTTACAAAGGCAGACCTAGCTTGCCTAATTCTTGATTTTATTTATATTGCGTTTTCCTAATTTTCATTCAGAAACTGTCCTAAATACTTTATTTTGTGTACGCTTTTTAATTTATTTGGACCAATCCAGAGTTCCGCTCGTGGGTGCGGTTGCTTACTCACGACCATGAGTTTGGTCTTTTTAGTGTTAAATGTAAGGTCATACTGGCTACATGAACTGAATACTTGATCGCAGGCTGTGAAGTTCCTCATCATTATATGGAAGAAGAACAGAGTCGTCTGCATATCTGAGATTATTTAATGTTATGCCGTTTATTCTCACTCCCTCTCTGGTATCCTTTATGACCTCTTGAAATATTTTCTCCGAGTATAGGTTGAACAGAAGCAGTGACAGAATGCAACCTTACCTTACTCCCCTTTTGACTGAAATACATTCAGTTAAACAACCGTAGGGGAAAGGGAGGCAGAATCAACCATTTTTTATTCAATGTGCCATTTTTGAAGTTGTATTAGAAAAATCTGGTAACTATGGGCTGGGTAGTATTCTATAAACCTTTATTTACAAGACTGACTAGCTTTCAGCGATTGAAAAGTAATTTTAGTACCAGCAGTCAGTGTTAAAAAAAACATTCAACCACATGATGGGGTAACTTTAACCATGAGATATAAATATATATATTTTTTATACAGTCAAACAAAAATGGTTTTTCTACTTAAATAAGTTCATTATGTATTTTGGAAGTGAAATAAAAAATCGGCGAAACATGTTTGAAGTAAGATTCAAAACCATACTCAAAGAGAATATCGTTGGTGTTAGTAAACATTGTAATATGTACAAGTAACCTAAAACAAAAAGAACATTTTCTGCAGAATTTGGACTTAAGCACTTTAAAACTATGTTACCTTGATCAGCTGGTGATATATCACTGACCAACGGATATATGTAACTTAGTGTTTTTTGGCACAAAAATTTAATTTGACATTTGAATTCTTTTTCTACACAGCATTTTATATGTTTTTAGCTGAAATGTCACCAGGTGGAAACCACATTTAAACATCTTTAATCTGATTTTTAAACGTACACTCATCAACTTCAAAATCAATTTTTTTTCCATAATTTATAATCATCGTAAATAATACAATACTCCAGTAAAAGAAAAAAGTTACATTATGGTACAGAAACCAGGCTAAGATTGTCAGAACACACTAAGCCAGTGGTTGAAATTGTCCCGTCCAACGCTGGTTGAATCTGCCCCATATTAAATTTTTGAAAAAAATATATTTATTTTCCACTGTCTATAATTTTACGCTTGGGGTACTATACCATTTAACATATATCGAATGCAGCCTGTTACAGATAAAATTTAGAAAATTCGTGTGAAAAAATTGAATATCAAAAAATTAACTTAAAATTTGATTTGTGCTCAATTTAGTTTAGACACTAAAAAATGAACATGTAGAGTAATGCAACTTCCTTGGTGAGTGTTCTGACGTATGAAAAGCTACATAGGAGCCTTACGAAGCTAAATTTAAATCAGGGTGTCCTTTAAAAGGACTTGGTTAAATGTGCCCCAAGGTTGAATCTGCCCCCCTTTCCCCTAGATATTAAAAATTCCACGATGTTTGGACAGATATTGATATGATTGTATCATATCAAATATTTCAAGTATCGTAAAAATTTTAATGTTTATCGTTGTGTTTATTGTTAATCCCTTTTATTAGTCATACAATACAATAGTTTACACTCACCCTTGAAAAAATATCTATAAGATTATGTGCAAAACCTGCCGATCACACTGGTCCCAGTGGAAATTGTAAGGTTTTCTCCGCTTTTTATGCTTTCTAGTGAAGATACCTACTCCAAAAGAACTTCCTTACTGTTTAGTTGCTTGAAATATTCAAATATCAAATATTAAAATATTTGATAATAGTTCAGTTATTTTATCCTAGGGTTCACTAAACATCGATAGGAACTATTGTCGATAGTTCTGAGTTATCACTATGCCTATCGAAAACTATCAATAATAATATTCGATAGTATTGATTGTTCTTAGCGAGCTACGTTCGACATTTGATAAAATTGTTTAACTTTCGCGAAAACTTTTCAGAAACAAAGAAAAATATTCAGTGTTGTATCTTTTTTAACGTTTTGAACAAAACGAAATTTCAAAAATCTGAAATTAAACGAAATGCTTAAACTCAAAAATTTTAGATACTTTTTTCTTCGACTTTAAACTTTTACCGAATTTTGACCTTTTTTTTCAAAACTTCCTTTTAAAACTGGAATCTGTTTTACAACTTTCAAGTTTTTTTTTAATATCATAACTTCTTCTGAAATTTTTATACTCAAATATTCAAGAAACTTTTTATATATTTTACGTTTATTGCTTAAATTTCCAGAAAAAAAACCTAGTTTGAAATTACATTTATTAAAAAAAAATCTCAGAATTTCGAATTTAACTTTGAAATATTGGCTTAACATGTTTAGTAAAAGTAAAATTTTAACCCTAAGTTCGAAATTTTTACTTTAAATTCGAAACTTTCTCCTTAAACACCAAGTTTTTTAGCTTTTTGAGCAGAAATTTGGAGGAAAATATCAAGACAATTTTCAAACTTTTTTGGAAATTCTTTAGGTTTCTTTGACTTAACCTTTATATTGTTGGGCGTTATTGGTTCGAAAATTAAAACTTCGTGAATTGTAAACACTTCATTTCCAACATACAAATATAATTCACTTAACTGTCAGACTACCTGACTGACTAACTAACTTGACTAATCAACTGACGACCATGTATTTATAGGTACTTTTCCGGTTTCTAGAACGGAACTTTGTACAGATAAGACTTATCGCTTGGGGAAACATCTATAGCGCCGTATAATTCATTCTCGCTGTCGCTTCCCATTATTAAATGTTTCTAGAAAATTCCTTATATAATCACTAATACAAATTTTATAACTACATTTTGTTGCAATATTTCATTTATAAACTAGAAAATTTAATAAAGATATAAAATCAATTTAAAACTGCTTCAAATTTCTGGATTTTTTTTAATTCTAAAATATATTTTCAGCTATAATCCCAAATTTTCGATTTTATAGTTTTCGAGAAAAAACTCGAAAATAAATTTTGAAACAATAATTTTTAGTCTTGCCCATTGTAATTTTTTTTTAGAAATATTGATTTTTAAAGTGAAGACTTTCTTTAAGTGTTAAAATTTAAAAAAAAATAAAATTGAAAATTTAAACTTAACATTTTAAATAACTGAAATTTTATAAATATAAAATTTTATTTTTTATTTTAATTCTTTCTAAACTTTTTTTTAATTCATAAATTCACATCAGAACCTCAAAGTGTCCACCTTTTTCCAAACATTCCAAAAAATTAAAACTCTAACTTTAAACTTGACATTGTCAAACTGAAATTAAAACTGGACAGTTTCCTGGTTTATAAAATGGACAATACACTACTGAAGTGATGTTGTATACATATTTATAGACAAGCTTGTTTTTGTTTTTCGTTAATTATATTAGATGGTCAAATGTATGTTACATTTTTCAATAGAAATAGAATAAATCGACCAATGAGAATTTTTTTTGCATGTTACACGTACGATATTTACCAATGTTGAAGAAATTCGCATAGTTCCACCGTACATCACGAATTGGAGCAGCTACCACTTACACCTTACAGGAAAAATCGTTGGAGCCTAGATGGCAACAGTAGGTCAAATTGGAAGGTTCATTTTATTAAATAATATATAGCTAAAACTATCAAGACAATCCATATTTTTGTAAAAATCTATCGATAATAGATACTATCGATGTGTAGTGAACACCATTCTATCATTTGAGATAGTTTAAATCATATCTCAATGTTTTTGTGTTCAACTAGGCACAGCATCTACACTTGCACGTAATTTGTGGGGAAATGTAAACCAATGACCTAAAGAAAAATTATTTTTTCACTATTTTCAATCTCTCTCAGTCTCAGTCACAATATCATTAATTTTAATAGATAATAGAGGAGAGGGATTACGACACGAAGAAGGGATTAAAAAAATTATTTTTCAGGCTTATTTACTTACGCTGAAAACAAAAATATTTTCAAATCACCTATGATTAACCGTTTGACAGTAAATCATTATTTTCAACAGATATTTGATGGCAAGCGGTAGAAGTGAGCTGTCCACCAAATTGAAACGTTTCCATTCTTCTTTTCATGAACAGCTCCCCATTGTTGGCGAACAAATATCTGATAGATAAAATACATCGATACTTTAAAAAATTTAAATTGATGAAATATTCAAACATTTATTAAAGTTAGCATTTAATGTAACTCAACATCAGAACTGCGCGTTCTCGTAAAATAAGTGATCAAGTTGTTATTTAAAAATTATTTAAAAAAAAAATTATTATAATCATTTACAAAATTCGACAGTCTATACCTCCGTAACGAAGCTTTGAAGGGCCATTGTTTATAAAAGTTTTTTAACTTAAAATACTACCAGTAATAACCTTCTGAGGTTTGTTGAAGTACTTTTGAAGCACCTGTATGAATAGTAAAATTAATATTATTACTTTATGGAGTAGCTCCTTGACTATGCAAAACAAAATAAATACTGAAAACACAAATCTGCCAAGTTTAATTACACCAATTATACCTTCTAGCAACGGTAAGGATTTGCAGAAGTACGTATTTACTTTTCTCTATGCGCATTACTGTCTAGGAGTTTTTGTGCATTTGGCTAGATGACATCAAAATCGTAATCACTGCAATGCACCACAAGCTTTTCGCCTATGAATGCTTTCCATTAAACCTCTTACGCAGAGGAGAAGTATTTTTCTCATTCCTTCGACGTTGGCAAGTCTCACTTACCAGCTGCAATGCTTTTAAAAGTGAGGGAAGTTTTACGAGTTTATGAATATTGAACAATATCGATCTGTTGAACTTCCCCCATATCTTGCTTCTTTAATTTAATTAAATAGTTCGATAACTTGTTTCTGTCTAGAGCACTTTAGAAGTGGGTACTTGTCTTGAGGATATTCCGCAAAATTAATTGCGCGGCTTACGTGAATTTAGTGTTTGATTAAACAATTAATTACTTTCTATTAGCGTCAAGCTTAATGATCAACACATAATGTCGAAGTATTTGGATATTTATGGTCTTAACTGCTCTAGAATATGATCCTTAATGTAATTTGAAAAACTTCACATAAATTAAAAAAAAAACTCAGAATTATTCTTTTGATTTTATTTGGCTTTCTCGATATCTGCTATTCCTTCCACAACTTTAGATTATCAATTACCTCTTGAGCAATGATTCAACCAGGAAATTGAAAATTAAACGCTTTTATTCTAACAATTTAAAGTGTTAGCCCCTTCTCACTCCAATAATAGCAGATAGATACATACCATTAATATTAAATAAATAATTGGCTTAATAAAATCATAGATGATTCCTTAACTTGTTTTCTTCGTAATGCATTTGTTTTTCCTCCTATTATAAGAGACTTGGTCTACTGTATCTGTGATCAGAGTCAAGAGAGGTTCAAATATAATTTTTTAATAACACAGGTCTGCATTGGTTTTCCCCTTACAAAACTAATTAGTAATTAAGGAAAATTATTTTTTTTTTCATTTTTCTTGGTATTACCTCCTATTGCTAGTGCTACTTTCAATTTCTTTGATAACTGTGCATGCTATTAGTACTGGTGACATTTAAATTATCATTTAAATAATCATATACCCTCATTAGTACTGTTGTCGTGATTAAAATCATTACCATTTAAACGTATCAACTGTGGTACGATATTTTTGTGATTTTTTGGTTGCACTATATGCGGCGTCCTAAAGATATTGCATATGTTGGATCCAAAGAGGGTATCCAAAATATCCCTGCTTCCTCTGTGAACAAGAAAGTAGAAATAGAGCGCAACATCGGATCAAAAATCATTGGCCACAAAAACCATCATCAACCCTTGGAGCCAAAAATATTGTGAAAGGGGCTATTTAATCGCCTATAAGTTTTGCTAGCTTCACTTCATATAAAATTAAGTATTATGAAACAATTTTTTAAGATACTACCTAAAGAAGTTTTCTGTTTCAAGTAAATAGGTGATAAATTTAAACATTTATCGGATTCAAATATTAAAAAAGACATTTTTGTTGGCCCTGAGATAAGAAAGGTAATGCAAGACGCTAAATTTACAAAAAAACATAAATAAAACTGAAAAGATAGGGAAACATTTTTTTGGAAACAAAAAAGGTCTAGCTGCTTAGCAATTTTCATATACTGGGTTGCAATATGAATATAAAGTTACATTTTCTGCGCTCTCATATTGAGTTTTTTTCTGCAAATCTTAGTGCCGTAAGTAAAAAACAAAGTTTAAGGTTATGAAGAACAAATTCCAAAAAAGATGAACACAAACATGATGCAGGATACTGCTGGATGTTGAAGAGAAACAAACCTGATAGAAGGCATACGAGAAAAAATTGTACAGCAGTTTTGAAAGAAGTAGAAAAAGATAACTCTTAGTCTTTTTGATTTACCTAGTCTTTTTAATATTAATTTTAACTAATACTATTAGTTTTTTAGGTAAAAATTTATTTTTAAATTCATTATAGGGTTGTTGATAAAAATGGTTAAAAAATTCTGAAATATGCATGTCATCAATAAAAAAAATCTCGATGTGGTAGAAAAAAACAAAGCTGTATTTTAATTTTACATACCTAGATATTTGATCAAATAACATAACTATTCGAAGGGGGGAAAAAGTTAAATTTTGCAGACCTGTGTAATTTATCCTTTAGGAAGGTAATTTTGATATTTCTAATGGTCTCAGTTTTAATACCAGATAGGAAAAAGTTATGTTTAGTTTTGTACGCTGAAAAAAGTATTTTTAAATCATAATTTAAACCACTTTTCGAGCTTTTACTGGCTTCAAGCGATTTTAACATTTCTAGATAATGCGAAAGCTGCTCTACAATTTATAACCAGAAGCCGGGAAAAACAAAACCTTGCCACGGTTGCAATTCCCATTACTTCATGATTGATCAAAGTTCATAAAGATCAAACTTGGTTAGGCCATCGCATATGCCAGATCATCTGGTTGCTAGATGAACATTCCTAAAATCAACGCGCTAATTTAACACATTTCTTACAGGAAAACTTCGGTACTTTACTGGTTGAATGAAGGTATCTATTCTAGTAGATATTGTGTTTCCTGCTATAGCAGACTACAGTCACCAAAGAAATTTCTGTTTAAGGAAATTACACCATTTTCGATGGTTTAAAGTGTGACTTGGAGTATGAATCCTGAAACTTTTTTTGTTTCGTGATTACAGTTTTTGATGTAAGATAGTGTCAGGATTTCTTCAGAAACTGAGGATTAAAATTCCATGACAGTTCAAGATTTCGTGAAGCCACGAGTGAAACTACCACACCAGTCGATGGAGTGTGTGCTTGATTTCCTCCTTTGGGCTCCTTATCTCTCTGATTTTTCGTGAAATTTGCTTGAGGATGAAGACAGATGTTCCTGCAAGCTTCCCCATTGCAGTGATCCGAATAATTTTCATTGGATTTGCATCAAGAGACTGTGAAAATCAGTCTGAAGTTACGATGTCAGTTTCTGCTCTTCATGAGGTACAGAAGCGACTCCGATGTTTTGGATCATTGTCCTCCCCTAAAATCCAGTCTTCGCTTTTGACACCAAACATCTTTTGAACAGGCTTTAGAAAACCACGTTAATAAATAATGATGATTTTGTGAGCATCCAAGTTCTGCATAAAGATTTGTAAACACCTAAAACCGTGCTCAGAGTATCATCCCCAAACATGGAGTTTTGCTGGGTGTTTGATGGTTTGGTGAAGCAATCGCTCACCAGCATACCTTATGAAAGCCCACGCCCAGAACGATGCTTTGTCAGAAAAAATTACATTGGACCAATCGCTGTCGAGATTCTGGACAGCCCAGACCTTGCATTTTTTCCTGCAGGTCTTCGAAAACAACGGGGTTTTCCTCGCTCGTGCTTCGATATGTATGCTTTTCTCAGTCAAATGGTGTTTATGCAGACGTCAACTCCTCTCTTAGCTAGCTTGATTTTGGTTTCACATAATTGTAGAGTAGGGTTGCGCTTAAACAGCTATATGATGACTTTATCCTGCTATTTTATTGTCACTTCCGATTTGCCTCTATCGGGAAGATCTTCGTTGGCTTTATAGGATTCAACCCACCTCTGTCTTCGACTTTTTTAAATATTTAGCAGCCGCACTGTAATACATGCGTGGACCTTTTGGTTGACAGTTCCAGCGATTGTAAAATAATTTAGTATCCGCGACGTGGCAACCAAATGCACATTTTTACCAACAAGTCTATAAAAGCCAAATCATTACCAGTTATTGAAAAATTAGGAACGTTTCTTGCTGAACCGACTGTACGTAAATGTATTCATATATTCCCTGTCTATTAATCTTTAAGACCGCTATTGTTTAATTTTTTTAATAAAAATAAATGCATATAAAATATTTAATAGTGCATATTTTGCAAGTATTTTAGGGCATATTGCAAGCACATTTTTTATTTTTTTTTGCTGGATATAATCCCAGCTCTACTTATAACTATTTTTACGACAAAATACATACTTTAATGATTCCTAATCTTATTCCATTAAACTAATTGCCTTTTGCAATAAGTAGTCTATGACTCTGTTACTTCTTTTTTTTTTTTGGTTAACTTACAACAATGATACGGTTATTTAAGGGGGAACTTGTGAGAAGCAGTAATGAACAGTAATGGACAGATACTCTTAAAAAACCCATCAATATAGTAAAAGACAAGACAAGAAATAAGTTTCAGAAAAACATTTAAACGTTTTATAGGCCCAGGCACAATGAATCGAAGAATTAAAAGTATCATGGCAAAAAAAAATTGGTGGTCAAATACTACAACTATAGTTGACATATGACCCTGAAAGAAACCCAAAATGAGTATAACAGAAAATTTTTGGATAATCTGATAATTGTAGGTGCGTTTTTGCAGTTACTTCTGTAGGAAATTAAAACTTTGAAAATCCTGGATTAAGTGCATAAAAGTTAAGCAACGAGCACACTAAAAATGTGCCGACGCAACGTAACAAATTAGAGAAAAGGATGCGAACATGGACCCGGTATTTAATATCAGTCCCCTTCAAATCATCTCTAAGCAAATGCTTAAAACATGTCTGAAACATGTCTAACTGAAAACTAAAAATGTTTTGAATTGTCAACAGTTTATAGCAAAGTTTGTATTTTTGAAAATTCAAGTATTTAAGATCAGTTGTAAGTTAAGATTTTCAAAATATGTATTTAAATTTACACTCTCTTATAACAAAGGTGTATTTCCTAACATTTGGGAATCTGCTAAAGTGCAGCCTGCCCTAAAAAGGGAAAAGAAATCTGGCGTCCTATATCTTTGTTGCCCGTTATATCTAAAGTGATGGAAAAGGTTATTAACATCGAGATTCTCAAATATCTGGAGAAGAATAGAATCATCTCGGACAGGCAATACGGTTTCAGACAACAACGCTCAACTGGAGATCTACTGGCATATGTTACTCATATCTGTCACTCAGCTATGGAAAAACATGGTGAGGCTAGAATTGTGGCATTGGATATCCCAAAGGCCTTTGAAATCTTATGCTCTTCCTCCTGGACTCTGTCATATGATATCGTCGATGACATCTCATCCAAGACATTTGCGATTAATGCAGGGGTGCCTCAGGGCTCTGTCTTGTCTCCTACTTTGTTTCTGTTACACATAAACGATCTCTTAGCTTCAACTTTTAATCCGATATACAGCTACGCAGATGATAGTAGCCTGACGTCATCTTTTTTCTCCGACAAGCCATTATTCGTCGCTGCTTCAGAGCAACTAAGATAACAGCAGATACATATGATTAGTCGTGATCTCGACATCATTCTGAAATGGGGTAAGAAAAATCTGGTCGACTTCAACGCATCAAAAACTCAGGCCACGGTTTTCTCTAAGTCAAGGGATAATGCAACAAACATGCTAATGGACAATAAAATCCTCCCGATGGGATCTAATCTGTGTCTTCTAGAAGTCAATGCGAGCACTAACTTCTCTTGGGAGGATCATGTGTGCGCCATTAACAAGTCCGCTCCTCTCAGAAACTAGGCTTTCTTTTTAGAGCTAAAAAGTACTTTACATCTTATTAGCTACTCACACTATACAAAGCTCAAGTTAATTCAACACTAGAATACTGTTCTTATGTTTGGAGTTCAGCCCCAAAGCACACTTTAGCTCTTTTGGATTCAATTCAAAGAAGAGCGATTCGCCTAATTGATCACGAGAGTTTGACCGATTCTCCCAAGACACTAGAGCACAGGCGGAC
Organism: Dastarcus helophoroides; assembly: GCA_028583605.1. Classification (NCBI taxonomy): domain Eukaryota; kingdom Metazoa; phylum Arthropoda; class Insecta; order Coleoptera; family Bothrideridae; genus Dastarcus; species Dastarcus helophoroides. Next base: position 37,013,699 of record CM053332.1, read on the forward strand.
GGTTGGTGACTTGTCTCTTTTCTACAAGTAATATCATGGGAGATGCTCGCAGGAACTAATAGGGTTGATCCCCCAAGGCCAAGATTTTTGAGGCATACAAGACAGTCGGAGACAACAAATTCCTGTGCGGTTCAGCTTGACACAGTGAGGACTTCTGTCTACGAATACTCTTTTTTCTAGAGAACTTTCAAGCTATGTAACTCGTTACCGAAAGGAATTTTCCCCAAAAATTAAAACTTATCCTTGTTTAATAAAGTGGTTCATCGGCATCTATCCTTGTTTCCACATCCTACTCGCAGTGCTTTGAAGGCATAATGGGGTTGCCCTCTACGAGTGGATTAAACCTAAAAAAACAGTAACAGTAGTAATACTTAACTGCTTTACATTACATTATAAATAAAATTTACCTATTTTATCACTATATTAAATTTTAAACAAAATAATAACAACACACATAACGATCTTTTCTCATATTAATTGAATCATAACTATTTGGGATTTTTTACCACTATGTGCTTAAAAATTGCTTTAAATTGCCAATATATGTTTAAGCAGTGTGTCCACCAGTGATTTGCAAAAATCAGGTTTAATTTGTAGCCAAATTTTATTCAACTTATTAATTAATCCCGCCTTTATATGTAAAAAACTAGTTCTTAATTATTTTTTACATTTCACAAACATGTTTTCTTGGATACGGATTTTGCAATAGTTTAACGTCATTGAACAGCCAATTCTTTGGACAACATCCTTCTGTCTTTTTAATTAATTTGTCCAATGCAGGTTGATCCCGAAGAGTGGTTTACCATCTTCTGCCTCTTTTTTGATAGATCCACTATACACCTATGTATTCCTAGTGATTTTGAAATATTTCAACCCGAGTTACCATTATTGTGGGCAGTTATAATTGCCTTACGAAGATCTGCAGAAATAGATTTTCTACGCACCATAATAAGTAAATGTATAGTTTTATGTAAGGTCTCTTTTATTTAAATAGTATAATGTTAGCATCTACGACAAACAAACATTAACGTTCGAAACTTATTTTGAAACAAGTCTACTTTGATTGCAATTTTTAAGGAAGTAGTGCATTTTTCAAGCAAAAATTAATATCAAAATTCAACAGGATAATAACGACAATACTTTAGAGCCTTTAAATTTTCCACTGAAGTTTATGGAAATATTTTATATAGTTAGGGTGTTTCAATTCTTCTGCGAAAGGGCTCGTATAAAGCTTTATTGTTTTTTTACTAAAATGCCCATACCAAACCCGTAAAAATAAAATCGAGTATTTGTTTCCTAAGAATGTCGTTTTGCTAATATGGGCCCCTTGAAATGTCATAATATGAACGGATCCACATTCCAGCGAAATTTAAATTTTGTACTTATTTTGAATTAGCAATGTCACGAAGTGCACAAAAATGTCAATAAAAAATATTCAGGAAAACGGATCTTTCTAACCCACCGAAATTAAAAAAGGCTAAAAAATTGGTCCCGTTATTTAATATTTTGCCCTTACGTTCCGTAACAAAAGAATGAAATTTTTTAAATTCAATTTTATTTCCCGTGAAAATTTATTTTAACATTTTGAAATATACAGGATGGACCATAAGTAATGCTACATAGAGCAAGAGTGGATTTTTCGTATAAAAATAACGTGATTTAGCCACATTTACCTTTTACCAAAAGTTGATTTCATTTTTTCGTATAACCGATGAACACATTTCACTATAGACAAGAAATTTGGCATAAGACGGTTCCTTTAGTCAAAAAATTATAACCAACAGATTGCAAGTAACTCTTAGGGGGCGCCACCTGCACTACCCTTTACTATTCTAAAGAATCACAACTTTTTCTGCCTCCATGTAGACTTATTTTAGATAAATACTTTTATTCATCTATATTTTTTACGTAAAAAAGGTTTATTTCCTGAATGTTGATACAAACAACCGTTTTCAAGATATTTGCCTTCAAAATTTGCCGTACGTTCATTTTAAGTTATGTAAATGTGAATTTTTCGCAGTAGGTTTCAATATAAAAGTAATAAAGCTGACTTTAAAATGGATTGTATCAAATATTACTTTATTAGCATCATTATTACAGATATTTTTTAAATTTGTAAAGCAAATTTAATAAAATACCATAACAAAATTTATTTTCAAAATTAAATATTCGAGAAATGACCTTCGCCATTTAAAGGGATTGTAAACAATTAAAAATTTGGCGGTCTTTTATTAAAATTAATATCCAAATATCTGCTTTGACTACCCAGAGTATTAGAATTTTCTTGCGAGGACTCAGAGATCATATCTCACATCTCTATGTTAGAAAATAAATTGTCCTAATTTTTTGAATTTTTTTTATTGAGATTTTTAAAATTTAGGTAATAATATTATCAGCAAAGTGATATTTGACATAAATTACTTTGAAAGCTGCCTTATTATTGCTTTTTTTTTCAATCCTCCTTCGAAAATTTAATATCTTAGTAATTTAAAACGAAGGCACTTCAAACTTTAAAGGCAAATATCTTGAATACGGTTGCTCATATCAACATTTAGAAAGTATGCCTTGTTTACGTAAAAATTATGAGAAAATAAAATTTTAATTTAAAATTAATATACACGGGTGCGCAAAAAAGTTATGATGATTAAAAATCATGCAGGATAGCGCAAGTAGCGGCCCGTATCAGCTATTGGTAATATGTTAACAAATTAGTTTGGTGACTTAAGAAACCTCCTTGTGCCAAATTTCGCACCTGTATTACAATTTATTTAATAGTTATACGAAAACATGGAATTAGTTTTTTTCACCTTTGACACCCTGTATCTCCGTTAAGATTAACTTTTGGTAAAGGGTAAATGTAGCTAAATCACATTATTTTTATACGAAAAATCCATTCTTGCTCTGTGTACCATTACTTATGGTACCATTACTTATGGTCTGTATGCCATTATTGTGTTCGTTTTTTATGGGAGGCCCATATTTTAAACACTCTGGTTCTAAGTTAAAAAATGACAACAGTTTAGTTTCAAATTAATATTATTATTTTCTTTTTAATTGGAAAAATTTTAATGTGAAAAGATTATTTATAAATCTATAGCATAGCGATATGCTAATTTTTAAATTCCAACAATGTAAGTCGTTTAAGTAATGTAGAAAAACCCCTTTTCCTCTAATAAAAAGAAGATTTGTACTTGCGCAATGTGTTAATCAAGAATTTTTTGCTATAGTTTACTGATTACACTTGTCTCTCATAATGCATCTAAATAAGAAAATAAATAAATAATTTTTATGATGTTTCTATTTGATTTTGATCTTTATTTCAAACATGGATCACATACATGGATCATTACATGGATGCTTATGCCCAAATATAAGTGGTGTCTGAAGGTGCCCCAAAGAACGTGGTGACTTATGACAACATAATTAATTATATAAATGTTTTTTTAAATATCGCAGATCGATCAAAAACACTTATGGTAATTATATAAGTAAATTTGTTTAGTGCGTTTGCATTTAAATATTGTCAGTACATAAAAAAATTCCTAACAAATGTCTCAATTGACCCCGTTTTACCTATCGCAGCTGTCGCATTATTTGACCATTTCAGAGTCGCTTGGAATCAGGGGCAGTATGAAAGCGGTTTTAAATTATATTTTGAAAATATATCTGAAAAAAACGTTTTAATCACGTATTCGTATCATACTCATTTTTCTCTATCTTCTCTTAAAATTAATGACTGAAACACCCTGTATTTTAATCAATATAAGAAGAATAAAGTGGTCAGGCACGATTTTTCTAAATCGTGGCCCTCCAATAATTGTGAGCGACTTCTAAATAGAGCAGTCCGGTAACAAATTTTTATATTTGTTGCATTTCAATTACATTTCAATATGTATTCACCATTTAAAAAAATAAAATTAAGCACGACGCAGATTTCTGCTTTATAGTTTGATAAAGGCAAGCTTCTTAATTTTTTGCTTTTATAAATGCTTTAAGTGCAACTTTAATAAACGTTATTCAGTGCATCGCGTAGTCTTACTCTCTAATTCTAATTAACAAGTGTTGGTGCCTAGTTGTCCCAGCTTTTGCATTGCAGTTCGCTCTCTTAATATAAAGCAGAAGATAAAAAGCGTTAGCTTATTAAATCTGTCAAAGCTTACCGGATGATTTAATTATATTCTCAAAGTGAATAGAAGCAATTTATATGGTAATTTTAATATTGGACTCCATGTTAAACAAATAGGCTTGGCGAAATTGAATATTTTCTTTGAAAACACCAAAAAATCTGCATCTTTAACAACTTTGCGTTTTAAATTTAATAAAAATGATGAGTTCCTTTCCCCACATAGTTTTTAAATTATGAAGACACGAACTGGAAAATATTCAGAAAATTTCTCATAAAATATCACATTTTTTACCAAGTTCTTATAATATTTTTTGTGAAATTTATTCAGAGAAATAATCGACTAAATTCATCAGAACAATTTAATTAAATGATTATCATGGGAATTACCTAACAATCTCAAAGAACAGAACAGAAGTTAAAAATAATTGAGGAATTGGCAGGAAGAACGATGAACGAAGAACGCCTTTGAAATTGAGATAATAACGTTTTTGTTTTCGAGCACTTTTACCACTTTTCAAAAGAAGGGTATAGGTATATAGTCTTAAGTTATTGTTTAAAACAGTGTAGTCTTATGCTTTACCAATACTAGCAACAATATTGTCGATTTTATTTTTTAAAATTTTTTCCTTTTTAAGCAAATCCACATTATTGCGATATTTTGGTTACAGTTTTTAGGATTTCTATTAAACACCATTCCAACGATAATTTTGGGTTAACAGACTGGTTATGCAAACTATCACTGCTTCCTTTGCTGGTGGGACAGTCGAACCAGAGATGTCCATTGGACAAAAGCTGACTGGCCACTTCTAAACGCCTTTACCTTTGCCGAAAATAACAATATTAATACGAGATTGTTATTTTCCGAAAACATTTTATTTTTTCTATTAAATTGAAGCTTACGAAGCAGTTTGCTAAATGACTACCAAAAGATGGGGCGTGTTTTACATATGTATTCGTGTTCCAAGTTCTTAAAACTGTTTGAGAAATGGGATTTTTACTAACCCAATTTTTTAGAAACCAAAGACTGTTTTTCTTAAAAATTGGGAGAATTTAGTGAAGAGCAAAATGAAAGATTTCACCAAGATGTGCGTGATATCTGGAGCCATACTTTGTCTAGAAAAATGGTACGTCGATATACTAGTTAGCTTGAATATTGCTGGATGGTAAAGCTGGAAACAAAACATGGAAAACTGAAAAAGGTTTGGAGCAGCATCAAATAAAAATAGAAAATACGAAATGTTAGATACATTTTATAAAGAAATTATTTGTTTAACTCTAAGAAATATGCTTTAATCCATTTTAATAACATGGTGATTTTTTCATTAATGTTATGCACGTTCATAGAAATATTTTCCGTTTTGCAGATAAACTATACGTCATGAAGAGAAATATGGGTTATTTTTGAAATCATAAAACTCAAAAATCTAACATTTACAAAAAAATACCATGCAGCTAAGAAAAAGTTATTTTTTACAGACCTGTGTAATTATTGCTTTTATTCGCAACTATTAAACTCTATTAACGATAAATACAACAACAAATATTAAGAATTCCACGACGTTTCTATAAATACTTGCTACGACCGGACCCGGTTTCGCTTTTCAGCATCTTCGGCGGTTATACCAGTAGTTTGTTCAACCGTTGTTATGCTAACAAACTCCATGCATCACAAACTCCCACGAATATCCCATCTAATCGAAATTCTCATCCAGAGCTTCAATTAGAGGCGCGTTGAGAAGATCAAGCTGCTCGTTCATAAATGTAAATTGACTCAATTGTAAATATTTGTAAATTTCTAAAGGTTAAAAATATCAATTATTGCTTTTGTTTGAAATATTTAGCTATATTATGCTTTTGTTTGTTTTAACGAAATTTACATCAGGAAATGCGGTGGAAGTAAAATGTAACAATTCCAACCTGAATATGTCTGACAATATTTTAAAAATAGGAAAACAAATCAGAAGTACAAAGAAACCCCTTTTTTCATAAATTAACATACGAAGTATTCTGTATGCGAAATAAATGTAAATGCGGAAAAGTCTCTGTAAGCAAAACATTCACAAAAATGTAAACAGAACATTATCACACAATAAAAGGTCTACTCTCGAGATCAGATATGCCAAGATTTAATTAGATTACCATTGTAAATTAACTTTGTAGTATTTATGAACGAAACCAAAACAAAGGAGAATTCAAATCGTGATTCTAATTGTTTTCTTAAATTGCATGTAAAATATAAATGTTGGTACAGCTGAGGCAGTTTTTCAGTTTTATATTTTTTTCAATTTCTCAATCTATCTATCCATCTTCTGAATAATCGCATGACATAATTATATTAATCCATACCTCTAAAGTCTATACATATTCGAAAACTTATTTCAGTTTTCATCAGTCTTTTCTACAGAATTATGGAAGAAATTAGATAATTGTGGAAAGCTTTCTAATTTGCAAATGGGATGTATGAGCATTATTTATTATCAATAAAGAAATGTTTTTATATTATTACTTTCACTTTTATCTTAATCATGAATCACGGTTATTTATCGATTTTTTTTTTTTGTTTCAGGAATATTCCTTTCAATTCTCATCTTTTTGTCGGTGGCGGGCAATATTTTGGTGTGCGTCGCCATCTACACAGACAGAGGATTACGGAGGATAGGCAATCTCTTCTTAGCATCATTAGCCATAGCGGATCTTTTCGTGGCCTCATTAGTAATGACATTCGCCGGAGTCAACGATATACTCGGCTATTGGGTGTTCGGAGCTCAATTCTGCGACACGTGGATAGCCTTCGATGTGATGTGCTCAACTGCGAGCATCTTAAACCTGTGCGCTATATCTTTAGATAGATACATACATATCAAAGACCCCTTGAGGTAAGCTAATTGTTTTATGGTAGATGCGTATTCCCTATAACTGACATTCTACTTTATTATTATTAATTTTCAATTAAAATAAGATGCCAAAATGACTGTTGTTATATTTGGGCTCTAAATAGGGTAAAGTACCTCAAATTGAATTGCCTACTAAATTGAACTCCCTTAATTTTCCTACCTTATTAAACTCTTAGCGCCACCTGTGTTAAATAGGTGAATCTATGTGTGTTGATGAGGAATTTTATAATAATTTCCGTCAGAAATCAGCAATTTCCCGCCTGTGTGTGTTGTGGACAGTTTTCGCATAAAACTAGATCTAAGTCTCTAGGAGAATTTTAATACTCTGTTGTAGGAAGGAACATTTTTGTAATTGTGACTCAAATTGCCATAGTTTTTGGCATATGGAACACTATTTAGGAGTATTTAAAATTTACGTATTTAAAAACGTAAGGTTAAAATATGTATTTTGTTGACATTTTCCCAATTTGAACCATAAACGGTTGCCTAAATTAAACCTCAAATTAGGAAACTTGTCTGCTTTATGAGCTTCCAGGTGATCTGGTCTTTTTTGCAAATGTCAAAAAAGGGAAATGAGGGAAAATGGTCGGCGTCAGATTTGGAACTAGCGCTAGAAGCGTACAAAGAGGGAAAAAAAGGTCTAAATAAATGCAGTAACGATTATGGAATACCTAAATCGACGTTACTTCGGCATATTCGAGAGTCAAACAAAGTGGCCAAAGGTTCTATTAAATTATTAGGCAGGAACCCTATTTTCAATACTACTTTAGAAGAATTCTTGTCGAACCATATTATTAAACTCTCAGAATCTCTTTTTCGACCCACTGTAAAAGATATTTGAAGTCTTACTTAGATGCTCTGTTACTGGCACGAGAAAATGGAATTGTTATGATGCAGTTACCAGGTCATACGACACATCGTCTGCAACCACTTGACCGTTCTATTTTCAGACCAATGGAGGTGTATTACACCCAAGCATTGGAAAAATGATTAAGGACTAATCTTGGACAGAGAGTTTAACAGTAGCAAGTGGCTTCATTATTAAATGAAACTTATGGGAAGACGCCAACCATAGAAAATGCCATTAATGGGTTTAGGGCATCTGAAGTATTGCCAGTAGATAGATATGTTTTTCAGGATTCGGATTTTGCTGGTTCCGTAGTTCTTAAGCCCGAACCAAATAAAATTCAAAATAATGGCTTTAGTCTTAACGATGATATTCCATTAGCACTTAATAAAAATCAAAGCAGAAATTATTCAACACCTCTCTCTATGGACGTAGCACGTAGCCAAAACCTCATCAGAAACCTGAGCACCAATTTTCTCCGCCAGCTTACTGGAAATTACCCCATTATCTAAATGTGTCGAAGCTGCATCTTTAAAGAAAAGTAGCAAAGCTTTCGGTATTGAGAAAGCAGTAGAACTCACTAGCAGTCCCTACAAAAATTTGAGAAAAAAAAGTCGGACTACAGTAGCAACAACAGGTGACGAGCAACGTTGATATTGTAAGGAATGTAAAGAGGAAGAAGTTCTGGATATGATTCGATGTGTGAAGTGTAAAACGTGGTTTCATTCCTAATGCCTAAAAGTAAGTTTGTTTAAGAAGTTTATTTATCAGACATGTGTGTAAAACCCCTTGAGTTTTTAGTTTATTTTTGTTTTTCAATGCTTGTTTTTTTAAATTTATTCTTAACATGTGTGTATTCTTTGTAGGTTTGTACCCTTTTCAATTTTTTCTATTTTTAAATAAAAATTTGACTGCCTTTCGAAAGTACCTACTCATAATTTTTATAGGTAGTTTTAATTTGGGGACCTAGTGGTTCAAATTTGGCAACCAGTTTCCTGCAATGAACTATTTGCAACCCTTCAAAAATTTTTTTTACTTCGAAAGGGTTCATAAGGCTGCAGTAGATTTCCAAAAGTGTAATTCAAATTTTAACGCCATATAAAATATTACAATCTTACATTTACAAGACTACAGGCATTTTTCTAAAAAATGGTTCAGTTTGGGGCACTTTACCCTACTTACTAAGTAAAAATTTTATCAGCTTTTTATCACCGATTATTTTTTCGAAAAACGCATATTATTAGAGATAAAAATTTGAATTATAACATAAATTGAACGCTAAAGCACTGAACAAAACACTGTGGCTTGTGATTAAGTCCAAAGAAGGTTTCACCTCCTTACCACATCGGCAATTAAATAAATAATTACGCGATACGTATTTCGCCAGCAGAACTGGCATTTTCAAGCGCACTAATCTAAAAAGATATCAAAAGATGCATCGACGTCATCTGCATTGAGATTCAAATCGATACTGGCGGTCTTTTGGTTTCTTTCCTATTTCTAATTGTTTAACACATCTGGTGCATGCAATTTTGACCTGCCACAAATAGCCTTCAATAAACTGGAGGCCGCCAATGATCCTTTATCTTCGTTACTGGCCTCTGATTGATATAAATTGTTTCGTATGCATCAAGTTCTCTGTTATTTGTGACCTATCTTAACAATTTTAAATTTTCAATGTTAATTTTGTGTCCTGTACTTATCATATGTAGGGCGACACTTGATTTTTCTTCTCTATTGTATCTAAAATGAGCGATATGTTCTTTAAATCTGGTTTTAATGGATCTCTTGGTATGTCCAACATATGATAAATTACAATTGTTACAGCTTATTTCGTAAATTCCGGAATTCTCAAGCTTGTCCAATTTATCTTTAGCATTACCCAAATTATTGCGGAGACTGTTATTGGCGGTGTACACTACTTTTACGTTGTTTTCTTTTAGAACTTTATTAATTTTATTGGTGATATTTGGGTAAAATGGCAATTTCACAACGGTTGTAGGAGTGTTATCTTTAGATTGGTCAGGTTTAGAGCAATCCTTAAATCTACATTTTCTTAACATGCTGTTTACTATTTCTACGGGGAAACCATTAAAAATCGCAACATCTTTAATGTATTCTTCATGGTAGACCCTTATTGACCGGAAATATTATGTTTTTTTCAATTTATTTAACATTTCTTCGGCCCAGTTTGGAAATATTTAAATTTTTATGGTTTGTTGACAATTTTCTAAACAATTTTTGAAATGCGACTACGTGATATTTAAATTTATTGAAAACGTCACTTCATGGCAGTTTACAAATTAAGAGGTTAGTTTATTTTACATAGAATAGGAATAATGAAAAATAGGAGACCAAAAATTAGATATGGAAAAAATAAAAATTTTGTTTTTTTGATAAATTAGGAAAATATAAAAAAAAATACATAAAAAAGGTTGTAGCAAACCATAAAAATTTAAATATTTCCAAACTGGGCCGAAGAAATGTTAAATAAATTGAAAAAAATCTTTAATGTAAGCTAATTCTTTTGTATACCTGGATTTACTTAGAGGAACATTTAAAAGCCTGTTGATTAAAAAACGTATACTTGCTGATTTCTGTTGTGGACAATGATTAGAATCAGCTGTGATAAAGCGATTTGTACAATTACAATTACAATTAGAAATAGTAAAGAAAGCAAAAGACCGCCAGTATCGATTTGAATTTCAATGCAGACGACGTCGATGCATCTTTTGCTAATCTTTTTAGATTAGTACGCTTGAAAATGCCAATTCTGCTGGCGAAATACGTATCGCGTAATTATTTATTTAATTGCCGATGTGGTAAAGGGGTGAAACCTTCTTTGGACATAAACTGAACGATTCATATGATTAAGATAACCCGTTAATTTTCAAAAAATCAAGTTCCCCGGAAATCACTAGGAGGAATAATATTGCCGCATAACAGACAAATGATTCTCCTCAGATAGAAAAAATAATACTGCCACTCAAATTTCTTCACGGAATCGTCAACATCGCAAAACCAAACACTGCACAGTACATTGCACAACAACTATAAGCCATTTCTTTAACAATAACTCGGTGTTGTAGACAAATGCGATAAAAACATAAATTGCTTTGTCTCATAAAACAGTACAATTTCCTGATGATGCAGAAATTTCCTCACGAAATAAAACACGGTAGTCGATAGAATCTATCTAACTAAAACTTTTATTTTGTCGGAAGATTACATCGGCTTGGTGACGCCGCACATAATTTAAAACTCGGAATTCACATTTCATCTGACCAAGAGGATGCTCGAAGTAAAAAGCGTTTTTCACGAGATTTGTGAAAGATTTGCAACTATAACAACAAAATATAAGTATTAGTCAATATTAGTCATGTGAAAGCCAGAGAACAAACTTAGTGATGGAGAAGAGATTACTTTTTTATACCATTAAATTTGATACAAAAAGGAGAAATATGAGTATAAATAAAAATGATTTGAAATTTTGGAGTAGGTGTAACTATGTTAAAAAAATGTAAATAGAGGTAAAATTTGCACAACATAACAACATAAAAGTAAATAATTATAAAATAAAATTTACTTTAAAAAATATAAAAATCATCGGACAAAAATTCAATTGGCAAATTTTCTTTACTTTTAGGTAAAGTGTATTTGATTGCTTAGTGTAAAAGCCAAAGGAAATATATTGAACTGCAGCATCCAGCGACAGCGACTGGCATGGGGCTTTTCATGGCAACACACGTTCTGTCCTTGACGGATTCACACAGATTAAGCTCCCGATGAGAATAGGGAGCTGGCCATATAAAAGTGTTCCGTATATGGATAGGTATTCTTGGTTGGTTCGAGTCTTGCCAGGAAAAAATGACGTTGTAACTCGACCTGACACTAACAATAAGTGCTTCAGCTGAACACTCCTACGTTGGCAAGAGAAACTACAGCGGCAGTAATTTATCTACAACTGAAGATATCGTGGTCACATCAAAAGGTTGAAGAACCATGTAAATAGCTGGAAACGTCGTGTGGACATTTAAAAATGTTGGGCGAGTAGCTGGAGTAGTCATCGGCACAGCCAAAACTAGAACCGTATAAATAGCTGAAAACATCATGCAAACGTCAAAAAACTGAAGATATCTTGGCAGCAACGTACAACTAGGATGAGATAAAGTGGTTACCGATCGATATCTGACAAAGTACTGTGGTGAGTCGAGTTCTACTAAACTGTTCTATCTCCTCGTTTGTTTTATTTAATTGAATTTTTTTCAATATTTTCTTGGAAATATTAAATCTACAAATATTGTACTATATAAAATTTTTTGTAACATAACGTTTTGCGTGAGAAACAGATTTCTTAGCGTTCACAAATTAGATAAGGGTTATTTGTTAGGCCTGGTTTGTTTCAAGCACAGATACCTAAACTGAGTAAAATATCATGTTAGTTTTGAAAGACCGCTGAAAAGTAGAGTAGTAAATAAGGGTAAAGTGCCGATAACGGCGACAACCGTAGCAAATATCTCGGCATGGCCATGTGGGGTTTAGACTGAAGGAATTTGACGTTCAAAAAAACGCCCTTATAAACACGTACAATTGTAAGTTATTTAAATTTCAATTATCGAAGTAAAACTTGCAAGATAAAGGGACGACATTATTCAAAAGGGGTTTGCAGTTTGATATGCACTTTAAGAATCCTTTTCAAAATTGATTTAAGGGCTAATTTGGATTAGAAATATTTAAATTAGTAGAAATTCTGCATTCTCATGCCCTCTAGCGAGATGCAGAGGATGTCTTTCGGTCCCCAGAAGTTAAGGGTAGGGGGTGTGAACATAAAACACGAAAGACCAATTTTAAAATAGTCAGGTACTACACTTCGATGAAATTAGTTTAAAAATTATAGTCAAGAACTAAACTTCGATGAAATTAGTTTAAAAAATTACGGAAATACGGAACTTCGATGAAACTAGTTATGCAAACGAGTACGAAATACGGGAGTTTAAAAAATAAAAAAATTACTTCTGTTTGTGCTAATTAACGTGAATGAACACACAAAAAAAAACAACTTCTATTTCTGTTCAACGTGAAGTTCTTGTGCCATTTGTGTGATGTTTGCTACGGGATAAATAGGCAAGTAAATTTTAAATTGTCCGATGATTTTATTTGATGGTTTTTCGCTCTTATATGATTTAATTAACTTTTCCAAAAATTTGAGAAAATACTTGTTCCTAACTTTGATCAATATGGGGTTGGGGGGCGTACACAAAAAAAAAAGAGAAAGGAATGTAAAACTTCCACAACAAACCGAATGAATGAGAAAGTCGTTGTTAGAAAATTATTATTGGGCCAAGAACCCTACCGCTGATTGGTGCAACTACCAATCTCAGTTTCAAAAAGGGAAACAAAAATAAAACAAAATAAAAAATACAAAGACAAGAAAACGAAAAGGAAATAAAGCGCATTCGCTTCATACAAACATTTTCATTTCCTTAAGGTCGATGTTAGTGTTCTGCTGTTGGAAGCTGAGTTTCCAGGGGTTCCAAAATAATTTATACCCATCACCACAAAGGTCCGGCAACTGGCAGCAGACACATATATTTGGGTTTTACTGATGATGTTCTGCAAGTTCTAGAAACGTGGGCATTGTACACCTTAACATCCTAAAAGCATAAGCCAAAATGAGCTCTTACCTAGTTCTTGTTTTGGTGTATTCACCTAGTGCTACCTCATTCGCAGATTCTCCTTCGTAGGTTGCTTGAATCCCAAAAATATAGGACAAGACAACCTGGCCCAAAGAGAGCCTTATAGATCTGTTGACAAATGGGGAGTACTAACGTAGGTGAACGAGCAGTATCAGCATCAGCTCTCGTTAGGGAAATGTTTTGACGAAAGAAATGAGAACTTCTTGCCAGTTTCTAACTTTAATTTAAATGTTTTGTGCTAAGTCAAGTTTAGCCACTTTCTAAGCCAGAAAGCGCCCCTTCTATTAGAACAGTAGCCGTAGAAGTAGATGTAGTGTTGGAAGGGAAAATTCTGCTCAGAAAGTTTATGAAATTTGAACAATATTTCTAGTCTATTTTATGACACTGGTTTGAGTTCGAGTGATTGAGTTTGGTATGAGAAAACAGAAAAACAAACAAAGGAACAAGTTAACAAAGGAAAGAAAGAAAGAGTGAGAGAACGAGAAATGAGTAAGATTGACTCAACATTTATAAATTTGATTTATTGCGATAAATCACAACTTCATTTCCAAGCTTGAGCTCCATTTTCTCGTATCATTATCCTTTGGATATTGTTAGCTCAAAGCTTTAACAGGAAACTGTATGCTATGTGAGGTATGCTTGAATAAAGAAGCGACAAAAAGAAAATAAAACAGACACCTGAAAATAGTCTGAGAACCTCTGTGTACAAACTAACCAGCGAACGCCCACCGATAATCAGGTACAAATTGCATTTGGTTTGAAAACCTTCGAGTACAAACTAAATGGCCCAGCTGGGGAAAGCATTGCGATTATTAGGGTTAAAATAAACTTTGAGAAATTAATAACCGACGCACCATATACGAGCGAAAGAGTTAGACAAAGAATCTCAGATTACTTGTGCTAAATGAATTCTCTTCATTTTCTAAAGAAATATTTCTCTCAGATCTGTGTCCAGCAAATTTAAACAAGTTGAAACAAACAGGTTCACTTTATTTTGTTGTATTATGTTTAAGAACACTTGAAAATCACAAACTTGAAATTTTGTTGATTTATTTGTTGACCTATTGTAATAAAACGTTGAGGTCAATTGTTGTTTGAATTTGATAACACTTCCCTGTCGACTCTACGAGCTGGGGTTACAATTTATTGGAATAAATAATTTTAAACACAACGTAGACAAATTGGGTCCGAAAATCGAAGTAAATTATTCTTCGAAAATTTTTAAAGATGAGCAAAATTCGACAATTTTGAAAAAATATATACTGGTTTTGGTCGCGCATCACATTTAATCGACTTGACCTGGATTTAATCACGACGGCTGCTCATCACAGTACTGATCTAAAAAATTTGAAAATTTAACAACTTAGCAAAATCGATGAGGCCAACACAACTAAAATCTTCGCAAAGTTGTATCACTTCCGGTTATACCTAAAGTTGACACAAACTTCGTTATTTTAAATGAGACACACTATATACATTTTTGATTTTATTTGATATTTTAAGGCCACTTTGGATAACAAACATTATTCTTAAAATTTATAGTTTGGAAATAATTAAATATTTATAAAAAATTTGACAGATGCAAGGTCCCACAAAATTCTTTGTTTTTTTTTCCAAAAACCAGATATTAATTTCATATTTGGTACGTAAATAGAACACATACGGGGCTCTCTTGCCCAACCAAGGGTTGAATTCACGTCTGAATATTTCGATAAATTCAAACAGCGATAACTTTGTTATTTTAAATGGAACAGTCTATATTTTTTTAGCCCATCCTATGTAGATTTTAATTACCGTTTACCTGATAAAAGCTTTCTAAGGGTTGCTGTTACAATTTTTAGAGATAATTGGAATTTTTTACTTTTATTTTCCCATTTCACATTAAATTAACTCTTATCGGGTCGCATACTCATAGCGAGCCAGTAACGTTATGAGTAGAAGAAAAAATATAGTGTCGACTATTTTAAAACGAAACTGATGCAATAAGGTAACTAATACTCGAAAAATATTTTCTAAAGACCAGGTTTTTAATTTTATGAATATAAGAGAAACAAGCGAAATCGACGTTTGTGTTGTTTACTGATGAATCATCTTTTTTGCCTAATAGATTTCACAACACTTAAATAGGTTTGAAAAAATAGACCCTTGTCAATTGGGGTAAATACACTGTAACTACCCCTAAAAATTTAATGTTTTTTGAGCTATGTTAAGAATTCGTCCGTTAGAACATTTTTCATAAATAACAACCTATAAGTCGACAAATGTTTAATATGCCCCGAAATGAAATAATTCGTCAATGAACATTAATTTTATGGATGCGTATAGAATAGAAGCAACTACATATTTTCATATTAGTTTCAAGTGTATAAAAATGTAAATAAATAATGCCGCTAATAATAATTTATTGCCATTAATTGGGGATTGTCAGTCTGCACTTGGTGGCGTTATGCCTCTGTTGACCTATATGTGAAGAAGGCAATTTATTGAACATACTAACGCCGTTCAAAGGATAATTTATTGATTGATTTGTCCCTCTTAAAAGGTTAAGTAATTTTTTTTTCGATTTTTCATCTTTACTTATAATTAATGTGAATATAAAAAAGCTAATTCCCTTGTTAATTTTCAATTTCGTATGAATTATACAAATTGGATATGCAGCGGATTGTATTTGACGAATGTCATAAACACAAATTTAGCACATACTTTTAAAAAATATTTGCACTTTCAACTGCAGAAATATTAAATTACAAATGAAAACCCAAATCGTAATTATATAAATAGGTACTCATATAATTCAATTTAAATCTGCAAATCCATTAATGACTCATTTAATATGTTTAATATATAGTTTGATTAAATTTCATACTTTTAATAATTTATCGAATTACAATGAAATATTGGTTTTAATTTCCTCCGTAATAGGGTTTCTAAATTATCAACACTGGACGATTCCACGAAATAAGGCTCAAAAATATCAATAATTAAATAACTATCAACAAGATAACATTGGGCTGAATAAAATAAATGAAAGGCATATCGGCTATCACATTTCGCAATACAATAACCAACATTTTTTTCAAATATTTGCTTTCAGTTCACTGCGAAATTGAGTTCCTTCCACGTCTTTACTGCTAAAGTAAAGAGCTTGTAGACTTTTTTTCAGAACTCATAATTCTAATTTTGTTATTCCAGAGTTACAAAAAAGTATTCATTTTTTAATTAAATATGGAATTTGAGAATAAGGTGAAAGATTAAGATTTAATTTTGGGGATTAAACTTGAAAATTGGAAAAAGATGAAATATCAAGATTTATAAAATAATTCAAAAACTATCACATTTTTTAAATTTGGAAACTTTTTTGAAATCAACAGACTTGTAATTAGTATTTTTTTCTTAATTTTAGGCATTACATTAAGTGAAAATTTCGAATTTAAAATTACAAACTAAAATTTCAAAAAGATAGTCAAAATTTCTCAAAATCGGAATTTTGTTTAGAAACTTTTTAAAATTTTTAAAAAAAATAGAAACTATTTTTAATTTTAACTTCAGAAACAAAATGTGGAAAATAAAGTCAAAATTTTGAGACTAAAATCGAAATTCCAAGAAACAAGTTCAAAATGTTGAGATTATGAAGTCGAGAGTTTGAGAAAAACTAAAATACAAAAATTGTCCCCTGAAACCAAGAAAGATTAAAAAACACAACAAAGGTTGCTCTAACGCGTTTCAACAGCCAAGCTATCATCTTCAGTATCTCTCTGAAATTGATAGCTTGGCTGTCGAAACGCGTTAGAGCAACCTTTGTTGTGTTTTTTAATCTTTCTTGGTTTCAGGGGACAATTTTTATATTTCAATTTTTGAAGAAAACCAAGGACCAGTCTGTTTGACCAACATTGAGAAAAATTGTAAACTTCGACTAACATGTCAAAATTATATGGTATTTAAGGAATTTATTAAAATTTAGACTTTTAAAAACAAAATTTCGAGAAACGAGTGAAAATCCTAAACTTAAAAAAGGATATATTTAAATAAATTCTGAAAAAAAGTCATACAAATAGTTTAAATTGGAAATTTTAAATTATTTTCTTAAAACTTAGACTTTGAGATAGAATTTCTAGCAAAAAGGTCGAAATTACAAGATTTCTAAAATTTCCATTGTACAAATGACAATTTTTATTCATTTTTATTTTTATTTATTTATTTTCTTAAACTGGAATTTAGAATCCATATTTTTTTTAAACTCGAATTTAGGATCCGGAATTTGGGATTTAAGTCAAAATTCTGGACAAAACTTTTAACAAAATTATGTCATAAATTTCAAATTTTTTTACGGAATTTTGAAATTAAAAAAGGCGTTGCTTGAATTTTTTCCAAATAATTTTTTTTCGACTTTAAAATTTAAAAAATAAGTTTTTCTTTTGCTATTTTCATTTTGACTGGAAAGTAAAGGCTGAAAATTTAATTTATATTTCTAGACTTGTAATTCCATGCAAAAAAAAATAATTTTAGATTTAAATTAGAATTTTTGAAAAAATAGCCAAAATTCTTTAAAAATTCTAACTGTTTTCTTTCGAATTGCACCTTGAATTATGAAAAAAAATTTTTGAATAATAGCAACAGACTATATAAAAAGGAGATTTATGTAAGGGACTTTGATTTTAAATTGAAATAATCGATATTATTGTCGGCGTTTTCCATGAAATTTTAAAATCTCTAGCAAAATTCAAATAGTTTAAACTTTAAATTAAAAATTTCGAGAGAAAAGCTTGAAATTGGGCTAGCGAATTGCAAACATAAAAAAATCCTTTGACACGTATTCCTTCTTTCAGTTCTCTAAGCAGGTAAAGTACATAGTTAGAAATAGGTGACTTAAAAATGCTTCCATTTACCATTTTTGTTTCCTGTTAAATCCTTTCAAATGAGCATATACTTTTCTACAAAGATACGGAAGCAGCACAGTCTTTTCTCGAAATTATGAATTTTCTCTGAAAATTCTTTTTCATTGGCACTTCGGCTTTATTCTCAAAATTCAACTTTTTTCGAAAAATTCGAATTTGAGACAAGTTTTTTCTAAATTTCCACAAAATTTTTCCTTTTTTTCTTTTAATTCGTGCCTTCTGGAATGTTGCCATTTTTTAAACTTCGGTTTTTTAATAATTTCGACTTTTTTTCTTACAATTCGAATTTTCGAAAATGTTGACCTGAATTATTCGTTTATTCACCCTTTGAAAATGTCGAAATTGTCAAAAAAAGCAGAATTTTTTGAAGAAAGTCGAGATCTACAACAAAATATAAAATTTTCCTCAAAAAGTTGAAATTTTGAAATATTAGGAAGTTCCAAAAATAGCACTATTTTAGAAAAATGATGAAATGGTTACAATTTTCCAATTAAGCCAAAATTTTATTTTTTTTTTGAATAAGAATTTGAAATAAGTGAAAGTTTTAAAATGTCCAAGTCGAAATCATTAAAAAAGTATAAATTAAAAATGTCAAATTCTTCAATAAAAACTAGAGATTTTGAAGAAAAATTGAAAATATGTATCAAAAAATAGGAATTCTCAAGAAAAGTTGAAATATTTAGTAAGTGGTCGAAATTTTCAAAACTAAATAAGGAAAAGTCAAAATTATCATAAAAATCATATTCCTCAAAAAAATTCATAATTTTCAAAAACAGTCCAAAGTTTCAAGATGTCCAAATTGTGAAAAAAGTTGAGATTTTCAAAAAAAAAAGTAGATTTTTAAAAAACTATCGAAATTTTGAAAAAAGCCAAAATTGTCGAAGAATTCGAAATTTTCAAAGAGCTGAAATTTTAATATTCCCACGCATTTCTCCTATTGTCAAGGTAAGAATAATATCTGCATCTAAACACCAATTAATTATTTATGTGAAAAACAATTTCGTTCTTTGCAGATATAATTGGTCGATCTTCGACTACAAGAAATACAAGTAGAATAAAACATTTCCAATTTAAATGATATACAATCAATGTTTCTTTTTTTTGCTTAAATCCGTCATAGAATTTATTTACCTAAGCAATTTATATTTTTCCAAAGAATAATATAAAAATGTTAATTAGGAGAGAAAATAATTCTTCTAAATATATCAAAACAAAAACCACTAAATATTCAGTAAATGATTGTAGGCTACAAATATTAAACAATTAATTTTACTCTCAACCTGGTAGAACAAATGTTTTAATATTGTTCATTATTATTATGATACCTCTGCCGTGCTTAGATAAAGAAATATGAGCTGTGGAAGCCGAAGTTATTTCATTCGTTGATGACGTATTGGGGAAGGGCCAAAAATTTCTCTGCTCCGGATTATGTCCGTCTCCGTACCCTGCCTCATCAGAGTGAGGAAAACCGAAATCTAAGGGCAATTTTTATGCCAAACACCGGTCTCCTATTTTACAAATGGACCAAATGGTGCCTTTATTTTTTAATATTTTGTTTTCAAATTTTGAGAACTTATGAAGCAAGGATGTCGAATTCGTGCTTTGGAAGTACTTTTTTCAAATTCCGTTTAGTTTCCGAGATATTCGCTTCTGAAAACAGGCAAAAAAGAGACAAATTGTACGCCCATTTGTGGAAATTCTAAGAAAAAAATCAAAAATCTGCTTTCAGAGCCCGAATTCCTCAACATTTCTAAACATTATTACCAAATTTCATTAAATTCTAAGCGATAGTATTGACGTAGTTTGTAAAATGGCAAGGGAAGAATTTCGACGTTTTAAGAGTACCAGACCGCCGCCTTAACAAGGCAGGTGCAACAAGTGCAACCCCACAGGACTTTTTTTGGTCACTATATTGGAGCGAGAATCTTCAAAACTAGTATAAATTGAGAACCTTTTTTAGTCACTAAATATATTGGGCGAGAATTAAGATAAATTGTATATCAAGGACATTTTTTATGATCGCTGCAATAGCGGGAAAGATAAACATAATTAATATGTAGGCGACATCCTTTTTATTTAATTATCTGAAAATAATATTTTCGAATGCCAACTTTTATTATTTTGGGAACAGGTCCGAATTTTGCATCTCCGTTAAGAACTAACTACGACACTGCTAAGTAAATTAAACATATCCATTCTATTTCCGAACTTGTACAATGCAAAATAATACACTAGT
The DNA here is from genome assembly GCA_028583605.1 of Dastarcus helophoroides. Taxonomy (NCBI): domain Eukaryota; kingdom Metazoa; phylum Arthropoda; class Insecta; order Coleoptera; family Bothrideridae; genus Dastarcus; species Dastarcus helophoroides. The sequence goes on from CM053332.1 coordinate 37,034,393, forward strand.
TTTTACAGTTTTCCAACCCAAAACAATATGTGGAAATTCTCTGCATCTTCTTTGCGACGTTTCGTTAATTCCATTCACATTGGTAACTGTCGAAGAAAATGCGACTCAGTAGGAATGGAACAATATGTGGAAGTTGCTGCGTGTCAAAAAAAATATTTATGCTACATTTGGAATAAATAACTTCATATAATACTCATAATGTTAATAGAAGCACGTACATTGTATTACGAAAATGTGAAAACCAATAAATTGTAAAAAAAGTATGTGCAATGAAAGCACCCCCTTCTTTCGACCACGTTATGGATATTAAAAAAAAGACGATCAAGCAAAAAATCTTTTTTTGAAAATCACTAATGAAAAAAGTTCGATTCACCAAATCGAATATTTGAAAAAATAATATCGACTTTTTTCGAGATTTAAAATGCAAGAATTGTACAGATAAAGAAGGCCATAAGTCAGTTTTTTTTTCCAAAATTGAGTTACCTGCATCATCTGCTAGCCAATGATGTAAAATTTCATTTGGTTTAAAATCGGATACTCAAAATACACCAAGTTAAGAGTTATAATACATTTTCGTTTTCTTTTAATAACGAAATGATAGAGAATCTACGTCTTCAAACCCATTGTGTCTCATAATTACTTATTTTGACTTAACGCCTTCTTTGCCCGTTGCTTCATTACAAACGTGGCCAAAAAAGAGTACTGGAATTATAACTTTCGCATTATCTTCAACAAAATACACATATTAAAGAAAACTATGTCTATAGCTTATTTGAAATGGGTTATGGAATTGAATGGTGATACGCGTCAAATTAAACTTAATATATATAGAGTGTCCCCGTTTTAAGTGCCTTAAATGAAACAGGTGATGAAAAAAGTAATTTTAAGGAAGAAGTTTGCTATAAACATATATCCGGAAAGCCTTAATAAAAAAGATACAAGATGTTAAAATTTGAATAAAAAAAAAATGTTATTGTTTCATTTTCAAGTTTTCAGAGTTATTTAAATTTTGCACACATGGTGTGTAGATGTAGGATCATAAAATAAGAGAAAATTAAGTTTCTATCTCAACCAGTGGCGGAGTTGCGGGTAATCTGTGATATTGTTTTGAAAAAAAAAATAGTACGCCACTAAACAAAATAAAATATAATACAATTTTTGGATAAAGCATTTAATTCCGAAGAAGAGTTTTTTCTTGACCTTTATTTGGCATTTACTGCCTTATGTTTTACGTAGGAACTGTTCAAATACAATGTATGCTGATCTTTAAATAATCACTGACTAACACAAAGAGGGGTAAGTTGAAGATGCTGCGATACTGATAAAATGAAATGAATTAACAGTTTTGGATACAGTTGACTCTTAACGTTCTTTTATATTTATCACTATTGTGACAGAATTTTAATTTTTGGGACTTTCCTTAGTGAAAGTACGAGTGAGAGTGATGTTTTTTCCAAAACCAACTACGTGACGCAACCAGTGGCAAATACGAAAAAATGTCTAGAAATAACTTTTATTCAAAATTAAATACTTTACCCAAAACAGGTATTTTATTTCATTTCTCCAGTGGTGTACCGCGATTTTCCTACAATAATATCACAGATTACTTGTAACTCCACTACTGGTTGAGATAGAAACTTAGTTTTATTTTATTTTGTGATGCTTTATTCATACACCATGTGTGCAAAATTTGGTTTAAATATCTTAGAAAACTTGAAAGTGAAAAAGTAAAAACTTTTTTTTTAATTTATATTTCAACACCTTGTGTCTTTTTTATTAAGAGTTTCCGGATACATGTTCATAGGAAACTTTTTACTTAAAATTGTTTTTTCTATCACCTGTTTCATTTAAGGCACCTAAAACAAGGGACAGCCCTGTATACATAATATATAATAGTTTCTTGAGTTTGATAAAAACTAGCCAAATAACTACAAAAAAGATAACTAACTGCCTTTTAATGATCAATTACAATAACTAGTAACTAGCTCTAATCAATAAATTCCCATAACAAATTGCAGCCTCAAAGTTAGTCTAATTACTCCTCTTAAGTTATGACACAGTAACTTTAGTAATTTGCCCGAATACATGAGACATATAGTTTACTTTATCGATTATTATTAGGGAACATGTAATCTAACACTGCAGTTACATGCATAATTTCAGATTTAGATCGAATTTCGCCGGTTGCATCATGCTGGTCAAGGGGAATTGATATATCCAATAACCTCTCCTACAACAATATGCTATAAACTCTTATCCGATAAAACGAAGCAATTGTTGGATGCCATAAATTCAGATCTAAATTAAGCGGAAATTGTTGTCACATAATTTACTTCAGAAAACACCATTTTTCTTTAAAATCTTCTTTATACTGTGATAGTTTCGCTGAAAGCCACGCCAATGTATTGTAACATCAAAAAGAGCGTTGGAATTTATTGGAGGTCGCCATGATATTGTAATAAAACTTTCATTTACTATATGCTTTATGCACAAACAGCTCAATTTAAATATGTAAATTACATCGTCTATGAAAATAATACCTTTATGCAACTTAAGATCAATAAGTCATTAATATGGAATAAAAATGAACAAGTTCTCATCAGCTATAACACAGCAATAGTTGATATGTTATTAATATTGTGTCTAATTAAGATTTTCAAAGATTTATTTATACTTTACAATTTCTATTCATATCTAATTTAACCCGGCGATACTCCTTAAAACCGTTATTACAAAAATACTCCATTATATTCTTTTGTACTCCTGAAGGTATTTATAAAGATACGTAAATAGATAAATAAGGTAGGAGTGATCGAAACTTTTTTCTGTAAGTGCATAATTCCGTAAAATTTCATATTAGAACTACGACTTTAGGCCTCTTTAAAACGTTGGTTTAAATATTTCGTTCGACCACCCTTATTTACTCATGAATTGTGGAGTTTCCTATGGAACTCCTTGTTCACGCCGTTAAGTGCCTGAAGTAACTTCAAAAGGTTGGCCAGAAAGTGAAGGTGTTAAATTTCAACACATTTAAATATGTTCACCCCCATTAGTCCTTAGATTAATACTGACAATAATTCTTAAAATGCAAATCAAATAAAGCTACTCCTTTGAAGTTTACTTAATGATTTGTGCTGTTTATCAGAAGTAATATACAAATAATTTATTCAGTTCTTAGTGAATTTTAATTGAAATGTATTACTTCCAGTGAAATCTCTCAAAGTGGACAGCTCCAATGGACGGACAACTATTAAGTTTTTCCGTATAAGGGAAAGTTCCATATAAACCTTTTTTAACCGGACTCTCTATTGAAACAACACGGACACTGTGTTTTTTACAAAACGTGCCAATATTCTCCCTTAATCGGACACCATAAAATTATAATATAAAGGGATTCCCAATAAGAACGCTCGATCTTTAAAGTGTAATAAAAGAAAAAGTATAAATGAAACTGACATAATATAATATTTATTTTAAAGCATATATGGTGACATTATAGTTTAAAAATTATGTCACTTAAATGTCCACCGTGGTTTTACCTGGTAAGTCGAATTCTGCGAGTTCAATTTTCAATGACCTGATTGCACAGATGTGGCTCAATCGCAGCAATTTCAAGCCTGATGTTAGCTTTAAGGGCATCAACCGTTCGTGGTTTATCAGCATAGATACGAGATTTAAGGAACCCCAGAGAAAAAATCCAGTGGAGTTAAATCGCATGATCTGGGCGACCAGTTGACGTCGCCATTTGACGATATAACAGAGAAAATGTCGCACTGTCAACGGTGAGAGATATAGAGCTATTATAAGAACATTCCTGTGTCCCATACTGGGTGGTATGGATCTGAGAAACACGCGGTTTCAACAAGACGGAGCAACGAGTCATACTGCACATGAGCACAGTTTCGACTTTTCTGTCCGAATTTTAAGTTTAAACTAATCGAGCTTTTTTGGAATTTTGACTATTTTCTTAAAGATCCCAGTTTAAACCTGAAATTTTTATTTTCTCTTAATTTGAATTTTAACTCGAAAGAGAAAAGTTGCAATTTTTAGAAAAGTCAAAATTTTTGTGAAAAATAAAAACTGCCAAAATAATAAATTTATTTAAAAATTAACTAAATTCCCAAGTTCTTCGCAAAATTTTAACTTCTAGAAATTTTAAAGTTTGAAGAAGGAATATTCAAGATGAGAGGAATATTCAAGATTTCAAGATTTAAACAACATTTTTAAACTGAAGAATTTAACATTTCGTTAAACCTCGGATTTATTTTTATAAATTTTCAGTTTTTTCAAAATTTAAGTTTTCGGTGCAAATTCTTAAACTCTAAATTTAAATACCTTTTGTAAATTTGGGATTGAAATCAAAATTTTAAGTGAAATAAAACAAATTTTGAGTGAATAAATCGAAATTGCGAGTTTGTCTTCTAAATAGTGGCTTTAAATTCTAGTTTCCAAAAAACAATTCCAAACCGCAATTTTATATTCTGGAATTTTTAGTTTACAAACTTATGCTTTAATTTAATTAAAATTTGCAGAGAATATTTTTCAATTCCTCGGTTTTTATCCATTTAATGTACACATTTAAATTTTTCATTTTAGTTGGATATTTCGATATCTTTGTTGATAGCTGAAAGTTATTTTCCAACTTTTTGAAGTTTCTTCTCAAACCTTCAACTTCAAAGTTAATTTGAAGAAACTTTTTCTATGAACCTTTTTGACTCTAATTCCGACATGGTAACTTTAATCTCAAAATGTTTAGAGGTAACATTCCAACCGAAACCCAAATTTTCCAGAATAACTGTTTTCGAAAATTCCAAAAATGGTCTCCCAGCATTTTCCTGGATTTAGAATTTAAAGAAAGGAAATAAGAAACCCAAAAAATAAATTTGAAATTTTGAAAAAATGTTGAGAATGAAAAATATTGAAAATCTTGTAGTTTTAACAGTTTTATAGAAATTTCAATTTTAAAAGTTAAAGTTTTCAGAAAAAAATGAAAATTTCCATCATCATTAAAACTTGTTGCAAATCTTTAGTTTTTTTTCTAAACACTTTTTTAGAAATTGAGGTAAAAAGTCTTTCTTTAAATTTTGACTTTCAAGTATTCATCTGAAGAAAAAGGTGAAAAATGTTGAGTATTTGAATATTTGACTTTTTTGAGCTACAAATTTTGTAATTTCCAGATGTTGACTTGCAATCCGAAATTATTTTGGTCAAAAAATTTTCAGTTGAAATCCCAAAATTTCGACTTTAATCTCGACATTTCATTTTGAAAGCAAAGTCCCATTTTAAATTTTAAATTCCGAAAAAAGTTGTTCAAAAATATCCGAAATATCTCTAAAAAAAATTTCGAATTTTTTCCCAAATTCTGTTTTTTTTTGTCCAACCTTCGACCTTCGGAATTAATTGGTAATAAAACAAAATTTGGTTAAAATGTTACATGAACGGACATCTTCTTTATGCGGATCTATTTTCACAGTCCCAAATGTGTCTGCTTAAGCTAGTTCACCGGTCAATTGTCTTTTTTTTTTGCAGATTTTCTTCAAATATCTAGAAGATGTTATTGACAGTATTATATCCATACATACACCTGCAAAATTAAAATACCCGTGCCGGAGCCGAAGCTGAGATTCAAAACCAATTTGGGCGAAAAATGTTATCAAAGAAATTTTAATTTATTGTGGCCAAACGTTTACATACATTTTGGTAAACAAAAGTAATATACAGTGCTAATCTGTAACTTGGAATAAATTCAGTAAATCAAAGACAGTTTTTTTTCGGAAATATGCCCGGACACGTCGATTAATATTTTAATTTGCGCTCTTTTTGATGTTATAAAATTGTATACAGAATGTCCCAAATTTAAGATATGACGTCATCGACAATTTTTTTAAATGACAACCCTATTTTTTTCTTGACTATTCTTAAAGGATATAGCAAGTTACACATGAGTACTAAATTTTAATTTCTTATTTCTTGTCATTTAAAAAGATATTTAACAAATATTAACTAATTTGAAAAATCAAGGAATATCGTTAAACTCAGTAATTTTTCTTTAATAAATGTTCAAAATGTTGTCCATTTACTAACTGACAATACCCTAAACGGAACTGAAATTAATTACTTCGGGGGAAATTAGTTTACACTCCTGTCTTATTCGTCCTTTCAACTCCTCAATTTTTGCAGGTTTGGTCTTAAAAATTGTTCTCTTCAAATACCCCCATAAGAAATAGTCTCTAGGTGTTAAGTCCGGAGACCTGGTTGGCCATTCAAAAGGTCCTCTTCTACCAATCCATCTGCCTCGAAATACATCATCCAGATACTCACGGACAAGTCTTGCAAAATGAAAAGGGGCACCGTCTTGTTAAAACCAGATGTTTCTATTCGGGGCACCAGCTTCGACCTAATCAGGAAACAAAATAGCTAAATCAGGAATTAGCTCTTCCTGCAAGAATTCTAAATATCCTGCTTCGTTGAGATTTCCTTGGAGGAAAATTGGTCCTATAACTCGGATCACCAACAATCCCTGCCCAAACATTGACTCTGGATGTCGAGTGTGGCCTTCCCTCATCCAGTGTGGGTTGTTGTCTGCCCACTAACGACAATTGTGACGATTTAGCTCACCATTTAACATAAACGTTTATTCATCTGAAAACAGGATATTTTCTATGCTTAGAACATTTCTGTCCAGTATATCTATCATTTGTTGACAAAACTGAAGTCATCTTCTAAGAGTTCATGGAGAATTGTCACTTTATAAGGATGAAATTTTTGCATTTTCAGAATTCTTGCAATTGAAGACTTGCTAATTTCGAGATTCCTACCTAACTGACTATTTGGGACATGAGGATTTTCTTAGACAAAGAGAAGTACATTAATTTTGACATCTTCATTGAGCTCATTCTGACGGGGATTACTTGTTTTTCTTCAATGTCCATTTTCCTGAAACTGTTTTTCAATCTTGCTTATGGTACTTTGCGATATGGGTGGTTAATCAGGATACTTCTCTCTGAATAAACGAATAACTTCATTTTGTGTTCTTGTTCTATCTCCGTAGCCAATCATTATTCAAATTTCAATCTTGTGGGTTTCAGTTAAGTAAGGCTTTTTGGTCAATTTTTTAATAAATGGTGTTTCTCACTAAACGATAAACTAATGGCCTCTTCGATCAATACGATACTACTCTTCTTATTTGTTTTTATTAACTTTTTTTATAAAATTGTAATAAGACGTCAACCCAGTTGGGCAAAAAATGTCAAACACATACCTTCTGATACGCGATCTTTAATTTTATGAAAATTGTATTGAATTAAATCAGAATTCTTGATTTTTCGAATTAGTTATTAAATTTGTAAATATCTTTCAAATGACAAGTAATAAAAAATTGAAATTTGGTACGCATGTGTAACTTGATATACCCTTTAATAATACTCAAGAAAAATATAGGGTTGCTATTTAAAAAAATTATCAATGACGTTATATCTTAAATTTGGGACATGCTATATAAAATTTTCCTTAATCGATGTATCCCAACATATTTCCGAAAATAAAACTATCTTTGATTTAGTAAATTTATTCCAAGTTACCGACTAGCACTGCATGACATAGGATAATATCACGAATGAAATAATAAACACGTCATGAAATTTCAATGCTTCATTCCGCACATTAGTGGCACATCTTCAAGTAATGGCAACATAGCAGCAACAGAAAACATAGGTTGTAATTCTATTAGGAGGAAAACTGTAAAAACAATGTCATTAAAGGTACAGGAGTAGAAAGCACCAAACACCTTAAATACCTAGGAATACATATAGATAGAAATCTGAGGATGGGACATCATATTAAGATGATAAGAGAAAAATTCACCAAAGCAACCAACAACATAAGTCGGATAATGCCTAACATTGGTGGTCTGAGAGAAAATTCTAGGAGAATACTATCCTCAGTTGCGCAGTCCATAAAAATGTACGGATACAGCATATGGAAGCGTATGAAAGTGGATACAGAACGATCTCCTCAGAAGCAGCCTTAGTCTTAGCAAGAATAACAGCTGTGGACCTATTAGTAGGAGAATGAGATATAAACAGAAACGGAGAAATTAATGCCCCCCCACATAACATAACAATGTAGAAGTGGCAATAAAGATGGCGAGCTAATACAGGGAAAGCAGAGTGGACAAAACGATTAATTCCCAATGGATAACTAGACAATGGGGAGAAGTTAATTACTTACCCAGGTGTTATCAGGACATAGAAGCTTCCGGGCGTACCTAGAACGATTTACACTCAGTGATACATTTAGATCCACATACTGCGATAGAGAAGATAATGTGGAAAGCACAGTTTTTGAGTGTGAAAGGTGGAAGGAAGAAAGGGGAGAAGCCGAGAGAATAATTGGAATACTGACGCCGCAAAATCTAATAATCAAGATGATACATTCCAAAGAATACTGGAACGAAATTGGAAAATTTGTAACTAAAATAACACCTAAAAATTGGAAAGACATGGAGCAAAGAAGGTAAAGGAAACTAAGTAACCATCCAAAGAAGATCCTCTTTGAAGTAATACCCCGACGGGTAGTCCCGAAGAGGAAGCAGTGCCTGAAGAAGGGTGGAGGGGTTTTAGTCAATAAGAGTCTGACACTCCTCATCCATGTGGATGGGACCCATGAGGATTTCCCCTCCTCATCGGAAAAAAACCCTAGCAGCTCTACTACTCCTTCTAGATGTCTTTGGAAAAATCTGCGTAGCGTAAATTATATCAATGAAGTGTGTAGTGTTGTTGATTTAGAAAATCTACTGTAAACCTGCTTGGGAACTTGCATTATTGTATCCACAAGGACCATCTATGCTAAAAATTGAGTAATGATGGCAGTCTGGCATTTACGTCACGCAGCAAAGATCTAACGTTCTAAAAACTTTTTCCTATGATTATTGATGGTGAACTACCTCAAGAGAGATTTCACTGTGATTTTAATGGTAAATTAATATGACTTTAATTCAAATCAATGCCATCATATCTACACAATTTGGTAAAAGAGAATTAGGTAACACTACAATGTCATATGTTAATTATGCGTTTTTAAAGAAAATTTGTTGCATACTATGACTTTGTCAAATTAGTAACATCTGGAGTTGTAATCAAATTTAATGCTTCTTTGGTAGTCTTTCTCGAAAGATCTTTCTAATAATCGCTTGAAACATATTTGTGCTTGTTTTAAAGTTTAACAAACAATTTTCATCTAATTTATAGAAATTAAGACCTTATTTCTCACGCTAACTCATGTTAAAAAATTTTACAATTTTGCAAATTTTAAAATGATTAAGTAAAATAAATAAATGTTGCAATTAAAATAATTTGGATATGTAACAAATTTAATATTACTACTACTCACCACACTACCTTTTCAAACACTTCGATATCAGTTTTGAAGTAATAATATTGTCCTACACGACGCAATTTCCTTTGTTTTTTGATTACAATGATTTCGTTATATTTGACAGTTTGAGAACATAGATTAACCTAAATGATGAGTTTAGGAGGAGAAACCTGAAGTCTTCTTTAAATTAATATTGGTCTTTGATTTATTTATATTTCACATCAATATCTTCTTTTAAGAAATAATCCTACTAAAACTCCTAACCCTGCAGCAGTAGATTTTGTTTGCAAAATTTATAATAAGAAGATAACGAAAATTAGTGCAGTAAAAATTACCAATTTATTTTATTAATGTTTGTGGTATTTAAAAATGTAATAATTTTCTCTTTAAATATAAATATTAAGCATTCGTAGGTCATAAAATTGTTATTCCTATATCTTTTAAAAAGACGAAGCAGAGTACGGCAAAATAATATAAACTTTTATCGGAATTTTAATGTATTCATGTGTAAAGTCAAGAGAACTCCAGTTACAATCAAATTATTTTTAACAATCCTAAATAATTTTGTAAATTCAACCAGCAGTTGTTCTCACCGTTGTTTGTGCAAACTTTACTACAATTTAATGTGCATACAACAAAAGCCAAAACTAGAATACTCAGATATACATATGTTAATTTTGAGACTAATTCGAATGCAAGTTGTGTAGCCAGCAATGTATATTTGTCAGATTCTACATGCGCTTGTACAGCTTCCACTTAATCAACTCTAGTTAAGTGTAGATGTCTTGCTATAACAATGTTTGCTTTTTGCCTTATTCGGATAGTATTAGTTGCATCCAAAGCTCAGGTCTGGTGTAAGCCAGCGAGAACAAACAATTCATGAGCAAACACATTGGGTGATATTGGCTCATCTAACAGGCATATTTCACGTTTGGGGCCGTTATTAAATTTAAAACAACAGTAAACAAGTCCATCGTGATATGTTTTTATATTTTACCGATGAATTTGAAACGATATACTATATTAAAATCGATTACTTCAAAAATATGGTATTTGCTTTAAAATCACTTACTATATCCAATATCAATGAGTTGATATTTATATTTAAATTAAATTCAATTCAACTTGATGACGTAATAGATAGCACTAAATATGCTTATTTAACTGTTAATGTTCGAATAATTGACATTTTTGAGCCTTACTGTGTGAAATTCTCCAATAATGATAAATATTAAACACTATTAGCCATGAATAAAACAAGAAATATTAAGAATTCCACTATGTTTCTATTAATATTTGTTATGATTGGACCTGGTTTCGCTATTCAGCATCCTCGGCGCCTACACCAATAGTTTGTTTAGCTGTTGTTGTGTTAACAAACTCCACGGATCACAGACACCTACGAATATTCCATCTAATCCGAATTTTCATCCAAAGCTTCTATTAGAAGTGTGTTTAGAAGATCTGCTGAAGAAAAGCATTATTTGCAAAATGAAGGTCTTCCAATGGCCAGCCCAATTTCACCCTTTTTATATTAATTTATGGATAATTTAGAAAAGAAAATATTCGAAGAATAACCTTTTTTGGTACAGATATGTAGATGATATACTAGCTGGCTTTCTGATCTCTTCTAGGCCATTCGATAAATGTTTAGAATACATAAATAGTTTACATTCAAACATTAAATTTACTACAGAAATTGAAAATGAAAATAAAATAAATTTTTTGGATGTAACTATATTAAGAAACTCAGATGAATTATAATGTTCACTTTACGGAAACCCTATCCATACAGACGTTACGATTCCAAATGATTTCTTACATCCAAATTGGCTGTTCGATTATAAATAGAGCTTGTATGGCATCAATAAATGAAGACAATTGTAATCAAGAAATTAAGATCACTGGGGAACAACTTGTAACAAAATTACTGTTAAGTTCGATCTTTGAGGCGTTTTAGAGTTAAACAAGGATGCTGATTTTAAATCCGGAGTTTGTTTTCTTCTATCACGTGAAGTTTTTTCTCCACAATTTACGTAGGTATCCTACCTTCGATCAAAACAAAGTGGATTTCTCCAATACTTTTGAAGTGATGACGAAATTGTGAATTGCCATAATATACATGTTTTAGTGGAAGAATTGGAAATGTTAGCCTAAAACGCATCTGAATGGAAATTTTTCATCGAAAACTGAAAACAGAGCTTGAAATGTGTTCTCTTCCATAATAGACAATTATTTGGTGCAGGTCGAATAGACCATTCAGTTTAAGTAAAAAATATCAAGACATAAAGGAGTCGCAGATTTTTTGCAATATCACATGCACCAAAGGATCATGTGTATTGACCTGCCTGTTTTTTTCTTGACCATTAAAGGTATAGACGAAGTATCCCCGTTTTTTGTTAATGGAGGCCAGCAGAGCTCGTAAGAACCATTAGATGCAGTCGAATCGGTTACCAAGATCTGTCCTGAAACCTGATGAGTCAAATATTCTACACCAGATGCTTGCCAACATAAAGAACCTTATATTTTCACCTCTGCATATAAAATTGGGTCTCATGAAATAATTTGCTAAGCTAATCAATTGAAGTAGATATTTTCAAGTATCCATTGCTGCATTTCCTAACCTGTCATTTGAAAAGGATCGATGTATTTGATAGTTCACAGATTTAAAAGCTTGTTAAAGATGAACATTTCATGGACTATATGCAAGCTCAGAAGCACATCAAAAATTGTCCAGCAATTCTTGGAGAGCTTAAAAATGCTTGGTTTCAACATGAAGACCAAGATACATTTTTTACATAGAGATCTTGCTGACTTTCTTAAAAATATAGCTAGGCTCAAAGGATGTAGAGCAATCCATATCAAGACAGATGGAATATACATAATATACGATAGTTTACTATTATTGAAGCATCAAGCCTCAAACGAGAATGTTGGCAGCAGATGAAACACTCAGGAAAAAGGCTAAACGCAAAACTTTTTCTTTTTAACTTAATATGTATGCTTAACACTTGGTAAAATAATTTTACTATTTATATCAATATAATTTAGCTTGCAGTAACTGTACATAGCCTTGGTATGAATAAAACAATTCTTCTTGTATAATATACTTTGGTATCTTTTCCTTTATATGCACATTTTGTATGAGTTTTGAGGCAAAGGGAGGATATCCTGTAGACTACAAGGTTGATGTGATACAGAAAAACTTAGGTTATTTTTGGATTCAGAGGCCAAAAGTTAATCGAGAACAAGTTACTGATCTAAGACAACGATTGCTGTTCCCCAGTGATTGAACAAATAGCTTATAGTAGATAATGATTATTCTGAAAACATCATTAATAGGATAATATCTAAAAAACAGCACAAATTAGCTATTAATTCTATTGCCATTTATGAAACAAAAATATCCACAGAGGTCTTTCTCCCAAAGAGATAGGTTTTGGGCTCATACCGTTGTAAACTCAGTAAATTATATTAAAAAAAGATGCAATATACTTAGCGTTAAAATTTTATTACATTTGTTGAATAATGGAAATAAAAGGGTGAGTTTTATTTACATAAAAATATTTTTTTATTACCACATAGTTGTCTTTAATCTTAACACAAAGTTCTACATATTTTGCGTTCCATCGGGAAAAGGTATTATTTCATACTTTGATAATGCCGTCACTGCTTAAAATATAAATAAGTCGACAGCGTGTTTGTTTTAAGCTTTAATGTCAGTCAAGTACGTGCATCCTGTAATAAACAGCCAATCTTCCTGACTGAAATGCTGAAAATGCGATTTTGTTTTCAGATACGGCAGATGGGTGACAAGACGGGTAGCTTTAGGAACAATAGCAGCAATATGGCTTCTAGCAGCTTTAATATCTTTCGTTCCTATTTCGCTCGGACTTCACAGACCCCCGCAGCCCCTGATGGTGTACAATGAAGGGGGTCAAAGTTATCCTACTTGTGCTTTGGATCTTACACCAACCGTACGCTGTAGTGTCCAGTTGTATTTCTTTCTACGTTCCTTGTATAGTAATGATAGGTATGTATTATTTATAGTTTATATGTATCGGTAATTTCAATTAGTTTGAAAAAAATTGAATTTCATAATAACTTGTACTCTACTATTTTGTTTAAATGATTAAAATTATCAAGATCTTATAAGCAACATTAAACACATGATGAATTTGTATCGTGGCCTCTTAATTTTGAAATTAGGAAACCTATAAATTTAATATTTAAACACCGCTGAAGTATTTCAAGCCTCCTTAGGTTGGCAGTTTTGAGAAGTACTTAGCAATTGGTATAGGAGACTTATGCAACCTGAGTCCTTATTGGATATATCTTTTCCAAGATTGCACTTGTATAGGGAACTACTTAAATAGTTCCACATTTTGTCTTCCATCGTAAGGAACTCCTTCAAGAATAAAACCAGGAACACTAATCTGAATTTAGTTCGTCAGGCCATAACAAAACCAAAGCAGAAAAAGATGATAAGTCAAGGTTGGCAATCGTACGAAATTCTTCCAGACAGAATAGAAAGATTAACACTTGATGAATTGTAACCACTTTATTTCAAAACTGAACTCGGAACACTACAATTGTAATTCGCTAACACTGCTTAATTAACTAACTTATTCACTGACTTGTAACTAACTACCTGACTAAGGGAAAGCCGACCGAACCCCCTATATATAGATCCCCTTTGCCGAAATTTCTGGAGCGCCGTTTGATTTATTATCGCGGCCGCTTCCCCTTATCAAATTTTCTAGAAAATTCCCAGCTAATCTTTATAATTACTTTTTGTTACAATATTAATTACTTATCATTCCCGAAGACTACAATAGCTTATTCCTAAATGCCAAAGGGTATTTCTGTTATTTGCGTTTCCTATTTCATTAGTTTCACAGATTTTTTTATTATCATAATTGGAACATTAAAAAGATCAGATGAAACGTGTTGCAGGCCAATATTAAACAATATACTGGGAAAAAATCAGCACATGTTCTAAATGCAAAACATTTCATAAAGTTATTACACAATTTAATTATATTAGTGTCACTTCATTATTTCTCATATCCCAGTCGCCGATTCCATGACAATTATGTTGCTCCCAACTAACATTCCTTATAATTCATTAATTTAGTAGGAAAATGTTTAGCTGAAATAAAGCCAAAGGCTGAATTGGCATTTATATCTAAATAAATAAATTGGCTTGAAGAGGAAGTCAGTTGCACGGTAATTATGTAGATTTGTACCTGAATACTTAATGACAATTCAAAATTTCACGTCTCAAGGTTTAAAGAGAACTGCAATAAACTTTTCCAAACTTTTAACTTAGGACACCTTACATCTAAAGGAAAGCTTTGCTCCAAACGTACTAATGTTTTATAGGGTAGCATGTAGAAGAAGGCGCTAAACCACCCAAGAACCCAACTAGTCTCAATAAAAATAATCTAAGTTTATCAAAAATAAAAAAAGTTATAAGAAATACTTCATTTTATTTAAATCTATACAATTTCTAAAAAACCTCGGAATGTGTTAGAAGTTGAAAGTAAAAATTGTTAAGAAAAAAAAAATTTAATAGAAATTAGAAATTTTTAAAATGAGCTCCTCGAAATTTTGAATTTAAAATTGAAGCCGTAGAAAAAGGGTAAACAGAAACAATCAAATTTTCCACGAACAATCTGTATTTCATGATAAACTTTAAAATGTAAATTTGAAATTTCAAAAAGAACGTAGAAATTACTGAACTTATAAAGTAGAAAAAAATTTACCTCAAGGAAAGATCTGAAGCTTTATTTTCAGTTAAAAATTTAACTAATAGTTGGTAGTGAAAACTGTAAAGTATTGCCGAAAGAAATTGAAAATTTTAATTCAACGACTACATTTCGAAAACAATGTGAAACTCGAAAAAGATAAAACATTTAAATTCAAGATTTTGACACAAATAATTCGACAGAAGATGTAATCTCTGGCAAGTTTTCGAAGCTCAAAATAGAAAAATTTAGAGAAGGAATTACAACTTTCGAAAAATTAGAACCTGTTGAAACATTTAGATAGTTGGAGTTTAAGCATAGGGGAACAGTAGGGTAAAGTGGCGATAGCGAGTAAAGTGGGCATAATGAGTAAAGTGGCCACTTGTCGGATTTGGAATCCTGGTTAAGGTAGTTACCTATCGTCGAGGTCTCGAATAGGTCTTTTTTAACTTTGTAGTAAACAAAGAAGTCATTTATAGTAACCTGTTTAACACTAGATTTACCAACAATTTAAATATACCCATTTTTTACCGAAACCAGGCAAAATGACTGGTCTTTATGAAAAGTACTGAGTGAAGTTTTCAGAATTTTTTTACTTTAAAAAATAATAAATTAGGTTTAATAATACTTATTATAATACATAACTAGATTTATAGACATTATCAATTAATTCAAGTTTTGGTTATTTCTTGTTCATTGATCACAATTTTTACACACGTAGATTTTTCTTTGAATACACTTTCCACATACATTCTTTTTGCATATATTGCAAATAGTGGTGGTCTTATTATTATTGCAATATCCTATTTAGACACCATTTACACACAGGAAGGGTGCCAGTTGAACTTGGTGTATTAGCTTCTTGTGGTTTTTCCCTTGCAGTCAGATATTCAGAAGCAGTGAAGCGCAATACAAAGTCTTTCTTTGATATAGTTCCACCCGTCGTGTTTTCATAAAATATCCGGGAATTTATCCCATTAAATTTAAGATATTGAAAAAAACTTGAAGTGGCCACCTTCTGGAATCTGACTTCACACTATACTTTCGTGCCATTGGATCAGTGATAGCGACTCCTAATTTAGTGTTGTTATAAAAGGATACAGTTTCGGGTAAGTCTCTTGTTAGTTTTATCTATTTTTACATGTTTGTGTATTGTTCTTAGTACAAGTTCTTTCTTATTTGGTTTACTCTTGTAAACTGTAAGTGTACATCCATTTGATTCGTACAGCAACGTTGAGAGACGAGCCATTTCACCTCTCTTCCGTTTGCAGATTTTGGGGAGTTCTCTCTTGTTTTCACGTATTGTTCCATCTAAAGAAGTTTTTTTGAACATTAATTTTAACGCCAGAGGACCACTAGTAAAGGAGTAATCCGTTGTTGTGGTCCTGCCTTTCATAGTATATGGTTCTACAAGTTTCATTACAACAAACTCACTTAGTGGGGTTGATGAACCCCGAGCCTCATCTTTTCCTAAACATGGAAGTCTACGAGGGTTGCCTTTTATATTGCGGGATTAGAGAACAAAAACAAATATTAATCATCGAAAATTACTTTATTGTTTTTCAAAATATTCCTTATGAAGATCTGTACATTTTTGCATGCGTTTGAACCAATTGTCGAAGCACTTTGCCACTTTGATTAAGTTATCTCCAAAACATGCATTCTGAATGCAGTAACCGCTTCTTCAGGTGTCGAAAAACGTTGACCTCTCAGTTTGTTTTTTACGTACGGGAATAAAAAGAAGTTATTCGGTGCCAAGTCAGGACTATACGGCGGATGACTCATCAAATCGATGTTTTGGGTGCTCAAAAATGCAGTTGTTTGAGCCGATGTGTGAGAGCTCGCATTGTCGTGGTGAAGAGTGATCCGTCTTCGGCGGTTGGTTTTCCTGATCTCTTGGAAGACAACTGGCAAACAAATGGTTGTGTACCACTCAGAATTGACTATTCTGCGCTGTTCTAGTGGTACGGTTGCGACATGTCCAGTTTTTCGGAAAAAACGGGCGATCATTTGCTTGGAAGTGCTTCGTGCGCGAACAACTTTTGTTGGATTTGGCTCATCTTGAAACACCCATACAGTCGACTTTTGTTTACTTTCGGGCTTATACGCGTAAATGCACGATTCATCACCTGTCACGATGTCATAGACGTGTTTCGAAGCACCGCGATCGTATTTTTTGAGCATTTCTTTCGACCAATCGACACGAGCCTTTTTTTGAGCGATTGACAAATTGTGTGGGATCCAACGCGAACAAATTTTGTTGACAGTTAAATGTTTATGCAATAGTGAATGTATGCTGGTTCCACTAATGCCTAAGGTTGTCTCAATCTCACGATAGGTCACATGACGATCTTGCAATATCAGTTCGCGCCCAGCATCAATGGTTTTCGGAACAACAACTGATTTTGGACGACCTTCGCGAAATTCGTCTTGGAGTGAACTACGACCACGATTTAATTCACCATACCATCGATAAACACTGGTCCTTGATGGAGCTTCATCGCCAAAAATTGAATTAAGTTCATCCATGCACTGTTGCTGAGTTAATCCACGTCGAAAGTTGTAAAAATAATCGCTCGGAAATGTTCACGATTTAATTCCATTTTTGGGCCGAGATGAATCTTTTAAGTTACTGTAAACAACACAAATAGCGCTCGTATGTCAAAACGTTCTGAGTAAGTATAACCTCAAAAATGTCCAACTTTACGACAGAGCTGTCAGTTGCCAGATTGCAACACTACGGTTGCCAAATCCCGAAACATAAAAGGCAACCCTCGTATTTACCACATATTTGGTTCTAACACCAGAGGCCAGCAAAAATTTTATGTCAAATTTCTGAGGTTTGTTTGGCATATATTGTGTGAACCTGCATCTGACCTTCGTTGGAAAGAGCTGCTCAACCACCGTAATATAAGCTCCTGCTTTGAAGCAATTTCGACTATTTTCAATAAATTTATTCCAAACTGTTGAAACTAAAGCAAATTTTCTTCTTTGCAAACGTTGACTCCTCTCATTTTTTTTTATCGAAGCGAATGAGACGTAGAATCTCGGTGAAACCACGCCTATCCATAGTTCAAAAAAATGGTTCCCACTTGTTATTCCATAAGTATTCAAGTCTCATTTTTTTTCCTCCGTACGCCCCACGTGCATACAACATTGCAATAAACGCCTTCAATTTTGTTTGCGTTAGTCTCCATTTTTCCCCAGAACTCGAGAGGCTTCTAACTCTGTACAATTTCTTATACAGATAAGGAAAAATTTTCATTGTCCATATAAAACGCCAAGAATTGTCCCTTCCATAGTTTTCTATGGCCGCTGAACGTATTCCCCTACTTTGACGCAGCATGCTCGTATCTTCCAGTTTATATGTTAGAAACAACTCGTCGAGAGTTTTACAACAGACTAGAATATTGTTTAGCATACTGTAATGTTTAAAGAGTTATGTTTTTCTTCAGTATGCTTCATTAGAATTATTATTTATTTGGTTTTATTTGGTTATCAAAGAATATCTGTTTCATTTTGCTTCAGACGTTGATTAAATCAACGGACTAAAAAACAACCAACACGTGGTACGCAAATTTTTATAAAATTATTACCTGCCAGTAGTAGTCCCGCAACAAAACACTTTAGAAGGTATGATGTACTGAAATCTCCACCAGCACTGATCGCTGCGCCCTGCGTTGAATTGTTTACATCGGTGTAGGAGAATACAAGGCGCCGCCCATCTATCCCACTATTAGCTCTCAATCTTAAATCTCTCATTAACATTCCCCCTATGGACAGTGTTTGACTTTCCTGATGTGTATATTCTAAATCAATTGACACATGGTAACAGAAAGCAGCTGGATTCAAACCTGCACCATTATTAGTCGAATGTCGTGCTTCACGGGTCTGTGTTAACCGAATTCTTTCATGTTCATTGCGATCTTCACGTTCCTGGGCAGTACGATTAGATTGATAATTAATTTGATTTGTTGCATTTCGGGATCTTATGCCTAAATTTGTCCGCCGCCTTATAGGGGGCATATTTAGTATTTAGTATAAATGAGTCACAAACACACAACACTTTTTTAATTTTATATCAATTTGTGGCTTTTAGATTTAGCAATATTATAGATGCACAGCAAAGAGACGGTTAGAATACACTTCAATTTTCAAGTGACATTTTACCACAGACAATTCACATTTTACCACAGACAATTTGTTTTTGAGTAATGTTACCATACCATATTGACAAATATTGACAATAATATTTATGCGATACTATAGTACGGTCGCGAAGCAGGAAGAATTTCGTACAATGACCTCTTTATCTATTGACAGCGGTCACAAACATTTTTATATTAAGTGCGGTTTACATGAAATATTAGAAGGAGAAAGATTTTCGTTAATGTACAAAATTCTTTCTGCTCCGCGACAGCACTTTAACGTCACTTAATTGTCCCGGAACCTCTCCACTAACACCTAATTTTATGGTATGGTATTGAAGTTCAAATTGACTTTTAAGTATTATTTCGTATCTTTTGTATGGGAGTATAGAAAAGTGTTGTTTTTAGACTTTTTCAGCCAATTTTTTAAATTTTTTTCTCCGTAAGAACCATCCTCGTACTTCAAGAAATATTCTAAAAAAAGAATTAGCGAAATCGGTTCAGCCGTTCTCGAGATTTGCGCTTAGCAACAAATTCAGCGATTAATTTTTATATTAAAGATATGTTCCCCGTAAAACAGGTAACATTGAATTTATCAGCATCGGGGTTTTCCCGGAATGAAATATTTTGTCCTGAAAAAGTATCGCAGTACTTATCACTGTTGAAGCTGCTCAAATGACATTTCATTACATAAAAATTTACACCAGTCATTTTCACTGGTACTGGTAATCCAAATTTCAAATTACTCTTGTGACATAGAGTGGATGTTATTAAGATTTTCGGCTATTCTGGTAAGTAGCCACGCATCTATTTTATAGAAAAATAAGAATAAGAGGTGTCGGAGTATCCCTGGTCATGAAACAAACTATTTGGAATTACCTGTAATGATTTACATTTACCACATATGTATAGCTTTTAAATTAGTAGAAAAAAATGGACGATAGCTTAACTTCAACAAAGCAAAACGATTTGCTTTAAAAAACTGGCTAAAAGTATTTGAATTTTAGGCATCCTACTGTGATTTTACAAAAATTTGATGCCATATTTAATGTAAGGGAAACAGCATTAAATAAAAATAATGGGATCAAGTTTTTCTTACAATTAAAGCAGATTCCGCTAACCCTGGCCACTTTACCGACCCGGTCGTGTAAAGTGGCCAATTTGTAATACACGATTTTTCTTTAATTAACATTTATTACCCAGTGATTTGCCATTTAAATATTTTATTTTCAATTATTTTTTGCATTCCAAAAAAACCTTTTGGTCACTTTGCCCTCCTTTCCCCTTATATGGCTGTTCTTTGTTAGTGGATTGAACATTAAAAAAAAGCTGAAATTAAGAACTGAAAACGTAAACATAAAATTAAAATCTTAACAATGTTTTCAAAATTAAAGATTAAAATCGATATATTTTTTAAAATATCGATATATATTTTAAATAAACATTTCTAAAACTGTTGAAGTTTTAGAAAAAGTCATAATTAATACAATTTGACCTCAAAATTTCGAAAAAGAAATCAAAATTTACAAAAAACAAAAAACATAATTCCGAATTAGAAATAAAAAATTGAGAATTGAAAATCTCAACTCCGAATTTCAAGAATAATGTGGAAATGTCGATATTAAAATATTGCTTCGCGTTATCGATTCAAAAATTAATACTTCGTGAATTGTAACTACTTTATTTCCAAATTGATTCCGGAACACTACAGTTATAATTCACTTAACTAACTGACCAACTGACTAATTAGCTCACTAACACTGTTTAATTAACTAACTTACTGATGGAGAGACATATTTATACGTACCGTTCCGGTTTCTAGAACGGACCTACAAATAAGACGTATCGCTTACGGAAACATCTAGAGCGCTTGTCTGCCGTATAATTTATTATCGCAGCCGCTTCCCATTATCAAATTTTTCTAGAAAATTCCTGACAAATACAAATTTTATAACTACATTTTGTTACACTATTAACTTTTGAATGAAAACTACTGAGAAAAATTCGAGGTTTAAAAGTATAGCAATTGAAGCTTTAATCATGTAATTAATTGCGTAAAAGAAATCAATCAGAAAATATCCCAGAATGTTAAAGAAAATTAAATTTTCAAAAAAAAAAACGTCGTAATTTCGAATCTTTGAGTAAAATTTTTAGAGGAACAAAGGGAAGGAAATTTTTGTACCGACCGAAAATTTATCAAAAAATTATACTTTAAACTTGAAATTACTACCAAGTTATAATGTCGATAAAAATTTATTACGAAAATTAAGCTAAATATGTAAAATTTTAGGGGAAAAAATGTAAAAGGATAAATGTTGATAAAAAAAGACGAAAAAGACCAGAAAAATTAAAATATATAAAATAATTTTCTCGAAAGCTTTAGTTTAAAGGAGAAATGTAAATGTTTCTAGATCAAACCCAAAAAAATTTAAAATTTCTAAAAGAATTTCTTTTGTATGTTGAAATTTTAAATATCGAATAAAATAGAGAAGTTTAGAAATTAAATTTGGTGATGAACAGTCATTCAAATAGCACAAAATAATTGGACTTTTAAGTTCAAGTTAAAAAAAAAAAGTTGAAAAAATGGAGAAGTTGAATTTTCTTAGGTAAACATTTCTCGAAAGGGGCCATATTTAGGGTATAAAACCAAAATTTGAGAAAAAAGTGAAAATTGCAATTTTAACATCAAAATTTGAAGAAAAAAAAAACAAATTTTCATCAAAAAAGTGAGGAATTATTAGTAAATGTTCCAGTTGAAATACCACAATATAAGTACAATTTAGAACAAAAACTAAGAATCTTTTTTTTAAAAAAGCCGGTAATTTAATAAAAAAATAATAAGTTTAGTTGAAAGGGTAAAGGCCGAAGTTAGCGAAAAATGTCGAAATAATATTTCGAAAATAAAGTAAAAATCTCTCGAGAAAGAGAAACTTTGGAGTGTAACATCGATTTTTTTTTCGAAAAAAAAATGAAAGAGTTAAATTTAGACTTTGAGTTTTGGGAAAAGATTAATATTTCGAGCAATTGATTTCTTTTTCAATTCCAAATTGGAGCTTTCAAAAAAATTAAGATTTCCTGCAAAAAGACAAAGTGTTTAATTTAATTCGAAAATGGAAAAAAAAATTTAAAAAAATGAAAGAGTAAACAGAATTTTAGAAAAAAAATGGAAATTTCCTAAATAAAGTCGACATTTCAAATAATAAATAACAAGTGAAGTAAAAATTTCTAGAAAAATTCGAGGTATGAAAAAAAAGTATCTTTAAAATTTATGTAATGTCAAAATTTCAAAAAAATAATCTAAATCTCTGGAAAGACAAAGTTCTAAGTTCGAAGTCAGAAAATAATTTAAATAAAAAAAATAAACAATATTGAATTTTAAGAAAGATGTTGAAATTTTTCTGTATTAACAATGAAATTTCGAAAATATCAATTAAAAATAATTGAGATTTCCAGATTAAATCCGAAATAAGCATTATATAAAAAAATTTAGATTTAAAATTAAAAAAA
The DNA here is from genome assembly GCA_028583605.1 of Dastarcus helophoroides. Lineage (NCBI taxonomy): Eukaryota > Metazoa > Arthropoda > Insecta > Coleoptera > Bothrideridae > Dastarcus > Dastarcus helophoroides. The sequence continues at coordinate 37,057,173 of CM053332.1, forward strand.
AAAATTACGACTGAATATTTATTATTTAGAAATCATTATTATCAATTTATTTTTTTTAAATCACGAGTTGAAATGATGTTTTTAACATTAAATTTTATACAAGAAATTCCGAATATAAATTCAAATTTCTACCTACATCAGGGATGAGCAAGACGCGACCCGCCTAACATTTTTGTGCGGCCCTCCTAAGACTACCGTTTTACGGAAAAATTTTGGAAAAGAAAATGTGAAATAATTTGACGAAAAATAAAGAACTTACCATTTGAAAGAAACAGATGTTATCAAAAAACACTAAACATTTTCCATACTTGAGAAGAGAAACTTCTTCAGATAGAAGTAAATATGGCCAGGAAATTCAAAACTTAATAAACCAATTTGAATCGAGATTTAATATATTTCAATCCCAAGAAACTGCGTGTAGATTCCATATTTTTTTTTAGTCAATTAATGTACGACATAGAAACAGTTCCAAATGAGTACAAATGAAATTACTAGATTTAAAAGGCAACACCAATTTAAGGATCACATCTCACAATATGGATATTCAAAAATTCTAGTAAAACTACTTAAAAAATGAGTTTTAATAAATTTCCACGATAAGTCAGGCATGCAATGCAAATCATGGACATAAGCGTAGGCAGGATTTTCTTCAAGGAGGGGGGCAACAACAATTATTCTGAAAAACTCATAAGCAAGAAAGAAAACCTTCTGGCTTAGTAATGTCCAAATTTCGAAAAAATGGAAATGTAAAAAAGACGAAATTTCAAAAAATAATTTTTTGTTGTAATGTCCAGAACAAGTAGAATTCAGGTAAAAAAATGCAACTTTTAAAAATAATTCTCTCAGAATTTGCATTTTATTTCAATTTTGTCATATTTTTGAAATCTTTTTCTCAAAATTTCCTAAAAATATTCCTCCCAGATTGTTTAAATTTCTATTAAAATTAGTAATTTATTTACAATAGACAAATATTCAAGAAAATGATAAAATTTTGAAATAAACTATTTTTGAAAAAGTCCAAAAAGTGGGATTTTGAAAATCAAATCGAATTGTCGAAAAAGACAAATTTTGAGGAACAGGCAAAGTTTAGGTAAAAGACTATTTTTAAAAAGTTCGACATTTTGAAAAAAAAGGCGAACTTAGCAGGAAAAAGAGAAGTTTATAAAAATATTAAATATCGGATATTGAGATAAAAATTTAGACTTCCTGAAAAAGGTACACGTTAGGAAACCAGTCAAAATTTCTAAAAAAAAAAAACAGAATTTAAAAGATCGAAAATTTCAGCTAAATGTTCAGAAAAATATCGGAATTTGGCAAAAAAGCGAAATTTCGAGAAAACTTTGAAATAGACAAAAAATTGTCCAAAGAAAGTCAAATTTAAAAAAATGTCGAAATTAAAATAAAATAGTCAAAACCTTGAGAAAAAGACGATATTGTGAGAGAACTTCTGCAAAAAGATATAAATTTTGAGTAAAAGCGTTTAATCTTAGTAAAATCTCGAAATTTCCCAGAAAGAACAGGTTTTATTGAAATTCAGAAAAAGAGCAAATTTTAAGAAAAAATCGGATATTTATTTTCTGTGGACTCCCAGATTCAGATTCAACGGGCGTCAGAAAACGTCAAAGATTGTGATAACACATCGAAATTTTGACAACTCTCAGAAACTTGGATTAAAAAAAGGCTGACATTTTGGTCCTTCCACAAAAATTTTAAATTTCCAAAAATTTTTTTTTTGTCAGAGGATCGACCAAATTTTGAGGAAAAGGCAAATTTTAATAAGCTGAAATTTTCCGAATCAAAAAAGTCGAAATTTTCAGAGGAAGTCGAATTTCGAGAAATGGCAAAATTCAAAAAAAAAGACGAACTTTTAAATCTGAAATTTTGACAGTCATGTTTAATAAAAAGTCGAATCTTATGAATAAATGCGAAATTTTAAAAGAAAAAGACAAGTTTTTTTAAAAAATATACGAAATTTTAGAAAAAGGTATAAATTTCGAAAAAATGTTTCAAGAAAAGGATGAATTCTGAAAGAATTGGAACGTCCCCCAATTGAATACATATAAATTTTCAGTTTACTGCATTAACCAGGGGGTGCAAGTGCCCTTAGAATTCATATTTTTCTCACATGCGGCCCGCGAAAAATTGTTAGCCCTGTAATTGGCACGCTGTAAAAAAAGGTTGCTCATCCCTGATCTACATCATTAAATTACTTAAAATCACTTGAAAATGCCAAGAATTTAAAAAATAAAATCTAAAAAATTTCGTAGATCGAAAAGTTCAAGAAAAAAATCATATTTCGATTTTAAAGTCGTAATTTCAGAAAAAAAGTAAAAAAATCCGTACAAATACCAAACTCGAAACAGGATATAATTCTTCCGGGATTGGACCGCGCCTTTGACACATGTATTATTTACGATGTGTTATAATTAATCATAACAAATTAATAATAGCCTCAAAAGACGACTGCTGAAAACAAGAATTTCCAATTTTCTGATAACTGTTTTTTTATACTAGATCTTTAGCCACCCAGATCTGAATCGTCCACGACATTAGCTCCCTTCACACAGGTTGCTTTATAGATAGCTTTATGAAACGTTTCAAATAGGGTATAACTTACAATTTTTCAAACAAAATATCATTTTGCTCTTTATTAAGGAGTTACCCAATATTTTTAACATGATATTATAAAAAACATTATACAAAACCACAATTTAACATTATTAAAAAACAAATCAGTAATAACATCAAATTATTCAATGCCAAACTGAAGATTCTAACTGAAGTGACTGATGAAGGTAAACATTTTAAATTATAATAATCCCTTACAACGCCGCACCTGTTCAAGAGATCGTGCAAATGATTCTATAAAAAGTTATTTAGAAATGATCTCTCAGGGGAAACTTGAAAGCGTAAGCCTCATTGACTACCCCAAATCGAAATTATTATTGGGCATTTGGCTGGATAAATGCAAGTATATCCTGTGAATAAGAAAGATTTATAAGGCAGGTTAACCCAAATTGGGTCCTTTCTTGAACTAACCCTGATGCAAGGAAATACTCATATTTCAATTTCCTATTTCTTTATGCCACCCGATCGTAATAAGCTGTACATATTTTTCGTAACATAAATATTAAATAAATTTGCCGAGCTCTCTCAAATTCAACTTTCCAACTGAAATCGTAGATAATTGAAGTGTAGCAATACAAAAAGTGTTGATCTTTAACTAATTGGAAACTTTTGTAACATATTCTATTTTATGATTTTGATTTATGTTTTAGGAACAAAACAGCTAATAATAGCTAAAGTAAATGAAAACTTTTCACTCTGTTATTAAATAAATAACCTGATTGTTTGTTACTATTATGTGAAAGATTTACTTAAATCGGGCATGTGCAACTTATTGGACCGGAATTAAAAAAAAATCATATCGAATAACGAAGCGGACTGAGCGCTAAAAAAATCTCAGAATAAAAAGTCTAGATCTAGGAGATGAGGACCTGACATTACCCGCAGACCCTCATTGCCTCCTGCACATGTTAAGATTATTAAAAAAAACTGTACGTGGTCTGCCCCAATTATTACGTCCATTTGAGCAACAATGTGTCGTTCTTTAAATAAAAAATATTGTTAGATGCTTATCTGTTCGTATGAATTGATTATTAACACGTGAATTGTAAAACACTTTATTTTCAAACTAAAATCGGAACACTACAACTAAATAATGAACTCGCTTATTGACTTCTAACTACCACCTCACTAATTAACTATACTGACTTCTTCTAACTGACTCGAGGTAAAGGCGACCGCCTTGTATAGTTTTCGCTTCCGGGTTCTAGAAAAATCCCGCAGATAAGGCTTATCGTTTGCCGAAATTTCTGGAACGCTTATCTGCCGTTTACTTCATTATCGCGGCCGCTTTCTCTTATCAGATCTTTCTAGAAAAATTTTTTACGTACTAAATTCTATAATTTAGATTTGGTTACAATATTTAAATTTCAACACCACAATTGACTGTTATATTACAAATCATTTACCTTGGCGAAAACTAAAGAATTGCTCGATTCTTCCTCATATATATATATATATATATATATATATATATATATATATATATATATATATATATATATATATATATGTGTGTGTGTGTGTAATCTGCATCCAAGATAAGGATGAAATTTTAACTCTTTCTGTGCCGATTTTAACCACTTTTTTATCTATATTTCACCTTTCAGTTTGAAAGTTGAAGATAAATGACAAAACTCAAAATGTTAGTATATTTTTTTACAGTTTTCCAATTGACACTTGAGATGTCAAATTTAAAGTGAAAACTTTGAAAAGAAAACAAAAATTAGAAAAAAAATAAAAGTTTAAAAATATTATAACCACGTTAGGTACGATGTAACTAACGTCATAAAGTTCACTAGTAGTGTCTCGTATTATGTGTTGCATAGCAATAGCAACAAGCGCCCTAATTATATATTTTGCAATAGAAACAGTCAAACGTGCTGCATTTAAAAATATTTACAACCAATAATCAGAGACCTCTTGGCCTTATCAGTATGGTACGGTCGTTGTTAACATTTCCAAATAGCCATTAGTCAGCTACATAAGTTCTGAATAGACGTTGAGTGACTTGTCAAAAATATCTTTTGTAAAATTTGAATTAAAAGACAAAATTTTGGTTTAATAAACTTCCCATTTTTAACTTTTCGTCGAATTTGCGGTTTTCAACGGGTTTGAAGTTAAAAATTTATTTTTGAAACTTATAGAAATATTGAGCCCACAATCGGAATATAGAAAGTTTGGGATTACTTTAAAATTTCGATTTTAATGTTTCGTATAAAAATTTTTAAATTAATTTGAGATTTAAAGCCTTTTTTAAGATCTTTTTTTTTTAATTTCGATTATCTCTTAGAAATTTATCATTAAGCCCGAATTAAAAGGTTCAAGTAAGCAGAAATTTTGAAATTTAATTGTAATCTCAAAATTTTGAATCGCATATCGCACTCTAACTTAAAATTTGAAAAAAAATTTCCAATATTTCAGAGTTATATTCAAAATTTCACTAAAAAACTAAGTCTTCAGAAAAAAAACGGAATTTCTAATTGATGATCTTAGAATTATGGCGTCAGCATCAAAAACTCTAGTTTTTTCTGGTTGTTTTGACGTGATTTGAAAAAAATCAAAATTTGAAATGGGATTTTTTAGTTTTCGAATTTAAACTCGAAATTTAGAGATTTTTCTCGTTATTTCAACTTTTAAACTCTAATTATGAGAATAATGTTTTTATACTCATGGCAGATTTTAACGGAACGTCTATTAATTAACCCTTCGTAGAACACAAGTGTTCCGTTAAACATAGATTGGGAAGCACTTTTTATCTGATAATTAACCTTAAATGTTATAGATTACGCATATGTCGTCGTTTAGAATGACCCATACTTAGTATTAGTGATCAACGAATGTTGGTTTTCCCGCATTCGCGAATTCGATGTTGACTCTTTCAATCAATCAGAAGCAATCAGAAAATTTTTCAGACAAATCACAGTTGCCAGAATAAATCGAATTTAAAGAAAAAAATATAGATTTTTTTAATAAAAATAAACCAATTTTAAGAAAAGGTCGAATTTTAGACAAAGAGTTCAATTTTAAGCAGACATTTCTAGAAATACAGGGTGTTTGGAAAACTTGGTTTAAAACTTAAGAGGGAGAAAGTAAAGCCAAAATAAATTAAAAAAGATGGTATTAACATTGGTCCTACGTACCACCGTTGCTGAGATATATCCGCCTAAATGGGGTTATATCATTTGACTATTTTTTGAATAGTCTCTGAATAGATTCTTTATAATTAAGTTAATAATATGAAATTTGGAGGTACTAATCATGTCCTAAGGGTCTTTAATTTGCATAAATTTATTCGAAATCGGTTATGAATAAGGGTAGTTTTCTATCTACCTTTAATATAAATTTGTAGATATTTTTCTATTCCTTCGAATTATCAGGCAATGATATTATTATTTAATGAAATGGACTATTTTGAAAAAAAAAACGTCTCTACATTTTTCTTTAAATTTAACCTAGTTTAGTCGGAATTTACGACGTATGGTGCAGAACGGTAACATTTTTCTACATTGTCACGTGTAGTAGCGCCTTTCACTGTGACAGTGTTTGTAACTTTCGTGTACTGTCATTAATTTTTTTTCTGATTACCAAAATCAAAATCTAGTAACATGTTATTTTAGAAGAACCCCTTGAAAAGAGAAAGATAAGGACCGAGTAATTAGAGGTATAAAAAAATGTTAATGATAGCACAGGAAAATTAACAAACAATGCAATAAGACTGTCGCGAAAAAGAGCCTACTACGTGACAATGGAGAAAAATATTACTCTTCTAAACCGTACATCATTAAAAAAAATAATTTTCGAAGAAAACTACTTTAAATTCAAAGAAAAATGTAGACATTTTTTTCTCTCAAAAAGTCCGAAAAACTTTTCGAAAATATTTAAATTTTCAAAGCAAGTCGAAATTTTGAAAAATAAATCAAATTTTGGGGTAGCTATTTTTAGACAAATTAGAAATTTTAAAAAGTCGCTAGTGTTATGAAAAAACCAGGGCTTCGAACCAGAAATCGAAAATAACCGTTATTTTCGTCGGTTGAATTTGTAAGTTCTTAAAATAATTTTTACTTTACCCTAAAGTTTGGGGTTTTTTTAGAAATTTCGATTTCTTTTTCAAAATTTTACACAAATTCATCCAACTTTCATCTCAAAATTAAGAGTTTACTTTATATTAACAGTTTTTTTTGAAAGTTGGATTAGAAACTTACAATTTCCACATTTTCTAAGAAAATGATGACTATTCTCAAAATTTCAAGCCAAATTGAATATATTTTTTTTTAATTTCCAGTTCTGTTTTGAATTTTGGGCTTTCTTCTCGAAATATAGTACGTCTTCTCTTTTCCTAAAATTTCGAGTTTAAGATCAAAATTTTATGTTCTATTGTAAATTTGGACTAAAGAGTTTTTTGCATTGAAGCACAGCTTCCTGGTAATTTTTTTTGCAAATTCGAATTTGTCTGAAAATTTCAAATTTTCCTTTAGAACAAACACTCCAAATTTGTTTTTTCCTTGAACTTGGATTTTTCCTTTTATAATCTGATACCCCTATTTTTGTGAAGTTATTAATACAAATTTCGAGTTTTCTTCAATGTTTTTCTTCAAATTTCATTTTAATTTCACTATGGCAATTTTTTTCTTAAAATACCAAATTCTAATGATTTATTTATGATGTCGACTTCTTAAAACTTTTCCAAATTCCAGGATTTCACTATTTTCTCCAAATGTTTGATAACATCTCTCTACTTCAAATTTTTCCTAGAAATTTGAAATTTCGTCAAAATTTTAAGAGAAAAATATAACATTTATATTTCAATTTAAAGCCGGGACCTTAAAATTGAAGTTAAAATTTTGAGAATAAACTTAAAATGGCGACATGTTAGAAAATGTCTAACTTAAACTTCCAATTTTTATCTCGTTTTGTTTACCCTACATTTGTCATTTTTCTTAAAATTTTAACTTTTGCCTCGAAACTGGGATTTATTTTCAGATTGCTTTGAATTGAAATGTAGTTAGGTCTTGAATTCGTTTTCTAAAATTTGTTCAAAATTTAAAATTTTGTAATTTGGAAAATTAGATTCTTTAAAAAAATTTAAAAATTTCTGGAACATCAAATTTTTGCAAAAATTAAAATTACAAAAGTTCGAAATTTTGAGAAAAATTTTAAAAAAATGTCAAAGCTTTCGCAAAAAGTCGAACTTTTCAAATAAGATGAAAATTTCGAAAAAACTTTTAATTTAACAAAAACCATAACTTTGAAAAAATCCAAATTGTGATGATAAAATGCCAAACATTTTCAAAAAAGGTTGGAATCCCGAAAAAGCTTCAAAAACTTCAAAAAGTCGCAATCTTAAAAAAAATTGACTTTTTCAAAAAAGCGAGAATTTTCGGGAAAAAGTAGAAATTCTCAAAAAAAAAGCTAAAACTTCGATAAATAGTAAAAAGTTTAAGCGAAAGTGAAAATATTCTAAAAAAAAGGGAAAGGTTTTTAAATACAAAAATGTTTCAACATAATATCATAAGAAAACCAAAATTTTAAAAAAAATCGAAATTTTGAGAAAAAAGCTTTGTGTTAAAATTTTGAAAAAAGGAGGAAATTTTCCAAAAAAAAATTAAATTCTGAAAAAGTTACAACTTCAAAAAAAAGTCGAAATTTTAATGATAAAATGTTGAAATTTTCAAAATAAATGAAAATTTTGAAAAGAGTTCGTAATTATTAAAAATGTCGAAATTTTAAGAAAAATTTAATTTTTGAAAAAAGTGAAAATTAAAGAAATATCGAACCATTCGAATAAAAGTACATTTACCACATAAAAGTAGAAACCCCGAGAAATTATCGAAAATTTAAAAAAAAGTTTCAATTTTCAAAAAAGAACAAAGATTGGACCAAGGTAGAAATTTAAAAAAACGGGAAGAGTTTTCAAAAGTCAGTTTTTCAACATCATTAAATTTATAGAAAAAAATCAAAATTTTCAGAAAGAAAAAATCACAATTTCAGAATTTAGAAAATAAATTAAAATCCCAAAGAAAGGGCAAACTGAAAAAGTCTTGCAATTATTAAAATAAATAAACATTTGGAAATATAAAAACGAAATGCTTTAAAAAAAAGTCGAAGTTTAATAATTTTCAATAAAAATTGAAGGCCGACTTTTAAAAAGTAATCATTTTTAGAAAGCCAAAATTTAAAAAAAAATTCGAACAAAAAAAACAAACACTCGAGAGAGTCGATATTTGCAAAAGTTAAAACTTTCAAAAAATTCGAATTTTTGAAAATAATTGAAATTTTTTGAAGAAAATCGAATTGAAACCTAGTTAGATTTGCAAAAAAAATTGAAATTTCGAGTTTTACAAACATAAGATCTGAGATCAATTTGAAATATTGAAAAGGAAATTTTTGGAAAAAGTTGAGATTTTCCTAAAATAATATTTTAACAAGGAAAACGGTAATAAAAAAAGTAAAATGTTCAAAAAAATCAAAATATATCGAAACAAGACAGCATTTTAAGAAGTTGAAATTTTCAAAAAATCAATATTTTAAAAAAAGTCGAAATTTTTAAAATTAATCCAAAATTTCGAGAAAAGAAAATGAAATTTTTGAAGTCGAACGAGAAAAGATCGTATTTTAAAAAAGTGAATTTTCAATAAAAGTTGAATTCTTCCGCAAAATCGAAATTAGCAAAAAACTGACCAAAGAATCCTTTGTCTTTTTTCACGTAGGCGAAGGCACGAGTATCAGCTAGCTTTTTTATAAGGTTTGGGTTTTTATCGAGGTTTGAACTCAAAGGGAACTCAAAATTCAGAGTTTCAGCCTGAAATTTTTAAACTCGAAAAATCGAGAAATATTTTCTTGAAATTTTAAACAGTACGAGAGTAGTTAGATGCTGTAATATTTAAAAAAAGATAGAAAACATTTTCAAAATTATGTTAGAAAATCAGTTTTTAATTCAAATAAAAACTTTTAAAACATTAAAAAATAAGTCATCCGAAACTAAACCGAAAACCAGAAAAAAAACCGCTATTTTTGTCGGAAGGAAATCGCAACGGAACCGATATAATTTTTTTCCCGAACAAAAACCGAAAACCGGCACGAAAAAATAGTGGTTCGAAGCCCGGGAAAAATTCAAAAATATTAAAAAAGGTTAAAATTTTGATAAAAGTTTAATTTATTTCAAATAATATCCGAAACTATCCGAAGCATTCATATCGGTTTCGGTTGCGGATCCGGATATTTTTTTATTTCGGATATCCGATAGTTTCCGTTACGGTTACGGAGCGCCATAACTTCCCTAGTTTATATAAATTTTTTTTATTAATTTTGACTCTACTGAAGATGATAGTTTGGCTGTAGAAATGCGTTAGAGCAACATTTGTTGTGCTTTTTAATCTTTCTTGGTTTTAAGGGACAAGTTTTATATTTCAATTAAAATAAAACAGTATTTGAATAAGGTCGACATTTTCGGGAAATCAAATTTAATATAAAAAATTGGAACTTGGAAAATATCGAAATTTCGAGAAAAAGACGATTTTTCGATGTAAAAATCCAAAATTTCGAAAACCCAAACAAATTTTGAAAAACAAATTAAAATTGCGAGGACAATATCAACATTTTAAAAAAAAAGATCGAAATTTCGCAAAAAAAGACGAAATTTAGTAAAAATTCGAAATTTCTCAGAGAGAGTCAAATTTTGTCAAAACTTTGACTTTTTAAGTAAAATTTCAGAGAAAAGTCGAAAATTTTAAAAAAAGAGTCGACATTTCTGGGTTGAATATTTATTTTTTAACGGCTGCCTGAATGAAGGACAAGCTCCTCCCCCACTGCTCCATTGTAAAGGCAGAAAATATCCACTATTAAGATAAACGTTAAAATTTTGAAAAACAAATTAGAATTTGAATTTCTTAAATTTTTGTCTAGAAAAATTCAAAATTTTTAAAAAATATTTTTCAAAATTTTCAAATAGATATTATTCTAAAAAATTTTAATTTTTTATCAAAAGATCTACCAAATTTCTAGAAAATTGTGAAGTTTGAGAAACAAATGGAAATTTGCAAGTACATGAATTTAAAAAGATCAAAATTTTCAGAAAAAGTCAAATTTAAAGAAATGACAAAATTTTGAAAAAAAAACGGCGAATTTTGATAAAAGAAGTTAAGAATGAAAAATTTCAAAGGAAAAGGAGAAATTTTGTCAAAAAGGACGGATTTTGAGAAAAACATCGAAATTTCCAGATGTTGAAATTTCTAGGAAAGGACAAATTTTCAGAAAAAAAATGCAAATGTCTGGAAAAGGTTCCCACAGTTAAGAATATAAATGTTAAGTTATCTGTAGAAATCAGGGGAGAGCAAGCGACCCATCCTGCGCTACTGTAGTTAGCTAGTCGGAATTTAAAAATACGTTTTATTAGGTGTTACTGGATGCTGGATACAGCATTAGTTAATATCTTAATTAATGTTGTTAGCTACGCTTCCCATGAACCCCCGACAGTCATTATGGTAGGGATCCCTCAAGGGTCCATGGATCCAAGTTCTGGAAACCCTTGCAACAGTTGCATTGTTATTTCATAAATAACTTTTCGTCAGTACCAAAGCATGATTGCTCTATTTGACAGTTTCTGATCATAAATATAATGCTTATTAATTTTGTTTCAGGTATTTATTGTCGACTGTACTGTTACGCTCAAAAGCACGTAAAAAATATTAGGGCAATAACTCGACCCATCGATCTTCCCGATCAAAGTATTTCCAGAAAGAAGAGCCTGAAGCAAAAGAACAAAGCTCTTCACATCCACCTGCACAATCATCACAGCTCGCCGTACCACGTGAGTGATCACAAAGCAGCCATCACGGTTGGTATAATAATGGGAGTGTTCCTCATCTGCTGGGTGCCATTTTTTTGCATAAACATTGTCGCAGCCTTCTGCAAAACATGCATACCAGACATAACATTCAAAATACTCACTTGGTTAGGATATTCGAATTCAGCATTTAATCCGATCATTTATTCGATTTTTAATACTGAATTTAGGGAGGCGTTCAAGCGAATTCTAACTGCTCATTACCCTTCTTGGTGTAGTTGCGGTTATCAGTCTGTTTCACTAAGTACTAACGACAAATTTATCACGGACTATGGCGCCAAAACCGTTATTGTAAATTCACGAAGAAACGGTTCCTTCCACGAATTTTCCAGTGAACATGTTAGTACAGAATCTGTGAGACAAACCAGGGTAAATTCAACTGAAAAAGACTTTTTTGGGGACAATGCAAGTGTTATTTGACAGGACTATGACAATCTCCAGGATACAATGGTTTAAAATTTCATATTTTACCATGACAAATAGTTCGGTAACATGAATAAACAGTATTATTTTTGATATATACATGCGAGAACAACATTTAAAGTGTAGTACTTTTTAATTTAAATAAAGTTTCCAGCAAAACATCCATGGAAAAATATTAACAAATATGGGAGCTTACCAATTAATCTGCAACCGTGGCAAAAGTGATATAAAACCAATTACAATTGTTATTTTAAAGTTTGCAGCTGTGAAATTCATTTTATTTAATCACATAAAACTGCCCTTACGAGGCTAAAAACGCATCAGCATCAGCGTCAGAACATAGTTTAGCCATATACGCATTTTCCATTCAACAGGATATATTTTATCCAGAATACGTCACGCAGGGCCGTAACCAGAATTTTTTTTTGAGGAGGGGCTGCGATCCTTCTGCTAAAAGTCTTTGTTTGCGTTTAAGTTTTAGCTAAAAAGCCACGGTCCAATACTACTTTACTATTAATATTATTATTGTATACAAGTATACTAAAATATACAAAATACTCTAAAAACATTTCTAGAAGTCTATCTCTTCTAACATTCTGACAAAGTAATTTAACAACAATGTTGCCTAATTATCTTAATTTCATTTTTAAATAAAAACAGATGTGTGGGTAAGATGATAAAATTACTCGAAAGATGTTCCTTTTCTAAAATTTATCTTTGAACTGTCTTCTATAACCTTCACTTATGTATGAAAAATGCCTCTAGAAAGTGCTCTATTTAAAGACATAGTTCGAAGCCGGCAGGAAAAAATCTTTTTTTTTAATTTTAACTTTTATCTCAAATTTAAAGTTTGCACCCGAACATTTAGAATTTGGATATTCTTTCTAAATTCTGGAAAATTATTTTTTTTAAGTTCAAGTTTCCTCTTAGCGTCCAACTCTTTTTCTAACTGGCAACAACTTTAATTCCTACGTTTTATATTTTGGGCAATTTTGGGAATTATTGTTGCTATCTGGATTTACAATGTCGAAATGCATTTGAATTCTTCCGAATGTCTAAAAAAAGTTTTTGCTATAAAGTTATTTATCTTTTTTAAGTTTTACCTTTAATCTCAAAATTTCGACCTTTTTTGGAAATTTTCGAATTTGATCTAAATTTTTTGTTATATGCGAACTGTGTTAATACTTTTACTTTTTTTCTTAAAATTTAAAGTTTATAATCTTGGTATTTACTTCAAACCCACAAATATTTTTTTTTAATTTCTTAATAGAAACCTGGAAATTTCGCCAAAATTTTTGTGAAAAATGTCAGATATCGAAATTCTGAACTTAATCTTAGAATTTGGAATTTTAATTCGAAATTGTCTAAGAAATTCTACATTTAGAGTGGACAAACTCGTTCTAAAAAAAATAATTACGATCGTGTTTATACTTAAAAATAACCAGAATTCATTAATAAATATTTCTGAAAACTATTAACTTTTTTAAAAATTTTGAATTAGCCGAACAAAAAGTAGGATATGTTAATTCTTAATAAATTTACCTGTTCGAAACTCGAAATTTTTAGTTTTTTAAAAATTAGAAATTTTAGAAATAAGTTGACATTTAGAATTGCTATCTAAATTCAAAGAAAAAAGAAGTTATAATTCTTGAGAAAAAAAAAGGTTTGAAGTCAAAACTAATAACACTCAACATTTTCTCTTGAAACAAAATTCAAAAAATGAACTCTGATATTTCCTAAAACTTTTAGTGTTTTCTCAAAATGGCCAGGGAATTTTTTTAAAGTAAATGTCTATAAAGTCAAAATATTTTGAAGAAGTAAGAATTTTGAACGAGTGCTAATGTAAAGATTTTGAAAAATAAGCTAAAGTCATTACGCTCATTTTTTTTCAGAATTTCGACTTTAATCTTGACATTTTTACACTCGTCGTAAAAAGTTGTAAAAATTTTATAAATTCTCTACAAATATGAATTTTAAATTGAAATGTCGTGATTAAAAGTAAATTATTTCTTAATTAAAATTGAAATTTGATAACTAAGATATTTTTTTGGAAATTTTCACTTGGAAGTCGAATTTTGGATAAAAAAGTCGAATTTTCGAAATCGTAATCATAATATAAATAAATAAACTTCATAACAAAAAATTTCGAAATTTTTAATTATAAAGTTAAAACAATTTAAAACAATTAAAAATTACGAATTAAGCTGATGGTTTAAAGTTATTAAAAAAATCCTGAATTTTCCAACTTAAAAATGCTCAAGTTTTGTGTAAAACTCGAAATTTATAAAAGAATCGACATTTTAGACATTTTTTTTAAAGTTCAATCGCCATGTTAGAAAAATTATAGAAGAAATTCATAAAAATAACTTATTAAAAAATGTCTTCTCAAAATAATGGCTTATAAGAGATTTTGATTTTTTAGTAAAGGCCCTAATCAAAATTTTATTCAAATAACGAACGAATTTAAAATTTAAATTTTTAAATTCCAAAATTGTAAAAAGTTTATCACAAAATACAAGTTTTTCTCAAAATTTGGTGTTAAATATCAAAAAATCGCTTGTATGAATTTCCAGTTCTTCTCAAAATTTGAAGTTAAGCTTGAAAAACTTGCAAAATTCAACATTACTTTAATAAAATCTAAAACGTAAGATTGAAATTTCAAATAATAAAAAGAAATTTCAAGAAAAGTTTAAATTTTTCTAGAAACGAAATCTCAGATTTAAAAATTAAAATTTTGGAAGAAATTCAAATGAGTTTAAGGCAAATTTTTTTTTTATTTAGAGTGAAAATTCGAGAATGAACTCGGAATTTTAAGAACTACTTCATTTAAAAATATTATGCTCCTTCTGAATATCCTGAGCTAAAATGTATTTTTTTTTGTAATTTCGACTGAGATTTTAAAATGTTTTCTTTTTGTTAATTGTAAGTTTTCGCCCGTTAATGCCTTTCTTTAGAGTATTTTCTCTTTTTAGTGCCTTCTTTAATTTTCGTTTTTGCCTAATTTAACATTTTGTTCGCCTTTTTACCTTGCTTAATTGTGCTTAAAATCCGGTCTCTAATAATAAGAAATACGAAATTTGAAAAAAAAATATTCTTGCATTTCAGTACGAAAACAAAATGATTAATTAAAAATGGTTTTTAAATGGGTGACACATCTGGAAAGTTCAGTTCTATGTAAAGCCAAGAAATTTCAGGGGGAGCTGCAGCCCCCTAGCCCCTCCCCCTGATTACAGGCCTGACGTCAAGGTTTGTCTCTTAACAATGCACAATTTATTTATAATACAATTGACGTTCTTCAATATATTAGATTTAAAATTAGCATCGAGGAAATTCTGATTCTAAAATATAAATACGTGTTGAGGTGAAATCTAAATACTTTTTAACAACACGTGGATGGTGCTTCAAACTTTGTCGTTGGCTAATATTATGGAAAAATATAAAAATAAATTTAAAAGGGTACGTTCTTTTGTTCCACTGTATTATTTTCCTTAAACTTATGCATCTAACGTAACTTATCAAAGGGAAAATTTCAGCTACAAAGCAGTTCATGCATAAAATTGCTAAATTAGATCACGAAAGTATGCATATGTGTGCTATCATCATTCAACTGACAATAAGTTCCGAACAAAACAAACGGCTTTCGTGAACCAATGTACCGGATGACTAACTTAATATGGTTATTTTTTAAATTCTACATGAAAATGAAAGCCTATTGAAACTAGAGACCCTCTAATAGCGCCTGGCAATTTCTTGCCATATTTCAGATCTTTCATTGCTTGAAAATTCCAACCTGTGATTTTTAGAATTTTTATCTGCCAATCTTTCATATTTTGTGAATACAGTAAAAACCCACTTAACGCGGGGGTTATGTTTCAACCATGTAAAGCGTTATACGAAACAGAAACAGCGTTTACCGAGGTTAGGGGCAAAGCGAGTAAAAAAAGTAAGTAAGTCATCATTAATGACTATATGATTCAGATTCTTCTGCATTTTCATATTTCCGCTTTTTTATTAAAAAAGGTGCCCACTTTCATTTGTGTTTTTCTTTTGCGCCCAATAAGAACTTGTCAATGAACTCCTATCAAAATCTGCCTCATTTTCAATAAATTGGTTCATAATTTCCGTTATAGTGACTGGTGACTGGAATGCCATTGAAAGTTTTTTTTGCTCTTCTTCAGAACCACTACTTTCAATATATTTGTATTCTTCTTGATCCACAATTTCCTTGAGCTCATCATCTAAATTTCTTTAAGATCTTCCACATTTCTAAACCTGTTAGTTTCTTTAATTCAACTATTTTATTTACATCAACAACAGATTTTCTAGTATCATCGTCGTCGTTTAGATCTTGCTAAATATTTTTCCACTCTTCTTTCAAACATTTTTTCGTAACCTCATTCAAAAAAAATTATATATATGTTTATGTTGTTTGTACTTTGGACTTAGAAGTGACCCAATGGTGTGTGCACTTTTTAGGAAGTCCAACTATTCCAGCAAAAAAAAAGCGTTAAACTGAAACAGAGCTAACGAAGCAACGTTAAGAGGAGTCTTACTGTATATGTTTATTGTTAAGTCCTTAGAATCTTAAATAGCAGTTACAAAATTCTAACCTCTTCATATAAATAAAACAACAAATACTGATAGTGCCACTTGTAAGAACAATAAAATAATTAACAAGAAACTGCATGTCTTTTTGGCCAATTCCTTTTATAACAAATCAATCCGTTTTATGAGTTTTTTATTTGAACGACCGTAATATTCACAATAGTAACATTAAAGTTGAAAATATGAGATTTATTAATTTAAATATTGGAGGTTTTATAATTTGTTATGATTGGTCATTCTACAAATCACTGAAATATGGCGGACCCAGTCAGAAAGGTGAATTTAGAGTGCCAAACTCTTACTAGAGGGCCTCTAATTAAAACTGTCTTTAACTGCTAAGTATACTACCATATTGGAAAGTTTACACAAGCTGTCTCGCTTATGATAAAAAGAGAAAACAAACTCAAGTGCAAGGTAAGTTACCAAGTGAGAAAGAAAAAAGATAAACATATATGCCAGGCAGCAATTTAATTATTTGCCTCGCCTTATCAAGCTGCAAGACATTGCTTAATAACAAATGACATAATTGCGGCGCCAATATTTACATTTCTGCATGGCAATGGCCTTTTTATGTACGAAATGTCAATCAATATGCACGAAAGATAAAAACATGCAAATAGTTAAGCGATACCAAACTGTACTAAATTTACTTGTATCGTCTTTTGATTCTAATGCATAGACCAATACGTTTGAACATTTATTAGATTCAAACTTTGGAAACCAAATACCGGTTTCGATCTTGTTAGATCTCGTAAGTTTGGTATATCCAATCCTAATAAATGTTCAAACCTATTGGTCTGCGCATTAGAATCCTTGTCTTCTGGGAACTTTTTCTTAGAGAACAACCGCTTCGCTAGGTGGCAGTGTTTCAACTGTTGGTAGTTCAGCTACCTATGATTCACTATACACGCCTGTATTGCTTGCATCGTCTTATGATATTTGATAAGTAGAAGATGATTAGAGGGTAGACTGACATACATCTGCGTTGACACTAGCGTTCACTGAATATAGATATAATCTGATATAATAATAGTATATTCAATCAACGACAACACATAACATTGTTTAGATACAAAATGTCACGATAAAGCAAAACATATAAATAATTAACTGGTAATTTTTCCCACAAAACGCGGAAAAGGCAATTGGACGATTCAATTTTTTTATGAAAATAAAAAGTTAAGGTAGTGGCCTCGTGAATGCAAAATTTTAAGAAGTCTTCCAAACTTAACTTTGAACAAAATTAACTAAATGCATAATGTACACAATGTTAAAATTTGAATACGCATAGAAGAAGAATGGTAAAATTTCGAAGAAAAATACGTGATTTCCAAAAATTTTAAATATCTGATTTTGAGATAAATATAAATATTTCCAAAAATACTCAAACTTTGAGAAAACATTCAATATTTCAGAAATTTTATATTGAAAAAAGGAGAAACTTTCCGAAAAAATCCACCTTTAAGCAAAATAACGGAATTTTCAAAAAAAAGAAAAATTTCGAGAAAATAATCAAAATTTGATGAGACTTGAAAATTGAGAAAAAATTCGAAATTGTTCAGTAAAAATCAGATTTAAACAAAACAAAAAAGTCGAATTTTCGAATAGTCGCAATTAAGAAAAAATGCATGGTCCAGATTTAAAAAAAAAAGACGCATTTCGAGAAAATGCATGCAATTTCGGTAAAAAAATGAAAATTTCACATAGAAAATAAAATTTTGAGAAAAAACTCAAATGAAACGAAAAATACAAGTTTTGAAACAATCTACCTAAATTTTGACAAACAGACCAATTTCGAGAAAAAAAAGTTAAATTTTCTAGCATGACGTAAAGGATCGGATTTTTGAACATTTCAAACAGACTGGGTTTAAGAAAAATCTGAACATTTCCAAAAAAAGATAGTATTTTGAAAAAAAATTTCAAAGACTGAAACGAATTTTAAAAAAGAGAAATTACGACATTGGGCGTTTATAAAGAAATAATCGAACGGCTGAATATTGTAATAAAATGTAGTTACAAAATTTTTATTAGTGATTCTGTAGTGTAAAGAACTCTCTAGAAACATTCGATAATGGAAAGCGGCCGCGAGATCTCGCGAGAATGATACGGCAGATAAGCGCTCCAGATGTTTCCACAAGCGATAAACTTATATATACGGAGATCCGTTCTAGAAAACCGGAAGGGTATAAATACGCGGTCGTCTTTTCCTCGGACAGTCAGTCAGTCAGTTAGTGAATCAATTAGTTAGCCAGATAGTAAGAAAAAATAGATAGTCTGATAGTTAAGTAAATCATAATTGTAGTGTTCCGAAATATAGTAGACCCCCGCTAAAGTTGCGCTCACCGCACTGGATTGACCGTTAAAGTTGCTACTCCCCGTAATCCCTACCATTGCCAAAAACTATATATGTTTTATTGCTCCTTGCGCGGTTGAGTGGGTTATTCAAAAGTGGCGCTAAAACTCGGAAGTCCAATTCGTAGTTTGAGAATTAGAATGGGGGAATATCCGCGCAACTTTAACGATCGTATCTTGACAACTTTAACGAGCGTGCAACTTTAACGGGCGCAGCTTTAGCGGGAGTGGACTGTAAGTGGAAAATAAAGTGTTTACAATTCACGAAGTTTTAATTATCGAAGCGATAACAACCATATTTATTGAATTTTGCCTGCCTAAGTCATTGTGAAATGAGCACCCCTCTTTGTCCAGTGTCAAAATAAATGTCAGATTTTCAAGAAAAAAGTTAGAATTTTTAGAAAAATGGGTTTAAAAAATATAGTTGAACTTTTCAACGATAAAATTCTTCGGAATTTTTCCTTTTTTACAGATTTAAGATCCCAAATAATATTTTTCAAAATTTTCACCTTTTATGGAAAACTTGCAAATTTTGTTAAACAATTCGCATATCCTTGCAGAAATTCTGATTTTCAAAAGTGTAAATTTTCAAAAAAAAAGTCGAATTTGGAGAAATGGTGAAATTTTGATTAAAAAAATGAATTTTAAGATAAATATTCAAAATTTTTAGAAAGTCAGATTGTTACCTTTTAAAAATAAAGTTCGAAATTTGGAAACACAAATATTGTGAAGAAACTAACCAATTTTGAAGTAAAAAGTCGATATTTCGAAAAAATGTCGACATTTCAATTCTACGAGGAATTTTAAAAGGAAAAAATTAAAATTTCTAAAAAAGTTTCCCATGTTGAAAATAAATATTCGATTGACTATCTAAGTCAGGCGGGAGCAAAAACCCTACTCTGCCATTTTCTAGTTAAGCCTAGGCCAACATTAATACATTATCGACCTTTTTGTTTTGCAGAAAGAAATTATAGCACCTGGGTGCCTTCTGCAGGTCACTTACCCACCCCCACTCATTCCGCAGATTAGTTTTTTGATTAATAGCCAGTACTAGGTTTTAAAATGAAACCTCGCTCTTTTCTTGCAGCGAAGATTATGACTTTTTGTAAACTATATGCTAAATAACTATTATTTAAAAATTTATGACTTGGTTCCTTTCTATAAAAAAATCGTCCAGTTACTGTAGAAGTGTGTAACATACCATACGTATACAAATGAATGTAAGCAGACAGCACCTCTCTGGCAAAAGATCAGTTAGTTGTTACTTATTTTGTGTCTCTGAGTTTTATAGTTTGTTTTGAACTAGATGGTTAAACAAAATGTTAAAATTGACATCGAGACATACTTAAAGCATTGTTATACATTCACCTCTGTCTTTTCAAAGACCAATTATTTTGATACAGATTGTTGAGGAACTAAGAATGACGTTTCTTCGGTTTAACTTTTGATCAACACATTTTTTGGGCTTCTTTGTTCATTTTTACAAAACTGGCACAAAATCACAGAATAAAGAATTGCCAAGGATCCATCAATGTAAACCTTTTAGATACACGACTTGACGTCGTTAGACTTTGTCGAGTTACCTAATGCAAACGCCGATTTTTTTTCCAGAAACTGTGTAAGCAAGCGTTACCTAAATAATGGTAATTTATCTTTTTAGTTGGCCACCCGGTATAAATAAAAAGCATAAAAACCCAGAGCTGAGAGACTGTCAAATTACAGAAAAAAGGGACAACCTCGCAAATGGTTATACAAATCCAATTTGTTGATACACAATGTGTCCACGAATCTAGTTTGGGAGAGTATGTATGTATATTTAGGCAGAGGAGTTATTTTTTATAAAAACGTATTCTTCTCTTAAAATTACATTTTGGATTATCAAATTTAAGATTGCTATAACAGATCCAGGGTGTTTTGTCTACGATTTACGTCAGTACAAAAATTACATTCAGTAAACTTTACGGTATAATTGTCTTGGTTTACATTTCATGCTTTTTGAAAGTGATCAACTGCTGCTTATTTACTTGATTGCCTATCCACAGCCTGCATTTCTAACTTGTGGTTTCATTTCACAAGATAAGCTGATAGTACAAGCTAACAAAACGTTTCAGTCGTAATATCATTACATTTAACCACAGAAAGCTTAGGCAGAAAATCAAAAAAAAAAAATCGACATTTTAAAAAAGGGGCAACCTCTATAACATGGTGCTACTGATCATAACAAACGCTTTACGATTACGAGTCGTAGGTTAATAGACGCTTATCACGTCGTCATCTCCCCTGCTACAGAAATGAGCAAATTTTTACGTAAAAACGTAAAACGTTTTAACAATAATTAACCGATCTGATGCAAACTAAAACATGGGTCTTAGAGAATAAATAACGTTGCGACACATCAGGGATGGACTGGCTCGAAATTTTGTGGCGGGATACTTAATTCAGTGGCCCCTTACGAAGGAGGAGCGTTATTACTCCATTATTTTACGCGTAGAATTCAATCCTAAACCAAGTTCACGAATAGATCGAATATTTAGAGAAAAATACTTAAATAATGTCAAAATTCCGGGTTTACAGTAAAAATTTCAGAAAAAAAGAAAAAAGATCACAGATTTTAAAGAAATATTTCAGCCTTTCAAAAAATTTAAAATGCTCCAGAAATGTCCAAGCAAAATTCGACATTTCGACGTTAAAGACAAAATTTGGCAACACTAAGTTAAAAATTATTAGAAAAAAAATTAAAATTTTGCATTCATAGTCAAGATTTAGAATAAATAGCTTGTGTTTTTAGGAAAAAAGTAGCGACTAAATTCGAAATTCTAAAAATAAAGCTTTAAAAATGGTTGCGATTTTTATTTGTTTTGGGAATAGGAGAAAAAAGTGATGTTTAAAATTTTGACTTTGAATTTTCCAAGAAACCGTAATGTACAAAAAAAATGTTCCCGAAATTTAAAAAAAATAGTTGACGTTTCGACATTGGCATTTCGAAAAACGTATTTTGAGTTCTTCACTTTTTATTCGTAGTTTAAAGAAAGACAATGACTTGAGATCATTTCTAAAGGAAATCTAAATTTTAAAAAAAAAGTTCATTGTTTAGACTCGAAATCTTGGACAAATAAGTGAAAATTAACAGTTTGAATCTTGAGAAAAAGTCGAAACTGTGAGTCATAAGTAAAATTTTGGAAAATAAAATGTGTCATTTTGGTGGAACGGACTGGTCCTTGGCTATTTTAAAAAATTGAAATACAAATCTTGTCCCCTGCAACCAAGAAAGATTAAAAAACACAACAAAGGTTGCTTTAACGCGTTTCGATCGCCAATTCACTAATTCACTTCGTGCATGATCGACCGTATCCGAGGGCACAAGCGTATCTAATCATACACGTCGCAGTATCACAGTTCCTTATCTGTCAACTCTCCAGCCTTGTAGATGGCCAAGCTTGGAGCAATCCTAAATTATTATTTTTTTTTCAGGATTGCTCTAAGCTTGACCAATCTAAAGATAGCACTCTTATAACCGTCGTGAAATTACCATTTTACCCGAATATCACCAGTAAAATTAATAAAGTTCTAAAAGAAAACAACGTAAAAGTAGTGTACACAGCCAGTAACAGTCTCCGCAATAATTTGAGTAATGCTAAAGATAAATTGGACAAGCTTGAGAATTCCGGAATTTACGAAATAAGCTGTAACAACTGTAATTTATCATATGTTAGACCAAGAGATCTATTAAAACTAGATTTAAAGAACATATTCGGCTCATTTTAGGTACAATAGAGAAGGAAAAATCAAGTGTCGTCTTGCATATAAGTACAGAACACAAACATCGAAAATTTAAAATTGTTAAGATCAGTCACAAATAACAGAGAACTTGACGCATACGAAACAAGACCAGAGGCCAGTTACCCTTAATGAAGATAAAGGACTATTGGCCGCATCCAGTTTATTGAAGGTTATTTGCAGCAGGTGAAAATTGCACGCACCAGATGTGTTAAACAATTAGAAATAGGAAAGAAAGCAAAAGAGCGCCAGTATCGATTTGAATCTCAATGCAGATGACGTCGATGCATCTTTTGCTAATCTTTTTAGATAAGTACGCTTGAAAATGCCAGTTCTGCTGGCGAAATACGTATTGCGTAATATTTATTTAATTGCCGATGTGGTAAAGGGGTGAAACCTTCTTTGGACTGAAGCAACCTTGACATTAAACATTTTCCATTAAAGCAAAAATTTCGATTTACACAATATATTTTTCAAAATTTGAGGTTTACTTATTAGATCCAAATTTTAAAAAATTAATATTTTCTAGATTCTATTCCAAAATGTATATAATAAAATAAGGTTCTGGAATTTTCGAGGCAAAAATTGAATCTCTAAAAAAAAATCTAATTGGAGGAAAAATTAATATTTATAAAAACTGAAATTCGAAATTTAGCAAAAAATCTAAAAAACTTTTATTTTTAAAACTACTGAACACTTACTTAAAAGCGTTCAAATTTTTCAATTTTAAAGTCATAGTGTTGTTAAATTTGGCGTTTTGACTCAAAACTTTCGAAATTTCGAGAATTAAGTCAACAATTTTTTATTAGTTTATTTTGAAGTTTCCACTTTATAAAAATCTCTAGAATTTTTAACTTTTTCATTCAAAATTTCGATGTTTATCTTGAAACTTTGAATTAAAACTGAAAATAAAAAACTTAAGCCCGAGATTTTTAGAAGTGATCATTAAAGAAAAATGAAATTTATCTATAACAAAAATGTGGAAATACTTATGTTAATTCTAAAATTATCAAGATTAACCCAAATATTCGTCTATTTTTCGAACTATCATTGGAAACTACAAAATATCTAGAAAAAGTCAAAATTTTGAGAAAGCTTCGATTACGATTTTAACTTTTTTCTCAATATTCCTAATTTAAACTTGTAATTTTAATTTTTTTTACAAAATTTCTATATCAAACTTAAAATTTAAACTTTTTAGTAAATGACTTCTTATTCTCGAAATATAGACTATCATCTGTAAATTTTGACTTTTTCTCGAAACAACTTCAAACGCGAAGAAACTGCAAATTTAAAATCTAAACTAGCAATTTAGTCCAAACTCGAATATCTGCTCAACTTTTGAAAATCGTTGATAAGACCAAAATGGCACACCACGGAAATTGGTTATATAGTTAAACATGAAATTTTCGTAGAAGAGCAGGACATTCGTCTTAAAACTCAACACTTTTCTCTCCAAAACTATTCCTAACATACGTTCCACAAAAAATATTTATCATCATAATTTGATTCACATATCACCACCACATGTCACCAGTTAAGTTGGTTGTAAGTAAAAATGTTTTGTTTGATAATAAGCTTCTTATTTAGTGAACTTACTGTGAGGATTTAAAGCAGAAAATTGTCAATCAAAAGCTAGTGCATAATTTCTGCAGCTTCTTTTCATGACAATTATACTACAGTATATTTCATTTCGATATATTACATTTATTGTTGTGAAGTTTCTAGCTATTGAATATCAACAGTGATTGATCTTGGACAATGAAAGTTCTGAAATAAAAAAAATGACCTGTTAACTTTGACACCTTTGTCATAATTTTGTTATTACTTAAACAAAAAGCACAAAACAATTTCCATGAGATGAAAAGAAAAACCTAAACGTTAAATTAGTTTTTATTTAAAAGGAAAGCGAATTAAATATTTCTTACCCTTTTACGCTGAACTTCAGAGAAACTTCACCAGCAATATGTATAAAAGTTATAAGAATCTAAGATTCCTAAGCTTGATTTTACTCAAATAAATGGCGTTTATCTTTAATAAAATTTAAGCCACCGGGCCTATTATTTCCAAAATTAGCAGTGTTCTATTCTAAGAAATTTAGAATAGATAGAAACGGGAATCGCAAAAATGGGTTGAGAATTTTAGGCTAAGAATTGTAACAACTGACAGTCTACTTTTGATGACAAATTTTGGAGTTAATCGTCATTTAAAAATATAGCAAATGCTAGTATCATCATCTGGAGCAGCTTTTGTCAAAATAGGTAGGGCTACGGCGACAGTCATAATAAAATGAATACATGTTTTAAAGAGGAAGCTATTATTAATAAACAATAAATACACATCTAACTGGTTTTACTTTTAATTTGGGGTTTAGGGTTCCGTTAAAAATTTACTTTTTTAAAACGGTTCAGTCACCAAAAAAGTTTGAGAACCGCTAGGTCCTCTATCCAAAAAGTTATATTACAACTAATATAGGTACAAAATTAGTTAGATTAGATATAACAATTTGTTTTTACGGCGAAAATTCGTTTTTTTAGCATAATAGAGCAAACCACTACCCAAAATCGTGGTGTAGAACTTCCAGAAAAAATTGAAAAACTGAGACTAAAATTGAAATTTTTGTTAACAAATTCGGTTTTGTTTTTCATGTTTCTGACCGAAATTAAGACTTTCCAATCTTCAAGGGAAGCTGTGCTTTCAAAATTGAGTTTTTGGAAAGTATTTTATTCCTAATTTTGTACGTCAATGTATTTTTGACATTTTTAAAACATAACCATGTAAACATGTCGAGGTTATCTATAATTAAACTACCACATTTCTCCATAATCAACATCAAATGTTTTTCTCGCATGTACTTTATCATTGAGAGATTATACTTCGCCTACAAACTGTACTTTTAAATTCTCCAAAAATCTCGTATTATTAGCAACAAACAGGAGTTGTCTCTACAATCAAGTTTAATAACAAACTGTTTCAGTTTCTTGCTGTAGAACAAACGGCTATACTACAGTGAAACCTAAATTGTCCTTAGTACCCTATTAAACTTCCAATATAATTTCCTCACAATTATCAGGAATGAAACTTTAATGCAACTCAAAGAATTAAATTTTTCCTTACTTCGATTACTAAACTTCATATTTCGTCTTACGTTTATGAGGCTTTTTAAAATAAAACCAATTGAAAGAGAAAATGTAAATAGCCCTGTCATTCCTAAATTAATATACGGAATTAATTGTTCTTTTAATTCAGGTAGATTCACTGTTGGTTTGTTCAGTGAGTTATTGCTTTTATCCCTTGAGGCGGGGGCCTGGTAAATCGCTATGTGCGATTTTGCTCTTGGATTTAAATGCCCTGTTGAGTGGGGTTAAGCGAATACAGACGGAAGGGGTTTCGAAGGGGAATTGAATAAGAAGTTCGGTTTACCTCGTTCGAATTCGCAATCATTCATATCGTCAGTTTACTAATATACTCATCAGGAAAATCAAACACTGTCCATAGGGAGAATGGTAATGAGAGATTTAACATTGAGAGCTAATAGTGGGATAGATGGGCGGCGCCTTGTATTCTCCTACACCGGTGTAAACAATTCAACGTTTTGTTACGGAATTACTACTGGCAGTCAACAATTTTATTAAAATTTGCGTACCACATGCTGTTCGTTCTCTTAGTCCGTTGATTTCATTAACGTCTGAGGCAAAATAAAACTGATATTCTTTGATAACCAAAATAAATAAACCAGATTTCTGAAACAAAATAAATAATAATATAAGGAGTTCAAATAGGCTGCCAGACTGTGCTAAACAATATTCCAGTCTGTTGTAAAATTCTCGGCGAGTTTTTTCTAACATCTAAACTGGAAAATACGAGCATGCTGCCTCAAAGTAGGGTAATACGTTTAGCGGCCGTAGAAAACTATGGAAGGGACAATTCTTAGCGTTTTACATGGACAATGAAAATTTTTTCTTATCTGTATGTATGATACTGTGCAACTTGATCCATTTAGATACCTCAAGGAAGCATGCGTACTACTGATAGCAGTTGGTTTAGTATTCATATTTTTTTGTAAACCTTTGAACTTGTTTCTTAAAATTAGTATTTTTTTGTCGCGCGTTGATACAAAATTAAAATAGAATTGACAATTTTGAAAATTTCACCTTTTTTATTGATATTTGGATTCGTGAAATTTTAATAAAGAAAACGAAAATTTCCCGAAAAATATTTTCTTTGGAAATTTTCATTTATTTATTGAAATGTGACTTTTTTCCAAATTTCGACTCTAAACCAACATTCGACCTTTTCGGACTTGGAACATGCTGGGACAGGGTGGGACGTTTGTACTGCTCTGAGTCTGCAGTAAGGCCAGTGGCGTATATCGCATCTTCCGCAAATGGGGAAACTTATTTATTTATTTTCTCATTAAATACGGAATTTTGAGAATAAGGTAAAAGCTTAAGATTTAATTTTAGGAATTAAACTAAAAAATTGGTAAAAGGCGATATATCAAGATTTATAAAATAATTCAAAAACTGTCACACTTTTTAAAATTTTGAAATCGATAGAGTTTCGTGTTTTAACTTGTAAATACTATTTGATTTCAGACATGAGAATTGAAATTTCGTTATTAAAGTTGAAATTTCAATAAATAGCTTTAATATTTTAAGACTTATTCGAATATTCAACTTTAAGTCCAATTACTAATTAAAGTTAAAGTTTCGAGAAGAAGGTAAAAAAAAAGCTCGGAAATTTTTTTAGAAACTTTTTAAATTTTTCAAAAAGAAAAAACTATTTTTTTAATTCCGACTTTAAAAACGAAATGTCGAGAATAAAGTAAAAAAATTCAAAATATTGAGACTATAAAGTCGACAGTTCGAGAACAAATTGTAGATTTCGTCTAAAACGTCAAAATTTCCTGTTATTTTATTTTTGTTAAAATTTCGACTTTTAAAAACAGAATTTCGGAAAATTCTAAACTTAAAAGAATATGTATTTAAAAATAAGTTTAAATTGGAAATTTCAAATTATTCTTTCCAAACCTAGACTTTGAAATAGAATTTCTAGAAAAAAGTCAAAATTAGAAGATTTCTAACATTTCTTTTTTGCAAAGGTCAGTTTTTCTCTAACATTTTTTGATTATTTTCTTAAATTCGAATTCGGAATCCAGGATTGGAGATTTATGACAAAATTGTAGGAAAAACTCTAAAAAATATTGTGTCAGGAATTTAAAAATTGTCCTCGAAATTTTGAAATTAAAAGCGACATTTCTTGAATGTTTTCCAAATTTTTTTTTTTCTAAAGTTCGACTTTTTTACCTGAAAAACAGTTTTTCTGTTGTAGTTTTCACTTTGACTAGAAAGTAAAGACTAAAAATTTACTTTTTCTTTCTAGAATTGTATATCTAAATAAAAAAAACAACTTTGGATTGAAATTGGAAATTTTGGGAAATAAAAAAACAATTTTAGATTTGAATTGAAATTTTTTAAAAATAGCAACAGATTTCGAAAAAAATGGAAATTTATGTAAAGAAATTTTCAAAATTCGGATTTTAGTCACAAAAATTTGACTTTGAATTTTAATATTCGATATTCTTCTCGACGTTTTGCATGAAATTTCGAAATGTCTAGGAAAATTCGAATAGTTTAAACTTTAAATTCAAAATTTTGAGAGAAAAGCTTTGAATTGGGGAAACTTATAAAAAAAATCATTTGACATGTATACATAATTAGAAATAAGTGATTTAGGAGTACTTCCTTTTGTCCTTTTTGCTTCCTGTTGGTTCTTTTTACAAAAACATATACTTTTCTGCAAAGATAGGAAAGCACAATTTTCTCTCGAAATTACGAATTTACCCTGATTTCTCTCTTTATTGGCATTTCGGCTTTATTTTCAAAATTCAACTTTTTTAGAAAGATTTTACTTTTTTTGACACAACTTTGTTCTAGCTTACATCAAATTTTTTACTTTTTTCGTTAAATCCGTGCTTTTTGGAATGTTGCCATTATTTTTTTAAATTCGATTTTCTAACAATTTCGACCTTTTTCTAACAATTCGACTTTTCGAAAATGTTGACCTGGTCGAAACTATTCGTTTGTTTACTTTTTTGAAAAGTCAAAATTGTCAAAAAAGCAGAAATTTTGAAAGAAAGTCGAAATTTACAACAAAATAAAAATTTCCAGAAAAAGTTGTAACTTTGAAACACTAGGAAGTTGCAAAAATAGCAAAATTTTAGAAACAGTGAAAATTGTGAAATACAGTAATACTCCGCTTAACGCTGCTCCGTTTAGAGCTGTTTCGGTTTAACGCTTTTTGGAATAAATTAGAATTACCTGAAAATTGCAGACACCATTGGACTTCCCCTAAATTTAAAGTACATACAACATACATATATAATTTTTTTAATGAGGTTACGAAAAAAGGTTTGAATGGAGTGTGTAAAAATATTTGGCAAGATCTAAACGAGGACGCTGACACTAGAAACTCTGTTGATATGAACGAAATAGACGACAAACAGGTTTAGAAATGTAAAAGATCTCAAAGAAATGTTGATGATAAGCTCAAGGAAATAATGGATCAAGAACAACACAAAAATATTGAAAATAGTGATTCTGAAGAACAAAAAAAAATTTTAACGGTATTTCTAAAAACCAGATTAGCCACTATAACAAAAATTATAAACCATTTTATTGAAAATGAAGCAAATTTTGATAGGAGTTCAAAGGCAAGACAAGGTGCCATGGATGCCTTTCCCACATGTTGACAACTTCTTATAGGGCACTCAAGAAAAATACAAATGACATTAGGGGCCTTCTTGATGAGAAAGCGGACAATTGTAAATGCAGAAGAATCCGACTGATCTAAACATGAATGGTGACTTGCTTTTTACACCCGTTTTCCCCTAACCCCATTATGTACCGGGTGGCCAACTAAGAAAGGACGCCGGCTATATCTCAGCAACGAATCACTTTACAGCTTTGGGGAAAAAATTTCAATGAGAAAAGTGGCCCTGAAAAATCGCTGGAAAATATTTTTGAAGTTCTAAAATGACCGCTAGGTGGCGTAATAGGTAAGACTGAAGAGAAAATTAGGATTTTCTCGGAATTTTGCCTAATTAAGGTATATGAAAAATACATGCATTGTAATCCTAAAATATTTTCGATTTGTTTTGCTTTACACTTTTTGTTCTGTATTTAAAAATAAAGTGGTGGGGAGACGTCGAAGAATTTTTTTTTAAATACCATTTACTTCAGTTAGCCTTAAGGAAATTTAACAAATTTAGTCTTTATCGAAAGAGTGCTATTTAGTCTATCGACGGCACTTTCACGTGTTTTTATTTTAAAATTATTGTCGCTGCTATAGTGCGTTATATAAAATGGTCACAAATTTCGCCGTTTTTCTAAAAAAATTAAATAGAATGATATGTTAATTTGGATATCTTAAAATAGAGAATTAAAGGCCCTAAATATCAGTAAAAATCGCAACTCGATATCTTTTGTCTAACCGAAGATATTGACAAACAAAGTTTAAGTTATAAATCATCACATAGTTTGTCTACAAAACTGGTAAAGTGGCCCTTGAAAAAAATTAACTGGGAAAATGAAATAAAAAAGTGCAAATCTTTAAAGTTGCAAATGTGTTTACTACCTGCTCTTCTATCTGAATTGTTATTTCCGCTTTTACATTTCTTTATAAAATAAAAAATTGGTTTCAGGGGACAAGATTTGTATTTCAATTTTTAAAATTATAAAGATTTAAACAAATGAAGAAGCATTTGACATGCTAACTAACTATTTATTTCGAATGCATGAAAATGCAGGTGATGCTAAATCTACGGGTGCAGTATCCCGAAAAACGAAATCAAAGTGAAAGAGCTTTCCTTCGACTGATACATCGCATACACACCACAGGATATGTGCATGTTGCTTTGTTCAGAAGATAAGGTAGAGGTGGCATCGAGCAAAATATTATAACTGGTTTAGAATAAGTGAAATTAAATCCTTATTTAAGTGCTAGAACAATAGCTAATGACTTGGGGATATGATGAACCACCGTACAAAACCAGACCCACGTGGCAGGTAGATAGGAAGTGGAAGTCAGTTTTCTTGGCCATCCAGATCCCCAGATCTGACTTACCTCGATTTTAATTTGTCAGGCCAATAGAAGATCTTGTTTTTGCCAACAAGCCTGCAAAAGAAAGGGCATGATCGAAATCATAAGAAACAATATTTAGAGGGGTAGAATGGTCAATGGTAAAATTTAAAATTGCAGTGCTGTTCATTCATCAGAAGATTCACTGCATGAAAATGATAGGCTGCAATCAGTTTAAACATCTAGGGCTCCAGTCAATAAAGGATATTAATTTAACATTTTTAATGTAATGCAGCGTCTTTTTTTTTTACTTTTTTGAATATTAGATTGTTTCTTCGGTTAATTTTTTTACATTATTACTATTAGATCATTGTAGTTATGTTAATTACTTATTTTTATATTATGTAAGACAAATTCTAATCCTCCTCTGATTTTGTAATCTAAATGGTAAACATCATCAAGCTTTTACGTTACTGAAATTTTATTTGCCAATATCTCCGGTTAGATAAAAGATATCGAGTTGAGGTTTTCACTGATATGTAGGGCTTTCAATTCTCTATTTTAAGTTATCAGAATTGACATATCTTCCTATTTAATTTTTGTTACCATTTTATATAACGCACTGTAGCAACGACAATAATTTTAAAATAAAAACATATGAAAGTGCTTTCGATAGACTAAATAACACTCTTTCTATATAGACTAAATTTGTTAAATTTTATTAAGGCTAACTGAAGTAAAAGGTATTTAAAAAAATTGTTTTCAATGTCCCTCCACCACTTTATTTTTCGAGATAGAAGAAAGAATGTAGAAAAAAAACATATTGAAACTACTCTGGGATTAAAATGCATGCATTTTCAATATACCTCAATTAAGCAAAATTTCGAGAAAATCCTAATTTTCTATTTAGCTTCACGAATTACGCCACCTAGTGGTCATTTTAGAACCTCAAAAATATTTTCCAGCGATTTTTCAGGGCCACTTTTCTTATTGAAATTTTTTCTCAAAACTGTGGGATGGTTCATTGCTGAGATATAGCCGGCGTCCTTTCTTAATTGGCCACCCGGTACATGAAGAGATGAGCTCGTTTAACGCTGTTTTGTATAACGCTCTGCTTGGTTGGAACGTAACCCCCGTTAAAAAAATAGAAATGGAAAATATCAAAATTAAAAAAAAAAAGTCGAACTCTTCAAAAAAACTAGACATTTTGAAAAAAGTTGAAAGTATGCATCAGAAAGCAGGAAGTTTCAAAAGAAACGTCGAAATATTTAGTGGGTGGTCGCAATTTTCAAAAATGAATAAGAAAAAATCGAAATTATCATAAAAATCGTATTCCTCAAAAAAATTCATAATATTTCAAAACAGTTCAAGGTTTCAAGGAGATGTCGAAATTCTGAAAAAAATTGACATTTTTAAAAAATATTGATTTTCAAAAAACTGTCGGAAATTTGAAAAAAAAACAAAATTTTCGAAGTCGAAATTTTCAAAAAGAACCGATATTTTCATACCCACACGCCTTTTCTCACATCGTGAAAGTAAAAACTAAGCGTCTGCATATAAATAAATACCTATTAATTAACCTTGGGAAAAACAATTTCGTTTTCTACAGATACAATTGATCGATTTTTGCCCACAAATGATGTTAGTATAATATAAAATTTAAAATTTAAATGATATAAAATCAATTTTTCTTTTTTTTTCCTAAATATGTCATAGTTCTTATTTACTTAAACAATTTATATGTTTTCAAAGAGTAATATAAAAAGGTTAATTAGGAGGGAAAAAAATGTAAACATATCAAAATAAAAACCACTAAATATTCAGTAAGCTAGAAATACGCAAACAATTCATTTCACTCTGAAACTCTGGTAGAATGTTTTAATATTGTTTATTATTATTATGATATATCTACCGTTCTTAGATAAAGAAACATGAGCTTGGAAACAGGAGGTACTTCGTTCACTGATGACGTATTTGGGAAAGGGTAAAAATTTCTCCGATTCGCATCACGTCCGTCTTCGTACCCTGCCTGACCCGAGTGAGGGCAATCCAAATATAAGCGCAATTTTTATGGCAAACACGGCTCTCCGATTTTACAAATGGTGCCTTTATTTTTCAATATTTCCTTTTCAAATTTGGAGAACCTATAAAGCAAGGATGGCGAATTGGCGCTTTGGAAGCACTTTTTTCAAATTCCGTTTAGTTTCCGAGATATTAGCTTCTGAATACAAGCAAAACAGGGACAAATTGTATGCCCATTTGTGCGAATATTAGGGAAAAAAGTGAAAAATTCCGATTCCAAAGCGCGAATTCCCCAACATTTTTAAACATTATTAACCAACTTTCATTGAATTTTAAGCGATAGTATTAACGTAGTTTGTAAAATGGCAAGCGAAGAATTTCGACGTTTTAAGAGTACCAGACCTCCGCTTAAGATTAAGTAAAGCTGTATCTGTTTTATTTTAAAAGAATAAGTTCCAAGTTGCAACTCAATATACAGTTTGTCCCAAAGTAGAGTACTGAAGGGGAATTTTTTTTTATTATTGTGTTTGTGAGAAAAAGTCATTCCTTATAAAAATTCCTGCTTGATCTTAAATCACCAAAAATGATATTTTATCAAGATTTTTTGTACAGGGAGTTCAATTATTTAAAAATTTCGAAAAATCGCCACGAGTAAATTGTTGTTATTTATGGCGGTATCAAAAATTATTATCGAGAAATCTAGTTTGTAATGACAAAAAATACTTAAAACCTAAATTTTGATCAATTTATCAAAAATTAAGCAGAACAGGTTAGAAATTAAGGTTACACGCAAGAAAATATAAAGGGATTTGACAATAACAATAGGTGATTAAACTATAACATTATCATTCAAAGGTATTACCATTTGCTTCTGTGCAAATTTCTACTCTATAATTCTTTATAGGCATTGCGCATCTGCAGTTTTATTTTCTGAATTACGATGCAAAGAGCGATAGGTTTAAACATTTATCAAATGCAAGGTTTGAAAAACCAATACCGGTTCCGATCTTGTTAGATCTCGTCACTTCGCCATAACCAACTCGAACCTAACAGATGCTTGATTTAAAAAACGACAAATATTTCCAAATGTAATTTATGACGTCACTGAATCCTCTGTGCTGACTGCAGAGAAAAAAAAATGGATGACTATAATAGCAATGTAAAAAAACACATCTTGGTGATGATACCTCTCGAAACAAATATAACTGTTGATTTTTTAATAATAAGGAATTAACCTACGTTTTAACTTTTCTTATCAAATTTCATAAAAAATAAATTTTATTTCAATATTTCGAATCATTCTTTGTGGTGTTTTTCAAGTAACCAAAATTTCTAGATATAAAGCCAAATAGCGGTCTGTAGGAGAAACTATGGAATAGCTCCAACAGTCATGCAAGCAGAATATACCCAGGGTACAAAAATGCACACATTGCAATCCGGGTCTATTCTATTTGCAAAATTTTCTGAATATAAATTAAAATTTCAAATTTAGGCTTTTTTGTAGTTCTAAGCTATATTCCTAAATAATATTTTGCGATACTACCACAAATTACAGCAGTTAACTATATATCATTTTCTATAATTTTCAAATAATTGAACCTAAGTGTATAGAAAATAAAGAAAATAATGTGATTTTCAGTGATTGAAGATCAAGCAGAAATCCACAAATAAAAAAACCCTCTTTAGTATTCTGTCTTGGGACACACTATATATGATTTATATAAATTCTATACGAACAGATTGTGTGATTTAAAACCATTTAATTGTCCTTCATTATAGCCAAATATCATATTCGGTGGCAATACTGAAATATTTTTAGTAATTTTTACTTGAAGCTTATTTCCGCGCAGAACACCGATTATTGCACAAAACACGATATTATATATCTGCACAATAGTGCCATTTCCTGGTAAAATGCTGTCAAAAGGGGACACACGGATTATATATGTTCACATGAAAAAGAAGAAAACGCTGACAACCAATAACAGTTGCGAGTGGAATATTCTGAAAGCGGCATAAAGTTATTAAACTCACATCAAACTTGTTAAAATTTAGGAAAAGCTTCCGTTGTTTCGCGTATATTATAAAGAAAAGCCAGTGAACTGTGTAACGGAGGAAATGCGTTTTCTTTTAGATTACCTGGCATAACAAATATGTCTCTTGTCAAAGCGAACAAAACCTAATTTTAACGGTTTCATCCTCTCTAGTTGTTCCGGAAAATTGCTTATCTATAAACTTTCTCTCTAATAGACTTGATAAACTGGAAATTCGTTGCTTTCAGAGCCTTCATTAAAATGAACACGAGTGCTGATGATTTTATTTTGATGTAAAGCGTTTGCTTTTGAAAGCATGGAAAATTAAACCTAATTGCGTTAACTAGCTTTTAAATACAGTTTAGGCGATTAATTAAAAGTTCCCAGATATCATATGGCCATAAGGCCAGTAAAGGTGGTTGATTAACAAGTTGATTTAGTATTAAAATTACTAAGTTGTTTTAAAGTTCTTGGGTTTTCAACATGACCTCCCAATGTTCAAGGTACTTTTACCAACATATCTCTAATTATTTAAAGCCACAACAGAAGTGGATTTCTTCCATAGCTTTAAAATGCGCATTGCACCCCCTCGATATCTATTGAACCCAGTGTTTTAACAGCAAGATCATTTTCGAGATGCAGTAAAAAGGAAATAACGAAGGAGCTGTAAATGAAAACACATTTAAGTACAATCCACTTTCAAAGGAGTAAACCTTCTATACCTTGGGGCCACTGTGATTATGACGTGGAAACATACATAGAGACCAATTTTCTGTCATTTTAAATGCAGATAAGTTGTAATGCTCAGGAAAAACTCTGCCTAGTAACGATTTTCAGAGTTAGAAGTTCCATAGAAAAATAGAGTCTCCATAGCTAAAAATACTTACTGTGTGATAGAAATTTAGACTGTCGTGTATGCCTTAAAAATGAAGGGATTAGAGCCACCAATTCTTACAAGCCTTCCTTGTAGGTACTTGTAAAAAAGAAACATGCTGCGAATGATCCACCTGTCCTTTTGTCTCCAATGTCTGGAAACGCTCAATTA
The DNA here is from genome assembly GCA_028583605.1 of Dastarcus helophoroides. Taxonomy (NCBI): domain Eukaryota; kingdom Metazoa; phylum Arthropoda; class Insecta; order Coleoptera; family Bothrideridae; genus Dastarcus; species Dastarcus helophoroides. The sequence continues at coordinate 37,092,982 of CM053332.1, forward strand.
AAGTTTTATCATCAAATACACATGCTCTTCTATGAGAGTGTATGTATTTTGGGACTAACCTTGGGACAACTAGAAATAAGAAAAGTACGCTAATATTGCACTAATTGGGTTTACAGAGTGGTTAAGATAAGAATTAAAGCATATCTTGGCTCGAAAAATAAAAACAGATTTTGAGAGGCGTGCATGCTCATTAAAAGAAAATGGCATTTACTTATAAAATAGAACGGATCTTTTAAGAAAGATTATACCATCCATGAAGATGTTAGCTATACCTGTACGTTTTTTTTTTAGAATAAACAACGGCATGAACTTTCTTAACATTGGGATCAACCAGTTGTTTTTTTTAGTTCCTAATACAAGAGCCTCAAAGAAATAATTTCGCTTTTAAGGAATTTTAAAGAATTTTGAATGGCCAAAAACTGTCTCTTTTTAAATGGAACGCTCCTTAATTTTACTGGTGATAAAATAGGTCAATGAATTACCTACAACTTTTATTTTATTTTATTTGTTTCTACTTTTTTCACAAAATTCAGCCTTTTTGAAAACGTCGACTTTTTTTCAAAATTTCGATTGCCTCGAAATGTCGACTTTTTCGAAGATCGCCACTTGAATTTCAACTTTACATTGAAAGGTCTCGAATTACAACCCAATAGTTTCTCTCGATTATTATTATTGTACTGTTCACGAGTCTTTTTGAAACTTACGACTTTTTTTAATAAAATTTTAAATTTAAACTTATTTTCATTTTGTCCCATAAAGGTCAGCTATAAATTTAAAATTTGGAATTTTTCTAAAAATATTGACGTTTATTTTTAAATATTTCGAAATTTACTACTACCATTTGAATCAAAATTATGTAGAATTTTTGTATAATAAATTTCGAATATTTCCTTCAATTTCACCTTTTTTCTCAAAATTTTGGGTTTACAAGTTCAATTTTTTCCTATTGTTTCAATCGTTCTAAACAATTGATGCCTGATCCGCAGCTCGCGAGCCACATATGGCTTGCAGTGATTTTTGATGTGGCCTATGAAGAAAAAGAGCATCCCATTTTATTTAGCAAATTCATGTTTTCAGACTAAAATCGAAATTTCTAAAAAAAAGTCAAAATTTCAATTATAAAATCGGAAAAAATAAAAAAATATATCTTTAACGTGAAAAATTTAAGACAAAGTTTAACAAATTTTAAAAATTATTCGAAATAAATTTATTTTAAAAAATCCAATTGTCAAAGTTTAAATTAAACACAAAATTTTGAAAAAAAGTGGAATTTTAAAAAGTATAATTTTCAACTTTAAATTAAAAATGTTACACAGATCTTTGAAAAGATAAAAAACTCTTAAAGCAAAATATTCTCGAATTTTCAATTATCAAATTGAAACACAGAATTTTGAGAAAACATCCAAATTTTGAAAATAAACTAAAAGTAATTCACAACAATTCAGTTCTAACACGAAATTTGGAGAAAAACGTCCAAATTTTATGTTTAAATTCGAAATTTCGAGAAAAAAGTTCCATCCTTCAAAAGACAAAATTTCCAAAAGAAAGTCTAGATTTCGAGTTTTGTAGCAAAATCTTAGAGAAAAATATTAAGATTCAAATTTGAACTCGGAATTTTCAGAAGAAACTCTCCTAAGAAGATCTTAAAATTTCTGCCCTATTCTTGAATTTTGAGAAAAAATTAAGAAATTCGATGAAATAGCTAAAATGTCAAATTAAAATTTTTATGAAAGGTTTTTCTTTAATAAATAGCACTTTTTTGGAAATGTTGACTTTTTTCTCGAAATTTCCACAAGTTTAAATGTCCAGAGAAGCTCAAAATTGATAAAAACAAATTTCAAGTTAACGAGAAATTATGAGAAAAATTCGAACATTTTAAAAGAAACTTGTTTTATTATAAACTTTCAAGTTTGTAATGTAAAGTTTAAAAATGAAATTTCAATAAGCTTCTAAAAATTTCGAGATTAAAAGCAAAATGTTGAATTTTTTTAATAAATAATGTTTTTATTTTGATATAAACTTTCTAAGAAACCTGAATTTTTTCAAGGTTTTTGGTTAAAACTAATTTTTTTTATAATTCGGAAGTTTAACTATTACTATTACTATTACCAGCTTTAAATTTTTAAAATCTAAAATAGTAAAAGTTTCTTAAAATCCTTGGTTTTTGTTCAAACTTCGAGTTCGCTGTCAAAATGTTTAATTTGAAATTTAGACTTTTACTTTTTTTCTAAAATTCCATCTTTAGAATCAAAATATCGACTTTATTTCGACTTTAATTTCAAACTGTTGAGTTTTCTCAAAATTCTGATTGCTAAGGTTAAAACTTCGAAAGAAAAGAAAGAAAACAAAATTTCACCTTAATCAGAAAATTTTAACTTTAATCGACCTTCATTACTTGCGAAATTTGACATTAAAACTTTTGGTCAAAAAAACTTAAAAGTTTATGAAACTTTTTTATCAATTTCCTTAACTAAAAATTTTGATATAATTTGGAATCCTCAACATTTGTTTCAAAATTTAAAGGTTTCTAGAAAAATGAAAATTACATTAGTTATTAAATTTTAATCTTTGACAAACGTTTTTCACTTTTAATCAAAATTTGACTATTTCAAAAAACGATGATAGTTTTCTCTTTAAATTAAGGCTATTTTTATCTTAAAAAATTATAATTTCAAATTGGATTCTTTAGAACATAAAAAAAATTCGAAAATAAGTTCGAAATGTTTGCTCCAAATTTCCTGAAAACTTGAAAATGTCTAAAGAAAATTCGAAATTTTGATAAAAGGTAGTAAAGGGAGATTTAACTTCTTTCGAAATGTTTACATTTTTCTTAAAATTTTATATTTAAATTGCAATTTGTTTTTAAATTTCGACTTAAACATGAAATGTAGTTTTTTTTTTAAATTATGACTTGTTTGATATTTACGCAGTAATCTCTAAATTCAAATGTTTAAAAGACTCATAATTACTAGAAATAGTTGAAATCTTGAGAAATTTTTATTGATGAAAGAATTGTTTTTTCGAACTTTGATCATTGATTAAATCAAAATTTTAGTTCCTAGAACGGTGCAATTGTTTCCCCTCAATTTAAATAATTTCTTAGAAATATTGAATCGAAACACGACATAAAAAAATTGTCAAGTTTTAACCCACACAAGTAGTCAAAATTTGAAAAAAAAAACTCTAAATTTAGGTAAAAAAAATGCCAAAGGTTTCAATTTAATCATAACAATTTGACTTTCAACTCGATTGTTCGAGTATCTTCTCGAAATTTAAAATCCTTAGTATAAGTCGAAATTTTGCAACTTAATACTTTCTTTAAAATTTTGAATTCTTTGAAAAATTGTTATTTTCTTTTACTAAAAATTTTACTTTAAATTCAGATGTAGACGGTTTTTTTAGAAATATTAACTCCGCTGTACTTTTCTAAACATTTTATGTTTAAACTTGTTTTTATTTCTAAATAGTTTAACTCAAAATTTTGAAATCTGAAATTTTATTTAAAATTTTTAATTACAATTGTTTAATTTTACAGTTTACATTTTAAAAAAATTGACTTTGTCTCAAATTGCAACCTTAAAGAATTTAATTTTGAATTAATTTTTTTTTTCAATTTTCAATCTTTTTGAACATATTATTTTTCGAAAACTTCGACTTTAACTTTTCGTTTTAAAAATCTTGACCTATGTGCAAATTCGCATTTTTTTTAAATTTTTAATTTTGAAAAACGATTTAAAGAATCGAAATTTTAATAGTTAAAATTCTTACTACTTACTAAGACGATATGAAATTTGGCTCTTATTAGGTACTTCTTTGAAACAATTCATTATTTAAAAAATTTTACTTATTAAATATTTTAAACCTTTCTAATTACGAGTTTTCAAGATTTTGACTTTTTTAAAAATTTGGCTTATTTTTAAAAGTTTACATCTTTAATATTTTATTTTTAAATTTGAAGTGAAATTATTTTCAGAGTGTTTGTTTTTTATTAATTTCAATTTATATTACTATTACTATTACCAGCTTTAAATTTTTAAATCTAAAATAGTAAACAGTTTCTTTAAAATCTTGGGCTTTTTGTTCAAACTTCGAGTTCGCACTGTTCGCAAAATGTTTTAATTTGAAATTTAGACTTTACACTTTTTTTCTAAAATTCACATCTTTAGAATCAAAATATCGACTTTATTTCGACTTAATTTTCAAACTGTTGAGGTTTTCATCAAAATTCTTGATTTGCTAAGGTTAAACATTCGAAGAAAAGGAAGAAAACAAATTTCTCACCTTAATCAGAAATTTTAACTTTAATCGACCTTCATTGTACTTGCGCAATTTGACATTAAACTTTTGGTCAAAAAAACTTAAAAGTTTATGAAACTTTTTTATCAATTTCCTTAACTAAAAATTTTGATATAATTTGGAATCCTCAACATTTGTTTCAAAATTTAAAGTTTCTAGAAAAATGAAAATTACATTAGTTATTAAATTTTAATCTTTGACAAACGTTTTTCACTTTTAATCAAAATTTGACTATTTCAAAAAACGATGATAGTTTTCTCTTTAAATTAAGGCTATTTTTATCTTAAAAAATTATAATTTCAAATTGGATTCTTTAGAACATAAAAAAAATTCGAAAATAAGTTCGAAATGTTTGCTCCAAATTTCCTGAAAACTTGAAAATGTCTAAAGAAAATTCGAAATTTTGATAAAAGGTAGTAAAGGGAGATTTAACTTCTTTCGAAATGTTTACATTTTTCTTAAAATTTTATATTTAAATTGCAATTTGTTTTTAAATTTCGACTTAAACATGAAATGTAGTTTTTTTTTTTAAATTATGACTTGTTTGATATTTACGCAGTAATCTCTAAATTCAAATGTTTAAAAGACTCATAATTACTAGAAATAGTTGAAATCTTGAGAAATTTTTATTGATGAAAGAATTGTTTTTTCGAACTTTGATCATTGATTAAATCAAAATTTTAGTTCCTAGAACGGTGCAATTGTTTCCCCTCAATTTAAATAAATTCTTAGAAATATTGAATCGAAACACGACATAAAAAATTGTCAAGTTTTAACCCACACAAGTAGTCAAAATTTGAAAAAAAAAACTCTAAATTTATGTAAAAAAAATGCCAAAGGTTTCAATTTAATCATAACAATTTGACTTTCAACTCGATTGTTCGAGTATCTTCTCGAAATTTAAAATCCTTAGTATAAGTCGAAATTTTGCAACTTAATACTTTCTTTAAAATTTTGAATTCTTTGAAAAATTGTTATTTTCTTTTACTAAAAATTTTACTTTAAATTCAGATGTAGACGTTTTTTTTTAGAAATATTAACTCCGCTGTACTTTTCTAAACATTTTATGTTTAAACTTGTTTTTATTTCTAAATAGTTTAACTCAAAATTTTGAAATCTGAAATTTTTAATTTTAAATATTATTTATTCTAAAAGTTAGGTTACAAGTTTACAGTTCCTACATCTTCTAAAAAAAATTGACTTTGTACTCGAAATTTCAACCTAAAGCGAAATTTTAAATTTTAATTTGAATTTTTTTCTCTAAATTTCATATCCTTTTTTGAAATTTGGACTTTTATTTCGAGATTACTCGAAATATTTTATTTCTTTTAAATAAAAAATTAAAAATGAGTCACTCGGAGCTGAACCAAAAACCGAAAAACGTTATTTTTGTCGGAGCGAAAACTAGAACTGAACCTATATAATTTTTTTTCCGGAACGAAAACCGAAAACCGGAACGAAAATAATAACAGTTCGAAGCCCTGGAAAATAATGTAATAAACTTCCCGCAAATGATGCTTATTTCGAACGAATTTGAACTTTTTCAAAAACGTGAAAATACTTGTTGCTTACATTTCAACCAAGTAGAGGTTTTACAAAAACGATAAACATTTTTGATTAAATTTGACTCAAGGCATTTATTTTTTTTTGTGGACTGGTCCTTGGTTATCTTCAAAAGTTGAAATACAAGTCTTATCCCCTGAAACCAAGAAAGATTTAAAACAGTACAAAGATTGCTCTAACGCGTTTCGATAGCCAAGCTATCATCTTCAGAGAGATACTCTCCCCACCATATTCCTGTCTTAAATTGTTTTTGACAGTCCACGTTCCATTTTTATGCAACTATGTGATTCAAAGCAAGGAAACAACAAGTGTAGCGCATCCTAGAAACATAATACCCAAAAGCATCGTTTAATTTATAGCGAATAATCTTCCACTATGTGATATTCAAGATTAAATGAAATTTTCGTTTTATTTTTCTACCATATTACTCCTACATTAAAGTTCGTGACTTTTTTAATTCTGAAGAACTCACTTTTGAGTTAAATAATAGTTATATAAATTAACTGATTGTGAGTTACTGCAGTCATATCTTAAAAACCTTCAAACTGTATAAATTCAGAGGAATGTGTCTCTTGCAATTGCCTATTTTAAATATTAAGTAATAAACTACATTCCGCTTAATACCTGAAACATAAAATTTCCCAAAGTCAGTCAAATAACACTCTGGAATGACTTAATTTCTAAATCAGCTTGAATAATTTCTCTACTATGTAGAGTCTAGTCTTCAATCATATTTCTATTGAAACATCTCCAAAGAAAACTTAGTGATATAATAATTTCTTGTCATGTACAAATTTGTAACATATTCTAGTCATAGTGAATGTGATTATTGTAGGAAAATTCAAATTTTTTTATGTAGTTTTAACTAATCTAAGCAATATTTATCCTTTTAAAAGTTTAGCCAATTGCTTTGTAATGCCTCCTATTTTCACGTGTATTTGGTAACAATAGTTTTGTAATAGTTTAGAAAATTACCATTTTATATTGTTTACTAAAGCTTACCTTATTACAGGGGTGACGAACCTTTGGCACACATGTCAGAAATGATACTTAAAATAAATTCATTGGAACGTGCAAATGTACCTGTTATACCAAAGAAAACTTGTGCAAAAAAATCTATCATAAAAATGATTGGGTGATCAAGGTGTCAAAGTTAAAATAAAAAACGAACATTCCAAAATACCCGAGTCTAAACATTTAAAATTTGAGATTTGAAAATTCATAAAAATTTAAATTAAAGACTTTTTTGTCAAAATATTCATTGAGAATTTTCGTTTTCTTTAAATGTTGAAGTTGTCAAACATTTTTATAAGTAATACTACAAAAAAAAATCCTATATTTAAAACTTGCGCAAACAATACTTTTATAAGTTAATACTTACCTTATAAATCGTAAACATTACCATAGATGTTATATTTTAGTCACAGTTAAAGTTCAATCGATAAAAGATTGGAATTTTTTTTTAATATCTTTACTTTGATGTGATAATAAAGTGCTGCGAATGTAAAACAATTTATCATTAACATGTTGTTATTACAAAATATAGATGTGTGTTAAAAAGTTGCCCTTTCTAAAGAAATCACACAATCAATTTTTGGTCAAAAAAGTTCGCCACCCCTATCTTATTAGCTTAAATCAGATCTTCCTTATAGACTTAAGAAACAGGGTTTAAATAACAAGACAATGGTATATGTAACAAATTGAAAAAAATTAACATATCTGTATTGTAAAAATAATGTTACATGTGAATTTTGTACATAATTGTGATTTCACGCAAAAAAAAGAATTCTTATGCTGGTGTACATAAAAGTTAAATGTTTTATAACCCTTTAAATGTATAATCTATGTACATATCTACCAAATAAATTACTATGAACTCTTTACTGACTTTTTCTTTTCATCCCCCAGCAAAATCCTCTTAAATAGAACAAGTTTTTCCGGTGACAACTTCCTGGTTTGGAAATTAGAATTTCTCCAAGATAATTCGCTCAAGTTGTTGAAGAATCTCTCCGACTCCGGGACTCTAATTTTGTTTAGCAAACTTTCGGCCAAATTGGGTATAATTGGTTTTAATAACACCGCTGAAACTCGAAGTGTTTCCAAAGTAAGGTGCAGAACAACATCTAATTCCTTGGAGCATTCCGGTTTTTTCTTTAATTCCCAAGGCTTTAGGCTCTCGAAAAATAAATTGGCTGAATGCAATGTGGAAATGACCGAATCGACTACCTTGTAAAAGTTTAATTCCTCGTAATGTATCTTGCATGTCCCTGGGGAAAAGAGTACGTAATTAAAAGAAATAAGGAAGTAAGTATATTAACTAAAAGAAAGTATCAAACAAATTTTTAAACTATGAAAGTAATCGATATAATTATATAAATCGTACACTGCCAGCTATTCGTAACTGCACCTAGGTTTTCTGATTGAGAAGCGAGAATTTCCTGGAAATCTGGCCTGACTCGAGACGAGAAGAAAGTCAAGAAATTCAGTTTTGATTGTGCTTGCCCACCTCCTCACCGTTCGATATCCTAATTAGTTTTTTTGTGAACTATTTCGCGGTCATTTGTAAAAAAATCTGACTAATCTCTATTAGTCGCGACATTTTTTTAACATCTCGAGTACATCCTTTTGTTTTTGTTTTCTAAAAATTTACGTTTTATTCAGTTATTACTTTTTTTGGCAAAAAATATCTTCAAATTTGAATTTCGACTTCTTCTTGAGACCTGATCTTTTTCTCCCTTTCTTTCTAAATTTTAGGTGTAAACTCAAAAGCTCAATTTTTTCCTGTATTTCCGTTTTTGAAATTGGAAATTTGAATTTTTTAACGCAACATCAACTTTTTTCTCGAAATTTCGAGTGTAATTATAAAGCAAGCTTTTTTTGCTATGAATTTTCTCTTTCAACTTGAAAATTACAAACAATTCATAATAAAAGAGTTTTTTTCTGGAACTTTTTTTACTAACTGCATAGGTTTTTTTAAAATGTCAAAAATTTTTAATAAAATTTCAAAGTTACATTTTTTTTGTACATTTCTATTCGAAATTTCGATAAAATGTTTTTTTTTTCAAGAAATATGAACTTTTTTCTCGAATTTCCAAGTTAGCAGGGCTTTTGTGAAACTTGGTTTACAAACTCAAGACTGTGATTTTTTTAACACTTTTACTTTATTTTAGAAATTTTGAACTCATTTAAAAACTTCCACTTTTCTCAGATGTTTAAGCTGAAATCGAAGTTGGTTTTAAGTGCTTTTCCAAAATATTTGTCATTTTCATTCCAATTTATTTTTTTCAAAAATATAAAATTCAACCTTGAATTTATGAGGGTAAATCAAATATGAACCGGAAATGTTTTTAAAAATTTATTGGTACAAGATCCATATGGTATATGAAAGATATTAACTATTTTTCTACATAATCTCCTGATTTTGTTATCCACCTTTCCCAACGAATTAGGAGTTTTTTAAATGCAATCATCATAAAAAGAAGGAAGGCGACGTGTTTGCAGCCAATTGCGCACAAATGTCTCAACAGCAACATCACCATGAATCACTCACCTCCTAGAGCTTTTTTCAGCGACTCAGACATCGTATGGTGATAAGTCGGGACTATAAGGAGGGTGTTCTAGTGTTGCTCAATGCATTTCCTCTAATTTTTGATGTGTTGAATTGGCTGAGTGGAGGCGGGCATTGTCGTGAAGCAAGGTCACATTTCTGACAGAAAATTCGCGCCTCTTCCGCCAATATGCACGTTTTGCTTCATCCAATAGCTGGCAGTATAGGCAGCATTAACCGTACGACGTTCATGCAGAAAATCTACGTGCACAACAGTCTTGTCCGTAGTCACACTGATCCGAGGACAACGGGCAAGGGGTTCATTTTCAACTTGAGTTCATCCTTCCAAAAAATTTTTGTGCCATTCATACACTTGAGGTTTCTTCAAAAAAGTATCCCCAAACTGTGCTTCTAGTCTACGAAAAATTTCGGCGGGCTTTACACCTTCAACGGCAAGAAATTTAACAATAGTGCACTGCGCAACGTGCGGATGAACCTCTTACTCACTCATTATATTTACAACTGACAAACGGCGAGAACGGAATTCGCTTGAGTGCAGGAAGACACGTAACATCCCCACCTAACATGTCTAACAGTATGCATACACTCCCAACTGCCCTCATGGCGACATGATAGAAATTCCGGTTCATATTTGATTTACCCTCGTAGTTAGTTTTGTTAGAAATATATGCAAATAATTAAAATTTTAATTCAAAGAAGACTGAATAAATAAGAAATGATAATATAATTAATAAACGCAATTTTATTTTGCATCAAATTAACAATTTTATGATTTTTTTTTCAGTTTTTTTCTTTTCGCGAAAATTCAGGGATTTTCGAAAATTTCTAGTGGTTAATTCTCAAGTCCGGAGAATAAAAAAATAAATCGAAGAATCCGAAACCATCAGCGAACAGATATCCGCCCACGGAGAAGTTGGACTGATCGCGGAAAAGTTTTACCTGTCCTCCCTTATCATTTCTTATTAAAAAAATAAGAATAATAAGAAAACTAACTTGAAGTTAGAAAACTAGCAAATAAATATATTTTAAACTAATTTTAAGTGTAAGTAATTTTTTATTAGCACAAATTCTCATAATAAATATTAGAACTAATCTTGTTACCATAACTGACTAAAAAAAATAACATTTGACAGTGTAAACTCAGAATTTTCCATGAAAACTTTAAACAATTCGAAATTTGGAGAAAAAAAGGTAACATTTCGAGACTGAAATCGAAATTTTATTTTGTCCACAATTCGAGAAAAAAGTCAATATTGTAAAAATACAACCAACATTTTATCAGGCATAATTTCAACAACAAAAAATACTCGAATTTTTCAAAAAGCTTTTCAGATTAAAGACGAAATTTCGAATGAAGAAAATACTAAGTAGAATTTTTAGAGAAAGTTCAAAGTTTGAGTTTAAAAGCAAATTGTCGAGATTTTAAGAAAAAAATACAAAGTCAGAATTAAAAATAAAGAAAATATGTACCAAATTATAATATAAATTCTAATAAAAAATGTTAATTAAATTTTCGAGTTGCGTCTTCAAAAGTTAGAAAAAATGGAAATTTTGAGCAGGACTGAAAACTTACAGAGAAAAAATGAGTTTAACCTCAAAATTTTAAAATATACAGGGTGTGTCATTAGTACGGTAAAGCATTGTAGCACCTACAATTCATCTGATGATAATTTTTTTGATACGAATATACATTAACATGAGACGCACATTTTAAAATTATTTTTCATTATAGAGGATGAACGAACATATACAAAATTTCCTTTTTTTAAAGAAAACACTCCGTAACATTTTTTCTCATTTAAATTTCTTAAAAAAATTCTGAAGAAACTAACAAAACGAGTGGAAATTTTCAATAATGGCTCAAACATTAAAAAAATAAAAGCTTTGAGAAAAACAAAATTTGAAGAGGTCGAAATTTCCACACAAAATTTTAGCAGTTCTTACAAAAAGATCGCAATTTCCAAAAAAAAAAGTATAAGTTTTCAAGAGGATCAAAATTTTCAGTCAACCTTTTAAAAAATCTAAATTTTGAATAATCGAAACTTGCAAATTGGAATTTTCAAGAAAAATTCAAAAGTTTCAAAACAGATTATACTTTTAAAAACGGTCATCATTATGAGAGATTATACTCGAAAGTTCTGAAAAAATTTGGTATTTTGACAAAAATTTAAGATTTAGAAAATCTGAAAATTATGAAAGGGAATTTTCAAAAATAGCCGAAACTTAAAAAGAAAAAGGTAAAATTTTCAAAACTATTTCAATATTTTTAATAAAGGACGAAACTACTTAAAGAACCGAAAATTCCAAATTTTCAACAATATTTAAAATATTCAAAAAAAATTAAAAACTAAAAAAAATCAAATTTTTTAGAGCAAAAGTAAAAATTCTCAAAAAGGGTCGTAATATTTCAAACCAAGTTAAAATTTTCAAAAGAAACAAAATTTTAATAGTCAACATTTTCAACCCAAGTGAAAGTTGCCAAAACAACCTAAATTTTGCACAAAACTTGAAATTTTCAAAGAAAGTCAAAATTTTCAAAACAATTAAAATTATCAAAAATTATTAAAATGTTTAAACAAAAGGTCAAATTCTTTCAAAAATAAAACTCAAATTTTCAATAAGTTGAAATCTTCAAAAAAAGTCAAAACTATGGAACAGTTAAACTTTTCAAAGAAGTAAAAAGTCTTTAAAAGTACATAATTTTCAAAAAATATTAAATCTAAATTTTAACACGGGAACATTTTAAAGAAAGTAAACATTTTCAAAAAAAAACTAAATTTTGAAAAACTCAAAATTTTCAGGTCCGAATTTTCAAAACATGTCAATATTTGAAAAAGTCGACTTTTTGTACGGAGTAGATATTTTCAAAATATGACAAATTTTCGAAAAATAATCCAAATTTTGAAAATCTTGAAAATACTGGAAATTTTGAAAAATGAAAATTAAGATGTCAAAATTTTCAGTCACATTCTTCAAAAGTAAATTTTCAAAAAAAAAAGTCAAAATATTTAAAAATAATCGAAATATTCAAAAATAATTAAAATATTCAAAAAAAGTCGCAATTTTCAAAAAAAAAGTCTAAATCCCAATAAAAAATAGAAATTTTGAATGAAAATCGAAATTTTCAAAAATTCGAAATTTTGAAAAAAATTAAAATCAAAAACTTGGAAGTTAAAACAAAAATGCAAATTTTCCGCAGGAAGGAAATAAAATTTTAAAAAATGCCCGAAATTTTCAAAACGAAACTTTTAAAATAAGCCAAATTTTTAAAAAGTTCCAAATTTTTAAAAAGATAATAAGTTTCAATATTTGTCGAAATTTTTTTTTAAATGTCCACAAAGCGGTCAAAATTTTTAAAAAAGATCATATTAAAATAAGTCAACATGTCCAAAGGTCCAAATTCTCGATAAAACGCGAAATTTTCAAAAAGGATCAATATTTTCTAAGAAATTGACATTTTCAAAAAAATCGAAATTATCAATAAGAAAGTCGAAATTTTTAAAAAATGTTGACATACTCAAAAACGGCCAAAGGATCACAAAGGATCAAAAGTGTTTTTTTCAAAAAAAATTCAAAATATTCGAAGATGAAAGTTTCCAAAAATAATCGAAATATTCAAAAGGAGTCGAAATTCTCATTTCAATAAAAATCAAAAATTTTAAAACGGGTCAAGATTTTCAAAAAAAAAATCAAAACTATGAAAGACTAAATAATTAAAAAGGTCGAATTTTTTGAACAAAACTGTAAATATTGAATTTATATAATATCGAAGTTTTCAAAAAAAATTTAAATCTAAAAAAATCAAAATTTTCAAAAAAATTTAAAATTTTCAAAAAAGTTGAAACATTTAAAAAAAATTGAAATCTTCCAAAATGGAGTACAGTGCGTATTATTCTCATTAATTGGAACCCAGGGTGGTTCGAATGACTGATTTATTCAGATATTCAACCTTACTTAAAAATGGAAAATATCAAGTGTGCAAAGTCATCTGTGTTATGTTTATTTTATTGTTTACATAAGTTATTATACAGGGTGTTACAAAAGTCCGGGCCGCTACTTCAGGAGCATATTCTACACATTAAAATATGAAAAATGTTGAAATACATTTTTTTCTTTAAATTGCCTCCTAACGGAGATATGACCATTTAAAGACGGCGCCCCTAAAGTGGTTTTTTTACTACAAAAAGTTAACGGCTAGTAGCAAAGTCATGAAATTGGGCAAGCAGTTAAAGAATTGGATTAGGCATATTCTCATGTAACATATTTTTTAAATAAGCAGTAGCGTGGTGTGTAGGGGGTTGCCCGCGATTATTCTTTGCCGTAACTTTTCTGTATTGCAATATTTCGACACAAAAGTGCCATAATCGTAAAAAGCAACATTTTTTATACAAAAAAGGTACTCTTTCTCAAACTCGCTAAAAGTAACCGTTTCCGAGAAAAAAGCGTTTAAACAAAATTGTTGCATTTATTAGAATTCGTTTTGCAAATTTCTAATTGATCCACTACTAACTGCTTTGATATAAAAATAGTACAAAATTAAGAAAAAAAAAATCAAAGCAAGTGTTCGAAATTACTGCCCCCTGCAGCAATACATTGCTCGGCTCGTCTTCTAAGGGAACTCCTTACTCTTTCGCAAATGCCTGGTGTATTGTGAATCTGGTTGAACCCATTTTCAATTCGTTCACGAAGATCATTGATATTGTCAACTGATGTGGAGTAGACGATCTGCTTTAGATGTCCCCATAAGTAGAAATCGAGTGGGTTGAGGTCAGGAGACCTAGCTGGCCATGGTATCGGACCTCCTCGACCTATCCATCGTTGATGACAGTTGTTATTCAAAAATTCCCTAGCAACTGCACTAAAATGAGCAGGTGCCCCATCGTGCATTATCCACATTCGCTGTCTTGTTATGAGTGGAACATTTTCAAGTAACACGGGTAACTCTGTTTGCAAAAAATGTCTATATGATGCTCCTGTTAACCTATGAGGTAAAAAAAAACGGTCCAATTATAGAGTCCCCTATTATTCCTCCCCAAATGTTAAGTGAAAAATGTTGCTGATGTCTCGACTAAATAACTGCATTGGGATTTTCAACTTGCCACTGATGCATGTTGTGAAAGTTAAGTATCCCGTTTCTGGTAAAACCCGCTTCGTCCGTAAATAATATGAGCGATGGAAAGTTCTCATTTTCAGCGATCTTATGCAATAGCCAGTTGCAAAATTCTATTCTTGGAGGATAATCAGCAGCAAGTAACCCTTGCACTCTTTGAAAATGATAGGGGTAAAATTGGCAAAATTTCAAAATTCGCCAGATAGTTACGTGATTTACTCCTTCGGCTAAAGCAAGTTGTCCAGTGCTGACACATGGATCTTCTTCAACTCAACTAAATTAGCAACTTCTGCGTTTGGCCTTACAAACACGTTCGCCTTTGAAAACAAAATTTCCTGTTTCACATAAACGAGCATGAATTTTCTGGAACAATTTTTCTCCTGGTAGGTGTCTATTAGGAAAACGTTCAGCATAAAGCCGTCTTGCTTCAGCACGATTACAATTTGCAAGCCCGTACATTAAATGCATATCGGCCATTTCTTGATTTGAATAGTCCATTTTATCAAAATAATGAAAAGTTAAAAAACTACTACACTTACTATTGACAACAAAAACTGCTAAAGTTTACAGCTTACGACCAAATTTTATCAGTGACACAACGTCAATCTCTGGCAAATATTGTCAAGTACAATTGTTTTCTTTACGATCAGTTTGCATGACCAACTTATTTTTTCTTATACAAATTAGTTAGAATTTCGAAGACGGGATAGGATTATTTAAACGCCTTTTTCTCGGAAACGGTTACTTTTAGCGAGTTTGAGAAAGAGTACCTTTTTTGTATAAAAAATGATGCTTTTTACGATTATGGCACTTTTGTGTCGAAATATTGCAATACAAAAAAGTTACGGCAAAAAATAATCGCGGGCAACCCCATACACACCACGCTACTGCTTATTTAAAAAATATGTTACATGAAAATATGCCTAATCCAATTCTTTAAGCGCTTGCCCAATTTCATGACTTTGCTACTAACCGTTAACTTTTTGTAGTAAAAAAAACACTTTAGGGGCGCCATCTTTAAATGGTCATATCTCCGTTAGAAGGCAATTTAAAGAAAAAAATGTATTTCAACATTTTTCATATTTTAATGTGTAGAATATGCCCCTGAAGTAGCAGCCCGTACTTTTGTAACACCCTGTATATTTTTTATAAAAAGCAATACAATTCTGGGAATAAAAATACAAAAAAATTATAAAAATACATATAAAATTGATAAAAAATGAATCAGGGTAGTATGCTTTCTCTTAATGGAAACTAATAAATTAGAAACCAAAGAAGTCAAAAAAATATAAGTCATATGCACAGTCAGTGGTACTAATTTTTCATAAGAGGAGAATTATCTTTACCCGCGGGGGTATTCAGATAATCCATGTTTCAGTTAAGTATGTCTGGCTTGGATAAATGAAGCTCCACGGTCTACGGTCGCAATTTTAAAAAAAATCCTGTCAAAAAAAAATCGTATTTGTGAAAAATGTCGGGATTTTGAAAAATATTTGAAATTTTAAAAAAGGGATAAATTATAAAATCAAGTATTCAAAATAAACGGAAATTCTCAAAAAAGTTGATTTATTAAAAAAAACGAAATTTTCCAAAAATCAACATTTTTAATAAAGTCGAAATTTTCAGTAAAAATCGATATTAATAAAAAAATTGGAATATGCGAAGAACGTCGAAGTTTCCAAGAACCGTCGAAATATTCAAAAAAAAATCTACCTTTCAGAAAAATTCAAAATTTTCAACAAAAAGTCAAAATTTTTAGAAAGAAATCAGAAGTTTAAAGAACAAAGTATCAAAAAAAAGTCTAAATGTTGAAAGAGTCGATTGTGCAAAATAAATCAAATTTTCGAGAAAATTTCGAAATTTAAAAAAAACTGAAAATTTTGAAAACGGTATAACTTATAAAGGATCACAATTTTCAAAAACTAAATCAAATTTACCAATTAAAAAAATCAAAACTTTTAAAAATATCGAAATTTTCATTAACAAAAAATCAAAATTTTCAAAAATTGAAAATAAATAAATAAGTCGAAATTTTCAAGAGTCAAAATATTTAAAGATCCATTAAAAATATTCAAAAAGATTAGCAAATATCAAAATGTCAAGAAAAAAAATCGAAATTTTGAAACAGTCAAGATTTTCAGAAAGTCGAAATTTTGAAAGATGTTAAAATTAAAGACCCCAAATTTTCAACAACAAAAATGAATCTTTAGAAAACTGGAAATTATGAAATAAACTTGTCAAAAGATTCAAATCTTTCTAAAAGAAAAAAAATGTTCAAATAAAAAGGAGCATTTTTCAAAAAAAGTCGACATTTTCAAAATAATAAAAATTTTCGAAAAATTCGAAATTTACCAAAAAAATCTAAATTTTTAAAACAGTTAATTCTTTAAAAAATTTCAGTCGATATTTTCTAAAACGTCAAAATTTCCAAAAATATAGTCGAATGTTGAAAAAAATTGAAAATTTGGAAGAAAAAATGTTCAAAAAATAAAAATTTGGGAAAAATTTTAACATGAGATTATCAAAAATAGCCAAAATCTTTTAAAAAATAATAATTTTTAAATAAATTCGAAACTTAAAAAACCGGATTCTTCAAAAGGGCAGCATTTTCAAAAAGGTCGTAATTTTCAATAAAAATTGAAATTTTTAAAAATATTCAAAATAGGTTGAAATGTACAAAAAAGTCAACATTTTTCAAAGATTAAATCGAAATTTTCAAAAAAAAAAATAAAAAGCGTGAAATATTCAAAAAAGATCGAAGTCTTAAAAAATTGACGAAATATTCAGAATGGATCGATATTCTCAAAAGTTTAAATTTTAAGAAAAATCACAATTCTTTTTTTTAAATATCGTAATTTTAACAAACCAATCAAAATTTTGAGGAAGGGCCAAAAATTTTAAAAAATCGAAATTTTGATAAAACAAAATCGAAATTTTGAAAGATTTGAAAATAACAAGATTCCAAATTTTTAAAGGTGATAATTTTCAAAAAAAAAGTCTAATTCTTCAAAAGAAATTCAAAATTTTCAATAAGTTGAAATGTGTCAAAAAGAGTGAAAATATTCAAAAATAATCAAATTGTTCAAAAAAGGCAGGCAATTTTAAAATAAGACAATATTATAAGAATAAAATCATCCAAGTTTTCAAAAAGCCGAAATTTCGAAAAAATCAAAACTATCAGAAGTTTTAAAAAAAAAATCTAAATTTTCAAAATAAAGTCGAAATTGTGGCAATATTTTTTTTTAAAGAGTCAAAATGTTCAGAAAGAACTTTCTAGAAAAAGCCTAAGTTCTGGAAAAATTTCGATATTTTCAAAAAAATGGAAACTTTCAAAAGAGGTTGTTTTTGAAAATAGTGGAAACGCTCAAAAAAATCGAAGTTTTTACATCTTCCTTCTTCTTCTTATAGCAGCCAAGGTAAAATTTAAGAATTTAGGTATAAAAATGCCAATTAATTAAACAAGTTAAATTTTGTGACTTTGCGGAGCAATATACCAATGATGTTGAAAATATAAAATATTAAACTTAATTAATCTAGCTAATTATCGTGTATAATGTATTACCGTACGTCTAACGTTGAAAAAGTTAAAAGATCAAAGAATCTTGGCAATGTAAGTTCAGACTTAAAATCAGTAAAAAATGTTAATTTAAAAATGTCGAAGGTAAGCTGTAGTCGTCGGCGTCGTTATCAGGGCAAATGTTTCAATGCATGCCACAGAATTATTCAGGTAATAACGAACTGAGGCAAAGTAAATAGAAAGACGCAAATTAATGTAAAATACCTGGCAAAGCTGTGACGTTTTCTATTAGCTTCCTCGTCACGTCTAGAGATGAAACAGATTGAAAGACTGTCGGTTCGATTTCAGGAAATACCTGATTAGTATTTAGGGCGACTCCGGTGCATCGGCTCAATAAATTACCCAGAGTGTCGGCCAATTCGGAATTCAAAATACGGATTAGTTTTGTGTCGCTGTAATCTGAAACAAAACAAGAAGACTTCAGTAACTCAATTGTTAAATCAATACAGTAGATTTCCGATCAAAGCTTTTCTTTAAATTGGCTACAATATATTGGTACAACGGTCTAGACAGAAAATGTGGAACAGTCATTCGCCCCAAACTTCTCAATACTTACTGTTAGACTAGCTATGTCACCCGACTCTTGTGGCTTTCTTTAACGTGTTAAATAAATCGACTTTTTTAAAATTTTACCATTTTTTTTTAAATTTAGATTGTTTTAATGTTGTAAATGTCGTTTGTTTTCTCGAAGTTTTGACTTTATTTTAAAAATTTCTACTTCCTTTCGAAAATGTTTGAAATTTTTTTCAAAATTTCAACATTTTGATATTTTTTACTTTTTTCATAAAAATAACCTCAAAACCTCAAAATTTCCACTTCACTCTTATAATTTTGACTATAAACTCATACCCGAGTTTCTTCCTAAATTTCGGGTATAAAAAGCAAAGTGTCGAGGAAAAATTGACACAATAAAACAATTGCGGAATTTATAGTAGAATTAAAGAAGAATATTCCTAATTCTAATTTTTGATAAAACCTGGAAGATAAACTTTCTAAAGAAATTAAAAATTATAAATTTGAAAAAAGATGGAAATTTCAAAAATAAGATGAAAATTTAGTTGAAAACTGATTTACAACATTTTTCCTTTTTACTTGTTTTCTATGAAATTTTGTCTCCATATGCGTCAAAGTTTATATCTTCAAGAACTAGGAATTTTAAAGTTATTTGACATAATATTGTTGATCCTGAAAGCACACTGTTCGGAAATAATATATTGAAAATTTTAAAAAAATATAGGTTTACTTAAATGAAGTCAAAGATTACGAATAAGGATCAACTCAGTATATATTCTTGTATGCATTAATAGGACACTTCATTTTTTTTCTTAACAGAGAATTCTTACATTTGTCAATTGTAACCAAATATTAAATGAGATAATTTTAAGACCACTCACATATAAGGTCGCTTTTACATTTTGTATTTAATGGAATTGTTTATGTATTTGTTAATTTCACCATTTGCTAAGCAATATACGATACGTTTTTCTTTGACTCGGTAATAAATAAGTTTAGAATCGTTGAACTACTCCTAGACGCCAGTTAATTCAAAACAAAAAAGTTTCTAATAAATCAATAACGGTATCAGGCATAAATCTCAAAGGAGTCCAGATTTAGAAGCAAAGTAATAAGGCCTCTATAATACTCACTTCCATCGCTGTGAGCGACACCTTCTCGAAGTAAAAAGTATCGTAGACCGTCAGATGTATAGATCCGGCTTCTATCCAAAGGGCAGACTACATTATTCTTGGATTTGGACATTTTCTCGCCGTCTACGGTCCAGTGGGAATGACACAGGAGAGCTCGAGGTGGTTCTAAATCAGCAGCCATCAAGAATGCAGGCCAGTAGACTCCGTGGAATCTGCGAAAAAATATAATGGTTTAAATGAAGAGAGGCGAAACAAATTTCAGGTTGGAGCTTTAGAATTTCCCTTTTCCAGGAATATCGCACTGAGGTTCTTTTGTAAATAAATTATAAACATCATATAAATATCAAAGTGCATGAAAACGTTAGGGAGTTGCGCTAAAGCAAATGGAATAATTTCTCAATTTCGCCTTAAGAAATTGTCCAACTTGTTCTTGTTTAAGTTAAAACGTTAAAACTGTCATCCAAGAAGGCAATAAAATCTGTTGAAAAATTTTTAAATCGTTTAACCCGAACTAAAACTTGGAAATAAAAATACTACTACTATTGTTTTCAAATAATTTATGTATGTATTATTTTCACATTGTAACTACAGCTTCGAGAATTATATTATTAGGTATACATCATTATCCTCCAAGTCGTAAATGTGGAATATCAGTTTGAACTATTGCTTTAAAACATGGCTTCTTGGGGTTGCGAGATTTTAATGTAAAATACTTAAATATACAGTGTGTCTCAAGATATTCAGTTCATTCTTTTGAATACACAGAAAGCACAAAAAGTATTGCACCTAAATGGGCTTATGTAGAAACGATTTGATATTTAGATTTGACGTTTTATGGGACTAAATTAAACATAAATACCGTATTTTGATATGAGTTTAATCTGTTTTGTGCGACTGGTGTTTTGTCAGAGGCACCCATCTTGATTTTTTTAATGGCAGTCTAGATTGAATTGGGGACATTTGGCAGGTAATTGATTTATAAATGCAATACGATATATCGTAAGCTTGTTTATTCTAAAATAGCAAAGAAAATGAGAAAACCTACGGAGTCCAATTGAATGGCCTCGTAGGTCTCCAGACATGACACCCATGGACTATTTCTTCTGGGTATATTTAAAAAGTGTATCTGATGAATTAGAAGCTCGAGTTGCGATCACGAACATTCTTCCGATATATATGCGGAATATACTGACCACTTTTGTTGATACACTTAGATATTGTCAAGAAGTGAAGGAATGAAAATTTGAGCAGTTATTGTGATTTTTTTCAATTAAGTAACTCAATTAGCTTGTTAAATTATTTCTATCAATAAAGTACTTGTTTATTTTTTTCATTCTTTATTTTAAAATAAACAAGCTTTTGACGATATACTGTACAGTATTTCTAAATCAATTACCTGCCAAATTACACGAAATTAAACCTAAGTTATCATTAACAAAAATTCAAAATGGGTGCCTCCGATAAAAACCAGTCGCACAATACAAATGAAACTCATATCAAAATATCTGAGTATTTATGTTTTCTTCACTAGCCACCAAACATAAAATCTAAATGTGTAACAGTTTCTACATAAGCTCATTCGATACAATACTATTTACGCACTCTTTATAGTAATATGTAATATTTGACAATTGAAGGGACCTGAAACCACTAAAGAAAAGAATAATTGCTACTACAGTAGTCGCATTTCCTGCCTAAATAAACTAATAAAATAAAGTTGTAGCAAAGAGCCAATGGTTTTATGCGGACCCGCCCAGAGGAGAGCAAATAAATGTCCCAGGGCCCGCGTTTCATGGGGGTCCGATATGCTGCCATGTTGGTAGCTCGTGAATTACAAAAATGTTAAAACCTTCTTTTTTCGAACATAACTTTAAATCCATAGAAGAGTTCACCCCTTTACCACATCGGCAATTAAATAAATAATTACGCGAAATTTACAAAAAAAAGAGAAATTTCGAATCGAAATTGAAATTTCTAGAAATAAAACAGGTCTAAATTTCGAGATAAAACTCCACAAGTGAAATTTTGAGATAAAAAATCAAATTTTGAGAATAAAGTGCAACCTAAAGCAAAATTCGAAATTTTAATTAAAAAAACAAACAAAGGAAATTCCGAAATTTGCAGAAATATAAATGGTTATATCCAGATAAAAGTCCTTTATAATAAAACTTTGATCTTATTTCGAGAATAAAAAGTTGAAATTTTGAAAAAATTACGAATTTCGATTTGAAATTGAAATTTCTAAAAGAAGAAAATGTCCGATTTTGAGATAAAAGTCGACATTTTCAGAAAAAAAAAATCCTTTATAAAAATAAAAAATTCTCGCGAAATTTCTTTTTTTTTCTCAACATTGTCATTTATATTTCTGCATTTTCGGCATTTTCCTTGTTTGTTTTTTTTTAAATTTCGACTTTTCTTTTCAACGTTTATCTTTTTTTTATGTTCGAGTTTATTCTCAAAATTCGATTTTTTTCTCAAAATTTCACTTCTGCTGAGAAAATTCGCCTTCTTTTAAATCTAGATCTTTTTCAGAAAAAAAATTGTCTAAAAATTCGAGAAAAAGACCAATTTAAAAATAGTCGAATTTAGAAAAAGATTTCTAAAATTCCAGAAAAAGGGCGAGATTTAAAAGAAAACGAATTTTCTCAGCAAAAGTGAAATTTGGAGAAAAAAACATCAAATTTTTAGAGTAAAGTAGAACCTAAAATAAAAGATAAACATTGAAAGCAAAAGTCGAAATTTTAATTAAAAGAAGCAAACAAGGAAAAAAAGACAAAAATGTTACCAAAGTCTAAATAACAAATAAAGAATCAAAGCTTTAAGAAGAAAAATCAGATTCCCTATTAAAAAGTCAAACTTTGGAACAAAAGTTAAACTTTGGAAGTCAAAATTTTTAAAAAACAGAGATGAATTTTGAGAACTAATTGACATTTCGAGAAGAAAACTAATTTTAAAAAAGTCAAATTTGGCGAAAAATTGTTAAGTTTCCAGAGAAAGGTCGAACTTTAAAAAACGTATAATACCTCATAAAAAGTAAAATTTTAAGAAAAAAGAAGAATTTTGAGAATAGGATTACATTAAAAGAAAACAGAGATATTTATAAAAAGTAGAAATTAAAATAAAAGACGAATTTTGAGTCAAAATTTACAATACTATTAAGTGAAAATTTCAACAAAAAGTCGAAATGTCAAAAAATAACATTTCAAAATGTCGAAATTTCTAAAAGGTATTTTGAAATAAGTCACAACTTTCAATAGAAGTAAATATTTTTTTAAAAAGTCAAGATTTTCCAAAAGTCTCAAGATCAGAAATTTCAAAAAATCGAAATTTACCATGAAAATCAATGTTTACAAAAGTCTAAATAAAAAAACAAAATATTCAAATAATGTCGATATTAAAAGAAAAGTCGAAATCTTCAAAGCGGAACGAAATCTCGACTTTTTTCAAACTTTGAATCTTCCTAGATTTAATTTTTTTTTAATTTTATTTTTTCTCCGAAATTTTAAATTTAATGAAAATGTTGATAACTTTCTTTAATTCCTACCTTTTTCAATATTCGGCTACGTGCTTTTCATTGAGACTTTTTGTCCATGCCGATTATATTGAAAATTTCGACTTTTTAAAAATTCTTGCCTTTTAAAGAATTGGACTTTTGACGAAAATTTTTAATATTTTTTGAAAATTTCAATGTGACTTTTTATCGAAACTTTGAGTTTTTTTGACTGTTCGGTTTTTTGCAAAATTTGGCTTTCCCAAAATTGAATTTTTTCAAAACTTTACCTTTTTATAAGTTAAGATTTTCTTTTATTTTTTTTCAGAATCCTCACTTTTTTATATTTTCGGGTTTTTTGGAAGTTTTGATGCTTTTTTTTTTTCAATCGATTTTTTTTACATATCAATTTTTCAAAACTTCAAACTTTATTCAAAATTATCAATTTTTTGAAAATTTCGACTTTTCTTTTAATTTCGACATTATTTGAATATTTTGTTTTCTTTTTTTTAAATTTTTTAGACTTGTTGTAAATAACGACCTTTTATTGAAAATTGTGACGTTTTAAAATGTTTGACCTTAATCCTTTTGATGAAAATTTCGATTCGAAAAATAATCAAACGGTTCTTTTCTTTTGCATGAAAATAGACCAATAGAGATAACAAATTGTAAAAGAAAATTGATCTGACATCACGAATAATGTAGAATATTTTAAAAAGAAAGAGGTGCCTTGTGTGACTAATGCTCGAGAAATATTTTTCGACGAAACGTTTTGCATTTTGTGAATCTGTGAGATGATACCGACGGAATTTTTTAAATCATGTTATGACAAGCGACTATTCATCTTTTTTTTTCATAAACGCCAGAGCCCTCACTCAGTAAAGATAAACATTCCTTTAAGTACCGGGTGGCCAACTAAGAGGACGCCGACTATATCTCAGCAACGAATCATCTCACAGTTTTGAGAAAAAAATTTCCCTAAGAAAACTGGCCCTGAAAAATCGCTGGAAAATCCTGATTTTCTATTCAGTTCTACGTATTACGCCACCTAGCTGTCAGTTTAGAACTTCAAAAATATTTTCCAGCGATTTTTCAGGGCCACTTTTCTTATTGAAATTTTTTGCCCAAAGCTGTGAAATGATTCGTTGCTGAGATATAGTCGGCGTCCTTTCTCAGTTGGCTACCCGATACAATTTACCTACCCAGAAAAAATAAATGTTTGGGCTACTATAAGGCTCTTCCGTTGACACATTTTTAATAAACAAGTACCTAACGGCTGAGAAATGTTTAATATGCTTCGAAATTAAAAATTCGGCTGTTTAGGCATTGAACATTAACTTTGTGGATGGTCACTTATTTCTTAGAATTCCCAGTTTAGCTGTAAAAAATGTAAAATAGACTAGATTTATTTTGATATTTGTTTTTAAGTTTCTTTTGCTAGTGTGCCCCATCTTAACTAGTTAAGATGATAAGCATCTGTTGACCTATAAAATCATAAGCAATGTTTATAAGAATTTATTACGAATCAGTAGCGACTTATTAGGGGAAATGTATGAGTTAATTCGTCCCTCCTTATATAGTGGAATATCATTTTTTTCCATTTTCTGTCATTATTAAGCCTTTCAAATAAGTGGGTAAAATTAATGATAATTAAGTTAACCTCGACAATGTAAATCACAAAACATATATATTAAGAAGGATAGGTAGCATTTAAAGCGAGAACAACAAACTGACAGATTCGTCTGGCAGGCGGCGCCAGATTCAAATTTAATTTTCAATTAGTAAATTTCTTATTATAGTTTAAAATATCTGGTAAATTTTATTTTTGCATGATAAATATTACAAAACTGCGTTTAATGTTATTTAAAATGCAAAAATAAAACATCAGATATTTTAACTACAATGGGCAAGTTCGGTTTTATGTAACATAAATTACATGATAAAAGGTATAATACAAAAATGAGGTAGAAAAATGTTTTATTAGTTCACATTTACAAATAAAACAAAAATTTATCTACTTTTTAACAAAAATATAATACTTTTAATTTAATTAGTATACTAACTAAAATCTATCTTTATAAATTCATATCTATTAAATAAAACCAAGGCTTCTAATCACTAGAAAGTTTCTTCTTTTGGGTTGTAGTTTGTAGTACTCCCAAGAATAAAGCATGAAAGAGTAAAACCAAAACAATTAGAAAGTTTGGCACGAGAAAATTATTTAGTTTGCAAGACTACTTCTACAAATATTATGCCAGTAACGCAAACAAAATTAGGTTGAAATTTTTATAGGATTAATTCCAAAACCAAACAATAGACACTTTAACCATTAACTGCTAAGTCAAGTAAATATAGAGAATGTCTAGTGAATATTACAAAATTACATGTGTTTGGAAAACCAGGTCATATATTAAATTATTACCGAATAAATATTTACTACAAAAACTACTTACCGCCAAATATTGTTTACATCAAATGAAAACCGCCATTACATCCTTCTTCGTATATGGCTCAAACAAACGAATGGCTCAATGTTGCCAAAAGACCGAAAAATAAATCGCTCACATCACCTCCTATTTTCGTGCCAAATCTATCCAAGATGTTGAAAATCTTCCAAGTGCCAGATCTACACGGGTACATGACAACACTGTATAATTCAAATGTCAATTGTCAGGTCAGTTCAGGTAACCAACACAAAATATTTGTAGCTAACCAACACTGAATATGAAAAAACACTTAATCTGACCAAGAACTAGCGCCACCACCCTGTCTGGCGAACTAAAGTTCCTGTTTCCCCCCCGCTCCTGCTGCCTGCACCCCCATGATGTAAATTCTGTTTCGACTTTTTTAAATAGTGAAAGAAATAAAAAATATTAGGTTTATATTTGCTCAAAATATTCATAATCTAAGATTTCTAATGCCTCCGTGTAATTATAAAAAAATGTAATTTTAATTAGATTCGAGGGAGGATTTTAAAGTTTCCACAAGGGCTGCGGCGATCCTGCAGCTCGTATATCACTGCCTACTAGTATTACTTAATACTTATGGCTTAAAATATGCAAGCAAATTTTATTTATTACTTAAATATTAAAGAACACATCAGGTAGACTTTCAATAGTAATTATTTTCCTTTCCCATTTTTGTTCAAACAATAGAGCTTTACCGCTCCGACAGTATTTTTGTATGAGATTTTCCTGCCAGAACTCATTGCATTGAGTCTGATAATGAAGGAGGAACTACGTTAAAGCGAATGAAGTGGTTTACTACTTTCCACTTTGCACTTTGTTTTCCGTAGTAAACTGTCGACATATATCTTGAAAATAGAGATAAACGATTATCATCGACACTCCCAGCACGAAACTTTAAAGTTTGTTGTTCAAGAGCTTCGACAAAAAACTTTTAAAAAACAGGCGTTATATATTACCCACAGGTGGTTTATTAAGTAAAACATGGAAAAGTTGATAGAATGGGAAACTTTCGCACTCAACTTCACTAGCAGATCAAATGTTTGGAAAGGAAAGTGGAACGTTATAGGACAATGACTCACTTTAGTATATCCTTGCCGATAACTTGCAAATCTGGAGGCCAAACTTTTCTGAAGTCACACTCTGACCTATCATAACCCGCCGCAGTAAGATAATTAACTAGAGCATCTAACCAGACGTAAATGGTTTGAGTGTCATCCCCCGGAACTTTAATGCCCCAATGAACTCTGGATGTCGGTCTTGATATTGAAATATCGTCGAAATCTTCCCTGTCTAACAGATCCATCAATATTTTCTGAAATTTTTTTGGCTTTACCACATCATCTGAAACAATAATGTTATTACATGGAACTGCCAAGTTACTGCTTAAGTGTATAAAATGAATGAGCAAGTTGAAGTCTGTCTGTAACTTCAAAATAACTGTCTTCTTATAAGCTTATATCGTTTTTTACATGTATGATATGTGTATAAATGCATATTCGAATTTTTGTCTGCCTGACTGTCGGTATATTTGTTTGTCCAGGCTTATCTTAAAAACTAATCTTACTGATTTTGATGAAATATTCACTAAAATGTAGTGTTTTCTTGGGCAGGGGGGTTCCTATCGGCGTTATGTTTGCGTATCCAGCACGCAGGCGGCCAAATTTTGGGACAACCAAATTTGCAATTTGCAATCCACTAATAAAATGGATTTTAAAAAACTTTTGTATCTGAACAAATCAAGGTCGATATTTAAAGTTAAAACATTATTATATTTGCTCCCTCCAGGCATCTAACCATGGAGGAGGCTATTCAAACTTCAGCCCCTCCAAAATCCCAAGTACATAGGAGCAATTTTCGAGAATGGAATTAATTAAGCGAATTGTAACTGTAACTTCTTTCCTTAATTTTTTAACTTTGCATTTCGAAGTTTTATAATTATTTAGAATTTTTCCCAAACCAGTTTAAATTCGTAATTTTAACTTTTTTCTCCAATTTTAAAGTTTACACTTTTGGAGTTTTTAATAGAATTCGGATATCCTTTCGAAATTACAATTTTAATCTCGAAAACTTGATGTTTTTTTTAAATTTCAAGCTTCCGCTCAGCGTATCGGTCTTTTTTTTTAATTTTTAATTACAATTTCAATTTTTACGCTTTTCTCTAAAATTTGGGCAATCCCAAAATTATGTATATTTTTTTTTCTACAATTGTTCACTCTTTCCGAATTGACAGTCTGAAAATGCCCATTTGATCCTTTGAAATTTCGAAAAAACTTTGTAGTGACGTGTTCTCCATGCAAAAATGAAAAATATCTTATATTTTATTATATTTATATAAATATAATTTTATTTTTAAACCCTTTTTCCATGGGAAGATGTCGTTCAGAGACTATGAACGTATTTATTTGGTGTCCTAAACAATGCTTTCGCTGATTCACGCCACCCGTCGAAATTATATCGCATGGAATACACTCGATAAGCTGACGAAACACCATATTACAGTTTTTCATTCAGATCCAATGGGAAATGTGCTTGCACCACCTAAACGTGCCCTATGATATGTGTTATTTGTTATTCAGAAGCTATTTATGAGACCAATTATGATGCAAAAGTTTTAAGTAATAACTAGTAAATACTTCTTAACTGACTTTTTGACAAATAGAACCACTTTATAGCGTTAACCATAAAAATAATTCCAGTAATTTTGTGCGGGAGTAAGCTGCGGACAGAAAGGGTATAAGCTAAAAGTGTGGTTGGCGCAACTTCAGGCCACATTTAGTAGGTTGGAAGTCAGTATTACGTTAATGAAAAACGGATTTTAAACTTTAAATTTTGAAGAAGAAAGTTTCCTTATTTCGAGAGCTAGATAAACTCCAGCGATACCAAATTTAATAAAACAATTTTAACCCAAAAACTACAAAAAATGTATAACACAAAATCTCTTTTAATTTGTTGGCGTGCCTTCTGTTTACAAAGAAAAATAATTTATAAA
Organism: Dastarcus helophoroides; assembly: GCA_028583605.1. Classification (NCBI taxonomy): domain Eukaryota; kingdom Metazoa; phylum Arthropoda; class Insecta; order Coleoptera; family Bothrideridae; genus Dastarcus; species Dastarcus helophoroides. The sequence continues at coordinate 37,121,689 of CM053332.1, forward strand.
CTAAACATGGATTTTCTGATTATCCTGATTATCGTTTTCCAAACTTGTAGTTGTAAGTAAATTTGAATTCGACTTTGTCGTCCCTTCGGAAGCCGAGATAGAGGGCGCATCAACAAAAAACAGGCTCTCTCGTCGATCATCCTTTGTAAAGGCAAAAGTAAGAACGGATGGAAAATAAAGTGGTTTCAGAAAATACGCGGTTATTTTATTCATACGCCCTTCAAATAGTGTAGGTAAAAATAAATCCAATTTTAGTTGCAACTGACCTCTGAAAATCTGTACAAAAATGTGGACTTTTCTCAAGATTCTTAAGTAGTGTATTATCGTTTACTATTCTCGCCACAGGTGCTACTACAGAATGCAGTTTTTAGCCTTAAAACGGACTAAAAATTTTATTAGAAATTTTACTGGACAAGAAAGACTTTTCAATTTGGCGATAACGGTTTAAAATATTTCTAGACAACAAAAATGTTATAATGATGTAATTAATAAATTTTCAAACTGAAGTAGAAGATTTCCCCTAATATTAAATAAAGCAGGACTTCTATTTTGTAATATTAAAAAATAAATTTCACCTACGGCCGTATTTGCTCTGTTTCTTTTCTGACCAGCTTCCCCATTTATAAAAAGCACGTCACGCCACTGAAACTTTGTATGTACAATCCAGTCGCAAAGGATAACCCTATTATGCCTTTGGAGCAGTGCGAATAGGAGCGGAAAAAAAGATATACATATGACGATGAATCTGCCTTTTAAATAAAGATATCAGTTTTTTTAGGGGTTTTAAGTTATCTCAAAATATTGACCAAGAAGTTTTAAGTTTGAATTAGATTTTCCTTTAAATTCCGAATTTTTTATAAATGTCCACTTTTTGATCAAAGTTACGAGTTTAAAATTCTAGATTTTACTGTTTTTGTAGATTTTTAATTTTAAACCTGACAGGTTTTAACTATTTTTGCAAAAATAACACTTTACTCTGGAAAATAATTCGAGTTTAGAATCAAAATTCTGAGATTTATTTTTATAAATTTCAAGCGTTTTCCCAAATTATCCTTTTAACGTTTACTTTTCCCATTTTTTTTAAATCAAAAAAAATTTAAATTGAACTTCAAAATTTTTTCTAGAAATATTTTATACTCGAAAATTTGATTTTTTTTGACTTAAAAGTCAAAGATCTGTAGTAATTTTGCAATTGTAAATTCTTTTGAAACTTTATCACTTTCCCAAAATTCTCTCTTTTTTCTTAAGAATCCGTTTTGAAACTTCAAATTTTGGAGTTCTCTAGAAATGATTATTTCTTTTGAAATCTTGGCGGAAATGTCAACTGTTGTATCGAAATTTTACTTGAGAAATGTTTTATTATTATCTTTTTGTCAAATTTTCCTTTTGCTCAAAACGCATTTTAATGCTTAACTTTTTCCATGAAATTACTATAAATTCGAATTTTCGACTCGTGGCTTTTAAATCTTGAAACTCTTGTTATAAATTCCTAGTAAACTGGAATGTTCAAAAATTTGTATTTTTATACAGGGTGTCCACCTACTGTAAGATATCTCAGTAGTGACTGAAGTCACGGAGAACTTTTAAGGAGCAATTCCTTATCTTTTCCAAAGCTCTACAAAATTAGAATATGGCGAAGTGTACAAGGTGTTTATTTTTCCGTGACCTGTGCTGGCACCCACTTCATCTTTTTTTAATTACAACCTGTATTTTTTATTTGATTTTCTGATTTCTTATAAAAAATAAAGGGTAATTGTAAGAAAAGATTTTTCAGTTATCCAACATTTTTCGAGTTATTCAGATGTTTGTGCAAAAAAGGCTGTTTACCGCTACGACATACATCATGGACAAATGATTTTCTCAGAAATTATTCACAAATAGCTGCTTAATTAAATGCTCTATTTAGATATTTAAAATATTATCAGAGTGATGAAAAATTAATTCGTTTGTAGAAAACTTTGAATGGCCAAAACTTCGCTTATTTTAAAACTATTCCAAATTATCAGGTATTTAAATGTTTATGTTACTATACGAACTCACATTTTAGGCATATGTGATATTATTGCAAAGCCAAAGGGCCCAATTTATACACCAAATCAAAAATTATTTGTCTGGATAAAACTTGCTAAACTGGGTGTAGTAAGCGCTTATCTTTTCACTCGTATATGTAGTGTGAGTTTGAGGGGAAGCATTAGTCATTAAATCTCCCAAAGGGTTTAGGACTTTCTAAATTTTCGGACCGTACGAGGGACCTTTGGGACTAAGATACCATTTATATACGTCAGCAACTTCGACCTTGTTTTTCAGGATCACATTTCAGTAAATACGGGCCGAGTATACTGAAATAACAAAAACTTGTTTTATATGTATTGGCATTATTAACAAAAAATATGGGAAAAAATGAAACTTATTCTATTCTGATTTTGTTAACATATTCTAACATATTCCTACAAAATCGATGCTATCCCAGCAAAAATAATATAGTGAATATCTTGCGCAAAATATGAATCATAATAACTTTTCTTTTGGATTTATTTTCATAACTCAGCTGCGGGACGCTTTAATGGAATATTTGCATTAAAGTTTGCTATAAATTATGCATTAAGTGAGAAAAATATTTCCAAGCTGTAGATGTCAAAAAGGTCTTGCATAAGAATAAGTCGTTACCAGTAATTTTACAAAATCCATATAATGTATGGGAAATTAGTCAAATTTTGAAACTTAATCAGTTTATAATTAATTCTAATTATATCCTCAATAAACATGCAAAAATATAACATTCCTAATACCCAACAGAACATAAACCAAAACAATAATCTACAACAATAAAAATGAAATAAGATGAACCAAAAGTTGAAGAATATACATTCAACAATCGTTAAGATAAAGATATCTTGAACAAAGGTGAGAACGTTATTCATAAAATTACCAAAAACAAAAAATATTGCGTAGAATTCGTATTTTTTTTAATAGAAAATATTCGTGTATTAGGAAGTATAGGTCTAATTAGGGTAAAGTACCCCAAATTGAACCGCCTCTTAAATTGAACCCCCTAAATGTTCCTACATTATTAAACTCTTAGCGCCACCTGCGTTAAACAGCTGAATCTATGTGTGGAGATGAAGTAAGCTCAGTAATTCTATAATAATTTCCGTCAGAATCCAAAGAATTTTAATATTCTGTTAAAGATGGGAACATTCTTTTAATTGTCACTAAAATTGCCATAGTTTTTGGCATATGTAACACTACTTACGAATATTTAAAATTTACGTATTTAAAAGCGTAAGGTTAAAATATGTATTTTATTGACAGTTTCCCAATTTGAACCATAAACGGTTGCCTAAATTGAACTTCAAATTAGGAAACTTTTGTCTGCTTTACGAGCTTCCAAGGGGTCTGGTCTTTTTTGCAAATGTCAAAAGAGGGAAATTAGGGAAAATGGTCGGCGTCAGATTTGGAACTAGCGCTAGTAGTGTACAATGAGGAGAAAAAAGGTCTAAATAAATGCAGTAACGATTATGGAATAAGTAAATAGACGTTACTTCGGCATATTAGAAAGTCAAACAAGGTGGCCAAAGGTTCTATTAAATTATTAGGCAGAAATCCTATTTTCAATACTACTTTAGAAGAATTCTTATCGAACCATATTATTAAACTCTCAGAATCTCGTATCCGACTCACTGTAAAATATGTTCGAAGTCTTACTTAGATGCTCTGTTACTGGCACGAGTAAATGGAATTGTTATCGTGCAGTTGCCAGGTCATACGACACATCCACTTGACCGTTCTTTTTTCAAACCAATGGAGGTGTTTTACACCCAAGCATTGAAAAAATGGTTAAGGACTAATCTTGGACAGAGAGTGTAACAGTAGCAAGTGGCTTCATTATTAGACGAAGCTTATGGAAAGACGGCAACGATAGAAAATGCCGTTAATAGATTTAGGGCATCTGGAGTATTGCTAGTAGATAGATATATTTTTCAAGATTCGGATTTTGCTGGATCCGTAATTCTTAAGCCTGAACCAAATAAAGTTCAAAATAATGGCTTTAGTTCTAACGATGATATTCCATTAGCACTTAAAAACAGAATTTGTTTTCAACATCTCTCTCTATGTATGTTGCCAAAACCTCATCAGAAACCTGTGCATCAATATTGTCCGCCAGCTTACTGGAAATTGCCCCATTATCTAAATGTGTCGAAGCTGCATCTTTAAAGAAAAGCAGCAAAGCCTTCGGTATTCAGAAAGCAGCAGAAGTCACTAGTAGTCCCTACAAAGGTTTGAGAAAAAAAATCGGACTAAAGTAGCAACGACAGGTGACGAGCAACGTTGATATTGTAAGGAATGTAAAAAGGAAAAAGTTCAAGATATCATTCGACGTGTGAAGTGCAAATCGTGGTTTCATTGCAAATGCGTAAAAGTGAGTTTATTCAAGAAATTTATTTGACAGACAGTCGGACATCTCAGACGTGTAAAACCCCTTGAGTTTTTAGTTTATTTTTGTTTTTCAATACTTGTTTTTTTAATTTATTCTTAACATGTTTATATCCTTTTCTGTTTTTTCTATTTTTAAATAAAAATGTAACTGTCTTGCGCGAGTATCTACTCATAAATTTTATAGGTAGTTTCAAATTGAGGAACTAGTGGTTCAAATTTGGCAACCAGTTTCGTATATTGAACCATTTGCAACCCTTCAAAATTTTGTTGTATTTCGGAAGTGTTAAATTCCGAGTGTTCATAAGGCTGCAGTAGATTTTCAAAAGTATAATTCAAATGTTAACGGCATATAAAATATTACAATCATACATTTACAAAACTACAGGCATTTTTCTAAAAAATGATTCAATTTGCCCTACTTACTAAGTGAAAACTTAATCAGTTTTTTATCACCGATTACTTTTTCCAAAAACGTAATCGGGGAATTGGAATCGTTGGCATCGTGGCATCGTTCCGAATATACTCATTTGTTTTCGTGCAGTTTATATTATCAATTTCGTGTTGCATGTTACAAGCTAACGAAAATTTATACTTGCTACATTTCATATTTTGGATACGCAGTTTGAAGAATTGTATGTGTTATTAGCAAGTATTTCTAAACTATAATTTACTACATAAAAGTTGAAACTTCGAGAAAAGGACGAAATTTTGGAAAAAAGTCGAATTAAAAGAAAATTAAAACTTCGAAAAATGGTCAAATGTTTGAACAACCTCTTAAATAGTTCGATATTTGTCTAAGGAAAAAACACATGGAAAAATATTTACTATTTTAGAAAAAAAATCAAATCGAAAATTTGAAAGTCAATTTCAAAAAAGCGTGAATCTAAAAAATATCTAAATTTAAAAAAGTCAAAATATTCAAAAAATAACAGATTTTAAAAATGAGTTAACGTTCAAAATAAATGCTAAAATTTAGAACAAATAAAATTTTCGATAAAATTGGTTATTTGAAAATAGGACAACTTTCTCAAAAAACTTCAAATTTATAAGAGAAGTCGAAATTTTAGAGTTCAAATTTTCAGTAAAAGTTAACAATTTGAAAAAAATTAGAAAAAAGTGGAAATTGTCAAAGAAAGGTTATAATTTTGAAAAGTTGAAAATTTTGAAATCAGAATTTTCTAAAATAATTGAAATTGAGAAAAATGTTAAGATTTTCATAGAGAGCTAAAATTTCCAAAAAAAAGTTAAGATATTCTAAAAAGTCAAAAAATGTTAAAATTCTTCAAAAGATTTGAGTGTTTCAAAAAATAATTGACATTTCCAACCCTTACTTCGTGGAATTCTTTAATATTAATAGCTATTAAACTTTATTAATGATAAAAATGCAACAAAATTTAAAAATACCTTGTGGAATTTTTAAATTTTGTTGCGTTTTTATCGTTAATAAAGTTTAATAGTTATGAATGTTTCAAAAAATGACGAAAATTCTAAATTTTTCCAAAAGTTAATATTTTGATAAATAATTTAAATTTTCTAAGAGTCTGAATTTTAAAAGTGTTAAGATTTAAAATAATTGAAGAATTTTCAATCAACTATTTAAAAAACCAAATAAATTTTCAGAAGGTCACTTTACTTACGAAAAGACAAAATTATCAGGAAGTCGAACTGTTTTAAAAATGTTTATTAATTTTATTTAAAAATGGCAATTTGAAATTTTTTAAAAAAGTCGACAGATTGAAAAAATGAAAAAATTCAAAATTTTGCAAAATAATGTTAAATTTCAAAAAAAAATCGGTACTTAACAAAAACGTGACCCCTTGAAAAATCGAAATCTCAAATAAAAGTTCAAATTTAGAAAAAAACAAAATTTAAAAAATCGAAAGTCGGCAAAAAGTCGAAATTTTGAAAAACAATTCAAATTTAATAATAGTCGAAATTTGTAGAACTCAAAATGTTCAAAAAGTAACAGTTTTTAAACAATTTCAAATTTGGTCGAAAATTCGACATTTTCAAGAAAGTATAGCTTTCAATAATTCTAATTCTACATTTTTAAAAAATTACGAATTTTCAAAGAGTAAAATTTTTTAAATAATGTCAAAATTTTCAAAAAACGCCAAGAATTTAAAAAGACTAAATTTTAGAAAAAAATTTAAACCTTGAAAACTCTAAATTTTTAAAAAATTAGAAATTTTTGGAAAAGTTCGTCAAAACGTAAACAAGTCGAAGTTTAAAAAAGGAAAAATTTTTCGAAATTTTCAAGAAATATCTAACTTTTCGAAAAAAAATTAATTTCTGAAAAGTCAAAATTTTCAAAAAAAATCGGTATTTTCAAAACAGTATCAATTTTCGAAAAAATTTAAACTTAAAAAAAGTCGAATTGTTGAAAAAAAAAGTAAAAAATTTGAAAAAAGCCAAAAATACGAGAAAAGACGAAAGTCTTCAAAAAAAGGATCCAAATTTTGAAAAAAAGTCGAATTTTGTGAAGAAAAAATATAAATTTTGATATAAAATAAATATTGTAATGCAATGTAAATAGATGGAATAGAATTTAGGATAGAATTGTAGAATTTAGTAAATAAAAAAAGTTTCTAGAAGGATCTGATAAGGAAAAAACGGCCGCGATAACGAAACAAACGGCAGATAAGCGTTCCAGAGATTTCAGCAAACGATAAGCCTTATCTGCCGAAAAGTTCTAGAAGCCGGGAGCCAAAACTATAAAAGGCGGTCAGCTTTCCCTCAAGTCAGTCAGTTAGAATCAGTGTAATTAGTGAGTTAGTAGAAGTCAATAATAAGTGAGTTAATTGTCAATTGTGGTGATCCAAGTTGAGTTCAGTAATAAAGCGGGTATAATCCATCACGTGTAATCAATTCGAACCGATAAGCCCGTAACAATATTTTTGAAAAAAAACGAGGTTTGGAAACCAAAGACCTTCGAATTTAATAAATGTTCAAACCTAGTGGTCTGTGCATTAGAATCCCTGTCTTCTGAGGACTTTCCTAGAGAGCAACCGCTTCGCTAAGTGGCAGTGTTTAAACTGTTGGTAGTTCAGCTAACTATGATTCACTATACATGCCTAGAGAGCTGCATGAAGTTGCAGATCAGGTTGTATTCTACCTGCATGAGAGTCAAAATGTTTAAAAAATTGAAATTTTGAAAAAAATACGAAATTTTCACAAGATAAATTTTTCAAAAAATCGAAGTCAAGGTTCGAAATTTTCTATCGTATTTTCAAAATAATCTTAGAAAATTGCTAAACAATTTCAGACAAAAACATTTTTGAAAAAATATCGAAATATAAAACATTAACTGAAAGAAGTGGCCGTTGTAATAGTGATTGAGATCGGATGACATATTACTAGTAAAATTATAAAATGTAAAAAAAATTGTGATCTAGAATTATAATCAAAACGGGACCTATCTCGATTACTTTGCTGATCCAAAGACCTGACTTAGAAAGTTTAATCATCGATATCGTTAGAAGCTAGTTCAATAAAAATATAAACATAATAAGTATATTTCAAAATTACGCGCCTTTCGATTTTTCTGAACGTTGCCGATTAAATAATCAAACGCGATGCCGATTATTACTCATACTGGTCTCGTGACGTCACCATTACCATAATCGTCATCTATTTAATTGTTGTACTCGTTAAACGAGTATTTGCACCCTGAAATCGGACAATACCGCACTCACTCGTGCAAGTCTCTATTTCAAACTGAAATGTTGTTATATCTGTATTTAACAAAGATGACTGTATTAACACAGCATCGTCCATGCAACTTTTAATAAGGAATTTTTATAAAACTTCAACGGATTCGCATTTCGAAGTTGGCTACCTTACTAACTGCCCAAATAAAACCGGAATAGAAACAAAAAAATCACCAAAATAACGACATCAAAACCTCAAAACTATAAGATTATTTTAACTCACCTTTTTTTAACCAATATCGTAAATCACTTTTGAATGAAGTAAGTTTAAACATATAGTTTTCTTCTTCAGTCCACTCTACAGGATGCGAGCTTTCAGCAGAGACCAGAACTTTGCTTCCATCGTTGGTAGCGACTTCTTTTAGTTGCGTATCTCTTAAAAATGTTTCATCAGAAACGCAATACCAACCCTCATATTTAGCTGAATATATATGACCATTGTTGCGTAATTTTTCCTAAAAAAAAATTATAATTTAATAAATTCAGCTAAGAAACTTTTAAGTGTTTGTAAAAACTTAACAACTCGACAATAACCATCAGAAAATTTGAAACAAAGTAGGCGCAAAAAGTTCAAATGGAGTCATTTCTGGTGTCTTTAAAGCTACATCGTTGCCTTGTCAATAATTCTCTCCCGTCGCTCCCAGTCGGCCCTAATTCGATATTTTATTAGTCGGGCTGTATTTTTTTAAACTTTTCTATCTCGTTTGTTGATTTAGTTCATTTTTTCCCCAAAAATGGGACATCTTTTAAGTAAAGTCCAGTCCAAGAAACCAGGGCGTCGAACCTCTATTCTTTTCGTTCGGTTTCCGAGAGAAAAATTATGTCCGTTCCGTTCCTGTTTTCGTTCCGTTAAAAATAGCAGTTTTTGGTTCAGTTCCGGGTAATTCGTTTTTTAATTTTTTAAAACTTTTCATTTTTGAATTAAAAATTGATTTTCTAACATAATTTAGGAGACGTTATCTATTTTCAATATTACAACATACGAGTATAACTACTCTCAGGGCCGTGCCGTGCTATAATGCAAAGAGGCAACCGCATCAGGCGGCACCTTAAAGAGGTGGCATAAGCAGCTAAGTCAACATTTAATTTGAGCCAATAAATAATTAAAAATTATTACACATCGCTTTTCCATATCGGTCTATGTTAACGATGGGCAAATGCGGCTCTGAGCGCTGCATGCGACTCTTCGTTAAGTTGAGAGCTCCTCTCGTTGAAATTTTAATATTCCTTTATTAATTTAGAACTTTTTTTATAACTCTTGATTATCAGATATTTATGAAAAAGGAAAAAAATTAAAAAAAGAGTTTGATAGTTTTTTCATAAATGTTGAGTTTTTTCTCGAAATTTTAATGTTTGTTTTCTCAAAATTCTGCGTTTACATTTTAAAATTCTTATCATTTTCTACACTAACCCAGAAATTTCAAAGAAGAATCGACATCTGAACAATGTCTTTAAAATTTTTGAGACCAAAAATAAACAAAGTTAAAAAAATTATTAGAAATTTAGAGCAAAAGTCGAGATCCTGAAAATAAGTTACACCTTTCAAAAAATGTCTAAACTTTGAGAATCATCGAAAATTTGCAAAAACGGTTGGAATGTTTGATAAAAGTCAAAATTATGAAAAGGAACCCAATTTATGAAGTCAACATTTTGAAAAAATAAAAAAATGGCAGACTTACCGAGAAAAAAATTTTAAAATTTGTAGAGAAATATGACAGCTTGAAAAGTATCCAAATTTTGAGAAAAAAATTTTAAAATTCTGAAAAAAATTAAATTTTGAAAAATTCAAAATTTTAAAAATTAAAAATTTTCACAAAAAGTAAATATTTTCATAAGGTCAAAAGTTTCTAAAAAAATAAAATTTTTCAAAAATCAAAATCTTCAAGTAAAGCAGAAACTGAGAGAATAAATCAAATTTTTGAATATCGTTCGAAATTTCAAAAAAACTGAAAATTACCAAGAGCGTAAAATTTTTAATAAAATCAAAAATCTCAGCACAGACGAAATTCCCCTAAAAAGTACACTAGGAAAATAAACATTAAAAAAAACTCAAATCCCAACAAAGGTCAAAATTTGGAAATATTTTAATTTAAAAAAAAATCGAAATTGAAAAAAAATCTTTACTAAATTTTTTTAAAAGTAGAATTTTCTAAAAAGTCATTGAAAAAAGTAAAAACAGATTTTGAGTAGAACTTTTCAAAGAAGTACCCAAAAAATACAAGTAAAAATTTTCAATAAAATCGAAATTTCCGAAAGTAAAATTTTTCAAAAATTAAAATTCTCTAAAGTTGAAATTGAAGATCAAAATTTTTAAAATAATCAGAAATTTGAGAAAAAGTCATATTTAAAAAGTGGAAATTTTGAAAAACTGAAATTTGAAATTTTCAATGGAAGTGTAAACATTTTCAAAAAAATTAAAATATTCAAATCAGTTTTTAAAAAATTGAATTTCAAAAACATCGAATTAAAAGTTAAAATATTCAAAAAGGCACAATTTCGAAATTTGAAATTTCGAAAAGAGTTGATATTTCGAAAAAACCGAAAAATTTTAAATAAATAGGAATATTTCAAAAAGGTGACCATTTTCAAAAACAGTAGAAATTTTGAAAAAAGACTGAATCTTCAAAGAAATGAAAATATTTAAAAAAGTCGCAATTTTCAGAAAAGTCAAACTTTCGAGTGAAAGTCAATATTTTCAAAAAAAAAGTAGGATTTTGCAAAAAAAGGCCAAGTCTTTTAAATAAGGTGGAAAATTGAAAAAAAAAAAAGATCAACACTTTTTAAAAAGTAAACGTTTTGAAAAATCGATATTTTTAAAGGTCAATATTTTTAAAAAAGTTAAAATATTCAAAAGGGTAAAATTTTGAAAAAAAAAATCAAAACTTCAAAAGGTCAAAAATTCGAGTCGAAATTTTTAAAAAGCTGAGATTTTTAAAAAAGCCGGATTTTTTAAAAACGAAATGGTAAAAGTAAAAATTTCGAGGAAAAGCCGAAATAATGAAATACTCAAAATTTTCAAAATAAAAACCCATTATGAAGTGAAAATCTTTAAAAAAATTAAAATTTAAAAAGTACTTCAATTTCGAAAAATAAAGTGGAAGTGACCAAAGATTCTGTTTTTTCTTAAGCACCAATTTTAAAAAGTTGCAAGTTCATAATTTTCAAAAATAAAAATCCATGATATTCAAAAAAAGTCGAAATTTCGAGGAAAGGTCGAAATTCTGAGAAAAAAATTCAGATAAAAACAGAGAAATTTTTAAACAGGTCGAGATTGTCGATTAAAAAATCATACATTTACAAAAAGAGAGGAATTTGATGATTTGAGGAAAGGAGTGGAACCTTTCCTCAAATCATCCAGGCAAGAATTGAGAATTGCATACAAACATGGATTTGGTTTTAGTCAAATTTCAACGACAAGCGATGCTAGTAATGCATAAATAAAAAATCTTAACATTTAGGGAATACAAATAACAAAGGCCTGCTTAAAAAATTTCGGGAAAAGTCTATATGTTGCTATCAAAATCAAAATTTTAGATAAAGATATAAAAACTAAAAGTGTTAACTTTTATTTCAAGGAAAAGTTTAAATTTTAATTAAAAATAACCTCCTAATAATTTTTGCGAATGATAGACAAAATTAAATTAAAAAGTATTTCGTGATTTTTTTTTGAAAAAAATTGTATTTTACGTTTTCACTTTTTATTATTTTCCTAATTTTAGGAATAAAATTGTTTGAAAAAAATCTAAATTTAAAAGCTATTGTCGAATCTTTGAGAAAAAGTCAAAATTTCAAATTCAAAGTCAGAATTTGAGAAAAAAAGCCAAATTTGAAAATACTCCAAAGAGGTCAAAATTTCGACATAGACTTTGATATTTTGTGTTAAACGATATTACAAAAATTAAATATTTTAATCAAAATTTTGAAATAATTGCTACATATGTGTTGACAGTTCTGCTTTAATCTTGCGCTTAACTTTTCATTGATCATTGAACTCAAAATCGAAGGTTATTTTGTTTGTTTTAAATAAAAAAAATTAAGGGGCGACTATTTCTAAGAGTTGCATCATAATGATAAAATTTACCGCACGGCCTTGATTCCTCTGATCTTGCTTAAAATTTAAAGAATATGTTCTCAATTTTTCGAGTTTCAAAATTTGAAGCTGAAACTCTGAATTCTGAGTTCATTTTAAGTTCAAACTTCAAGAATTTTGTAAAAAAAATAAATCGGAATATTCGGGCTTAAAAAATTCTAATTGAAACTCGAAATTTTCATAAAATCTTAAATTATTTACCCAAGAATTGAAAACTTGAATATGAAGGATTTGGCGATTGAATTAGAAAATTTGAAAAACCTTTTTTCATAATTTTGGTATTCTATCGAAGTTTTGAATTTGCCTCGTTTTTTCTAAAAAAAATTGATTTTTACTCTTTCACTTTGTTTTCTACAACTGGAGTAAAAGGACTAAATTAAAAAAATGAAAATTTCAAGTTTTAAATTTAGATGCTGAGGAAACAAAGTTTTGAAAAAAAGAATTTGAAATTTATTTAAAAGAGTTTTCAAAATTTCTACACAAATATTTAATTTTTTTCTGGAAATGTTGCGGAAAACTTAAAAATGTCCAGAAAAAGTAAAATTTTTCGGTAAGTTTTTGCTAATGGATTTAGGTTTCTTCGATAATTTATGTTTTTGTTCCTTTGAAGTTCTAAATTTAAACTTGTACATTTTCGGAATATTCGTTTAAAATTTTCAAATTAAAATTCGAAATTTTCATAAAAATCTTAAATTATTTATCCAAGAATTGAAAACTTGAATATGAAGGATTTTGCGATTGAATTAGAAAATTTGAAAAACTTTTTTTCATAATTTTGATATTCTATCGAAGATTTGAATTTGCCTCGTTTTTTCTAAAAAAAAATTGATTTTTACTCTTTAACTTTGTTTTCTACAACTGGAGTAAAAAGACTAAATTTAAAAAATGAAAATTTCAAGTTTTAAATTTAGATCCTGAGGAAACAATCAAAGTTTAAAAAAGAAGAATTTGAAATTTATTTAAAAGGGTTTTCAAAATTTCTACACAAATATTTAATTTTTTTCTGGAAATGTTGCGGAAAACTTAAAAATATCCAGAAAAAGTAACATTTTTCGGTAAGTTTTTGCTAATGGATTTAGGTTTCTTCGATAATTTATGTGTTTGTTCCTTTGAAGTTCTAAATTTAAACTTGTACATTTTCGGAATATTCGTTTAAAATTTTCACATTAAAATTCGAAATTTTCATAAAAATCTTAAATTATTTACCCAAGAGTTGAAAACTTGTAGAATATGAGACATTTGGAGATTAAATTAGAAAATTTGAAAGACTTTTTTTTCATAATTTTAATTTTCTAGCAAAGTTTTGACTTGACCCGTTTTTTTTTGAAAAAAAAAAATGATTTTTTACACTTTGACTTTGTTTTCTAGAACTTTGGAGTAATTAAAAAAAGAAAATTTCAAGTTCTGAATTTAGATTTTAAAGAAACAACCAAATTTTCGAAAAAAAGGAGTTCTCAAAATTTCTACACAAATATTCTATTTTTTTTTTCTAGAAATGTTTCTGAAAACTTTAAAGTTTCCATAAAAAGTAAAATTTTTCAGAAATAGGCATTGCCCTTTGCGACTGGATTGAACTTAAAAAAAATAATGAATTTATATTTTTTCGATAATTTAATGTTTTTCTTTGGAAGTTTTAAATTTAAACTTGTACATTCTTTTTCTGAAATTTTGACTTTAAACAAAATTTAGCCTTTTTCTAGCAAGTTTTGTAATAAGCCAACCTATTCCTTTTCCCGACATATTGAATTTATTCTTTAAATATAAGCATATTTCTCTAAATTACGACCATAGAAAGGTTTTACCCCTTTACCACATTGGCATTTAAACAAATAATTACGCGACTTTCGCCAGCAGAACTGGCAGAACCGCCAGAGGTAAAACCTTCTATGGACTTAATCACAAGGTAGGGTGTTTAGTTCAGTACTTTAGTCGAAATTACGAATTGAAACTCAAACTTAAAGAAATTCAAAATTATAAATTTAAACTTGGAATTTTGTTAAAAGAAATCGAATATTCGACTCTTTGATCAAAACATCAAAATTTCCAGTTCCGGAACCTGAAGTTTTATTCACAAATTTAGTTTATTTTTCCTCAAAATTCAGTTTTTTTTCTAAAAATGTTAACTTTTTTTCTTGAAATTTGAACACCTTTTCGGGATTTTGAATTAAAATTCAAATAAGAAATAATAAATTTTAAATTAAAACTAGAACTTTTTTGCATTTGAAATATAATTTTTTTTTAGCAGAAATTCGAAATTTTTACTGTGAAAGTAAATTTTAAGAGTAAAAATGAAAAACTTTTTAAAAATGTAAATTGCATTTCTAAACTCAAATTTTCTATAAAAAAATGCAAAATTTCAGTTTTAAAGACAACATTTTTGAAAACAATCAAGCTGTAGCTAAAAAGTTTGTGAAGGAACTTAAAATTTTGAGAAAATAATATAAAAATCAATTATTCTTCATATAAAAATTGATTATTGACACAAAAGTTCAGGGTGCCACAGGACGAGCTTTCGACGAGGAGGAGTATCTTGAAAATAATTAATATTTTAATTTTGGCTTCTAAATTCAAAACAATCTGAAAAAACAAATCGCAGTTTCGAGGCTTAAGTCGAAATAGTTAAGAAAAACGTGAAAGTTTTCAGAATGTAAATAACTATTTCAGGGTAAACAAAACAACATAAAAAATTGGAAGTTTAAATTAGACATTTTCCAACATGTCGCCATTTCAAATTTACTCGCAACATTTCGCCCTTAATTTCAAGATCCCAGGTTTACATTGGAATATAATGTTGTAATTTCTCTTCAAATTTTAAATGAAATTCTTAATTTCAAAAATTCGAAATAGGTAAGTTGCAGCATAAATTTTGAGAAAAAACTCAAATCCTGCAATTTTGGGAAGTTTTAGGAAGTCGGCAACGTAAAAAATTTGGGATTTCGAGAAAAAATTGAAACATTGCAATTAAAGTGAAATTTGCAGAAAAAGATTCAAGAAAAATGGAAATTTTGACTTATAATTTCAAAAAACTGGTGACGTCAAATTATGAAATTTAAAATAACTATTTTAGCGTAAACAAAACCACCTAAGAATTTGGGAGTTTAAATTAAACATTTTCTAACATGTCACCATTTCAAGTCCTCCCTCAATTTTCAAATTTCAAAGCAAAAGATTCAAGATAAACAGAAATTTTGACTTTTAACTTCAAAAAATGGGGACGTCAAATTATGAAAGGAAAAATAACTAATTTAGTGTAAACAAAACCACCTAAAAAATTGGGAGTTTAAATTAGATATTTTCTAACATGTCACCATTTCAAATTCACTTGCTGAATTTCAAGATCCTGGCTTTAAATTGGAATATATGTATGTCATTTTTCTTTAAATTTTCAGAAAAATACTCAAATCCTGGTATTTTGGGGGGTTTTAGGAAGTCGACATCGTAAAAAATTTAACATTTCGAACATTTGGAACATTAAAGAGAACTTTGAAGAAAAAAATAAATTCATAAAAAATCAAAATTTTGACTAATTTCAAAAAATAGAGACATCAAATTATGAAAGAAAAAATAAGCATTTTAGCGTAAAAACCCACTTAAAAAATTGGAGGCTTAAATTAGACATTTTCTAACATGTCACCACTTAAAATTTGCTTTCAAAATGTTGCCCCCAATTTAAAGATCCCGGTTTTAAATTGGAATATAATGTTGCAATTTTTCTTAAATTTTGACTGGAATTCCAAATTTCTGGGAAAAATTCGAAATAGGGAGGTTTGAGCGAAAATTTTGAGAAAAAAATGAAATCCTGGAATTTTGGGAAGTTTTAACAAGCCGGCGTCGTAAAAGACTTGGGATTTCGTGAAAAAATTGTAACATTAAAATTAAAGTGAAATTTGAAGGAAAGAATTCAAGAAAAATCAAACTTTTGACTAATAACTTCAAAAAATAGGAATATTCAGATTATGAAAGGAGAAATCGAAGTTTAAGGAAAGAAGTAAATTTGCAGTTTTTTGGAAAACAGTTGAAATTTACAGAAAAATTCAAATTGGCAAAAGAAAATTGCAAGGAAAGTTGTGTTTTCTAGACTACTTTAGTCCAAAACAACATAGCCTAAAATTTTTATTTTAAACTCGAAATTTTAGGGAAAAAAATGAAATATTTCGAGTAAGTCCAAATTTCAAGAAAAACCCGAAAATCTTGTAAATAATATTCGAGTTATAAAACTTAAAATTTCAATTGGGCTCGAAAATTTGAGAATCAAATTAATATTTTCTTTTTAAGATGAAGGTTGCATGAATTTGTGTAAGATTTAGAAAAGGAAATCGAAATTTAAAAAAATATCCTTAACTTTAAGGTAAAGTACTAATTACTTTAGCGAACCTTAAAAAAGCATTATTTTTTCCGGTTGTCGTTCCGGCAAAATAACGGTTTCTTCGATTTCCGGTTTTCGGTTCAGTTCAGGTTCGAAGCCCTGAAAGAAACGCAATTTAAACTTGAAATGTTTAAACCTTACCGAAAGATTTTGACTTTTAGAGTCGAAATTCCTAAGTTATTTACGAAATTTCTGTTTTGTTTTAATATTTTGACTTTAATTTTGAAAGTTGTATTTTCATCTCCAAGTTCCTGGAAAAAAATATCCTTAAGCCTATCTCTCTTTGTATAAGCTTAAATTGGCAATTTTCATTTATTTATTTTTCAACTATTTTAACTCGTATAGTGAGCTTTCTATGATATTAAAATCGAAACTTAAACTTTTTCAAACCATCTGATTTTTAAAACCTTTTTTGTAAATTTCGATTAGATCATTTTTTCAAAAAATTTCGCTTTTACCACCAAAAGCATAGATTTAGAATAATTTTTTTTTATTGATAACGCTTGTGAAAAGTTTAGGAAGAGTGGAGTTAAACTGGAGATTGTGGGAAAACAGTTAACACTCGAGGAAAAAATTGGCGCTTTTCTAGAAATTTCTCACAAACTCACAGGAAAAATCGAGTTTTCGAAAGAAAAAAACACGTACAAGGTTCTAAATTGGAAATTTCGGAAAAGTTTAAAAATTCAGAGGTCTCTCGAAAAAGATGACATTTAGAGTAAAAATTCAAACTTTTAGGGAAAAAGTTTAAAAATTGCCAGTTTAAACTCGGAACTCTTAACAATTCGACTATAAACTCCGAAACTCCGAATTTATTTGTTTGTTTATTTGTTTCTTTGTTCGTTCTTTCGTACTTTCGTTCTTTCGTTCGTTCTTTCGTTCTTTCGTTCTTTCGTTCTTTCGTTCTTTCGTTCTTTCGTTATTTCGTTATTTCGTTCTTTCGTTCCTTCGTTCCTTCGTTCTTTCGTTCTTTCGTTCCTTCGTTCCTTCGTTCCTTCGTTCTTTCGTTCTTTCGTTCCTTCGTTCTTTCGTTCTTTCGTTCTTCTTTCGTTCTTTCGTTCTTTCGTTCTTTCGTTCTTTCGTTCTTTCGTTCTTTCGTTCTTTCGTTCTTTCGTTCTTTCGTTCTTTCGTTCTTTCGTTCTTTCGTTCTTTCGTTCTTTCGTTCTTTCGTTCTTTCGTTCTTTCGTTCTTTCGTTCTTTCGTTCTTTCGTTCCTTCGTTCTTTCGTTCCTTCGTTCTTTCGTTCTTTCGTTCTTTCGTTCCTTCGTTCCTTCGTTCTTTCGTTCTTTCGTTCCTTCGTTCTTTCGTTCTTTCGTTCTTTCGTTCCTTCGTTCTTTCGTTCTTTCGTTCCTTCGTTCCTTCGTTCTTTCGTTCCTTCGTTCTTTCGTTCTTTCGTTCTTTCGTTCTTTCGTTCTTTCGTTCTTTCGTTCTTTCGTTCTTTCGTTCTTTCGTTCTTTCGTTCTTTCGTTCTTTCGTTCTTTCGTTCTTTCGTTCTTTCGTTCTTTCGTTCTTTCGTTCTTTCGTTCTTTCGTTCTTTCGTTCTTTCGTTCTTTCGTTCTTCGTTCTTTCGTTCTTTCGTTCTTTCGTTCTTTCGTTCTTTCGTTCTTTCGTTCTTTCGTTCTTTCGTTCTTTCGTTCTTTCGTTCTTTCGTTCTTTCGTTCTTTCGTTCTTTCGTTCTTTCTTTTTTTCTTTCGTTCGTTCTTCATTCGTTCGTTAATTTTAAATATTATTTTTCGATACTATCAAAACTAACATCAGTTTACTCAAGGTCATTTTTTAGCATTTTCAAATAACTTATCTCCCTGTATAAAAAATAAACAAATTAACGTCATTTTCAGTGATTTAAAATTAAGTAGGAGTCTTTATAAAGAATGAATTTTGTTCGTAAATCCACAAAAAAACCTTCTTCAGTACTCTCTTTTGGGACAGACTGTATATGTATACTTTACAGGGTGTCTAAAAATGGGTAACCGATTTATAGCTCGATTTGTAGCTTTGATGTCGAAATTTTAACGCGGCCCTCACAATTTATGTAATGAAGCTAAAAATTTGAGTTAAAGCTCGACTTTAAATTCAACATTTCAACATTTTCTTCTTAAAGTCAAAATTTCGAGAATCACAAATTTCTACAAATATTTTTTGCAATTGTTGAAATTTATTGCAAAACATTCAAGAAATTTGAAATAATCTTATATTTTTTAAGGTCTAAATAGAGTCAATTTTGAAGTTAAAGTAATAAATCATAAAACATATTAACAATAAATGTAACAATAAATATTATTCAAAGGAATTAAAGTCAAAAATTTGGAAAAAGTTAACTGTAACTTGAATCGTTGTTATAATTTGGGAATTATATTTGAGGTTTAAAAAGAAATTGCAATTTAAGGTTTAAATTTAAAATCACTACTTTTTTTCCTTTTCGCAATTAATGTTGAAATTTTGAAGCAGAAAACGGATTTTGACTTCATCTCAAAATGACTAAAATGAATCACATATGCGGTAACGATGTACAATGTTAATATTGTTAACTATTGCCAGTTGCAGAACGGTTACAAAACGCGGAAAGAAAATGAACAAACAAAAGTAAAATAAAATTAAATTTAAATGATTGTTTATGAACGAAATATTTGATCAAAATAAACGCCCTTCTCTGCTCTTTACATACTCTTTTATAAAAGAAAAGTAATAGGTTAAAAGCAATAGTTTAAATGTACCTTATGTAAGGTGTTCAATTGAAAAAATCATCAAGTGTGCTTGATTGATTGCTATTGGTTGATCTGCCAAGTGTCACTTTGACGTCTTATTTGTGCAAAGAAGTTAGAATTTTCTAAGGCAAAAGAAATACTTGAGAAGGCTATTTTTCAATCAATGAGATATACAAATTCATAAAATAATGAGTCGCTTTAAGATCTTCGAATAATTTTATATAAAATCGCGGAGGTTTTTCATCAGTATTTATGATAGTAGTTCATTAGTATTAAAACGTCGCAGTTGTCAATCACTGTTAACCAATGTTGCCATATATTAAAAGGTAAAATTTCATAGAACGCAAGTTAAAATTAACCTATTTTCACAAAAATTACCGTACGTTATTTTATTACCTGTTACCTGTCTTAAAAATTTCTTAAGTGGCTTAACACGGTTACTCACATGTTAATACATACACTTACAAAACTAAAAAAAATGTATTTAGTTTTTTAAATAAAAAATTCAAAGGGGTAGAGAAGACATCGAAAAAAAAATTGTTTAGAAATATCGAGTTTTAAATCCAAATTTCCATTTTAAGGTAGTACTGTCGGTTTTAGAATTACCGTTTAGAATTTAATGAAATTCAACATATTGGTAGATTAAAGCAAGATAATGATCCAGTTAAATTTTTGAAGAGCTACAGAGAAACCACTAAAAAATTATTGATATTTTAAATTTCACACTTTTAACATTAAGCCTAATGGGAAACCAGACATTTTATACTATTTTACAAAAGATATCGTCCAAATTTCAGTAAAAAGGGAGAAAACAATAAAAAAGAACACATAAAATATTTTAGGTACGTGAAAGTATAACTTTAGAGCGTGTGATAGAAGTAATTGGGGAAGAAATAGCAAAAATTTATTTTTGATCCTACTTTTTCAGTAACTTGTTAGATGTGGCAACGTCGTTTCAGTAAAAACAATTCTGTGACCCTACGTGGTTGTTTACTTCATATATGTAATACTTCTATATGGTGTGTTTTGTACCTTCGATTGTGTTCAAAAGGCGCGATGGATATATATGCTTGTCTTTTTGGACGACAGAATTTATTAACCAATCCCGGTTCTCGTCAGTTATCTTTGTTGTCATTCATTTATTAGTGTTCCCGCCCATCTTGTCATCTGTTCCCGCTATAAATGAATGAATGCTTGTCCTCCAAAGAGTACGACATATACTTTTATCTCACCTTTTTGACAACACATTTTGGAGTGGCGATTATACACAACACGCCATGTAGAAGTATTACATATATGGTTTACTTAGGTTTTAAGGTTATGTGACAAACTTTGCAGGACTGCCCGTTAATTAATTTGCTAAGTTAACCTACTGGAACCTGTTTTCGAATGTTTTTTTTATAATTCTGTTACTTTTCCAATGAAATATTTCTTTATTGTTACTGAATAATTTTGACTATGACATTGTTCAGCCGTATCCAAATTTCTCTGTCTTTTATTCCAACGCAACGTTGTCTAGTCTAAATACGACGTTAATGAAACGAAACAATGTATACTTTTGATGTGTTTTTGACCCTTGCAATATCGACAGTACTACCCTAATTACGAAATTTTGACTTTTTCTTCTCCAAATCCAGAGATTGAAATCAAAATTTCGACTTTAAACTCGACATTTCGACTTTAAACTCGAAATCTCGACTCTAAATTCAAGAGTTTCGACTTTTTTTTTTGAAATTCCGAGGTAAGAGGTCGAAATGTCAAGAAAGAAGCTGAAATTTCGAGTTTAAAGTCGAAATTTCAAGATTAAAGTCCAAATGTCGAGTTTGAACTCGAAATTTTGACTTTTTTCTCAAAAATTCGAATTTTATCTTAAAGTTTCAAAAAAATAATGAAATTTTGGTTATTTAAAATTGAAATTACTGAACGCACCCTACTACCAACTGTCGATATTGAATTGTAAGAGCTGTGGAGGGGCGCCACTGTCGTCTGTCTAATCTAATCATACAATATAGAAACTTCAAGTTTAATCTCGAAATTTCGAAAAAGAAGTCGAAATATTGAAGAAAAAGTCGAAATTTCGAGAAAAAAGCCGAAATTTCGAAATTAAAGTCGAAACTTCCACTTTAATCTCGTAATTTCGAGAAAAAAGTCAAAATTTTGTGAATGAAGTCGAATTTTCGAGATTAAATCCGAAATTTTGACTTTAACTTCAAACTTTTGAGAAAAAAGTCGAAATTTCGAGATTAAAGTTGAAATTTTAGCGAAAAAGTTGAAATCTCGAGATTAAAGTCGAAATTTCACGAAAAGAAGCCAACATTTCGAAGCTAATGTCGAAATGTCTTCTTAAATCTCGTAATTTCGATAAAAAATCGAAATTTCGACTTAAAACTTGACATTTTTAATTTTTTTTATAAATCAAGATTTTTCTACGCCTTTGTAAAAAACAAAAATACATAAATAAAAAGCAAAGCGGAAGATAAATATTAGTCTCGGATTTTTCTAGTTATGAATAGGTAATTTAAATATAAAAATTAATGTTTAAAATCGAACAAAAAATTTAAAAATGTGAAAATTAAACTACAATCTTTCTGTTTATCACGAGATGGCACGGCGCACATTTTTCACTTGGTTGTAAATTGTGGAACTGTGTGTAAAATAATATTGACGAATTACTTAACAAACTCGTTATTAAAAAGTAAAACGTAAATTACCGCATTTCTTGATACAGTACTAATATCTGTACTGTACAGCGCACTTCTGTCAGTATGGCCGTACATCTACGGTAATTACCGCACGTATGGCAATACCGCTGATAACCTAGTGAAGACATACGTTAAAAATATATGAAATTTCCACACCCAACTTGATGACTTTTTCAATTGAACACCCGATAGTTTGAAAAATTATAGTCCATTTCAGACAAATCTGCATCAGAGTATGCACTGAACTTATTTTGTAGTGGTAACAGCAAGAACTAGTAATTAAAAATGTAGTGGCAGCGCAGTGATACTTGTTAACGATGTTCTGTGTTGTTAAAATCCTAACCTAAATATATTTAAATATTCGATTTATTTATTTATATGTTTTTATTAAGAAAGATTTTGATTGTATTTTATGTGAATTTCTGCTGAAAATTATAAATTGTTAATAGTACAAATAAAAGCAATATGGAAAACTTTTAGTCCGATTATTTCTACCAAACAACTCCCTACGTATAGGCAACACATTAATCATCGAAATATTTAACAGCGTGAAGGCAGCGTTAGTTCTGATGATTTTTTTTAGTAATTTATCTAAAGGTTGATTTAATGCTTTACAGCCTACTCTTATGAATATTTATCTGAAATAAACTATAAATGTGTTTATTAATTTTATTTAACATTTCTTCGGCCCAGTTATTTAAATTTTTTATTGTATGTTGACAATATTCTAAAACAGTTTTTGAAATATGACTACTGTTTTAGAATATTGTCAACAAATAATAAAAAATGTTAATATTTCCAAACTGGGCCGAAGAAATGTTAAATAAAGTTAATAAACATAATGTTCCCGGTCTATAAGAGTTCACCATGAAGTATAAATGTGTTCATTTAGTATGAAAAATTTTTCTTTTTAAAGTCGAAAATATTCAAATACTTGCCCAAAATTTCGCGACTGTGTTTTTATGAACATCATTTGAGGTCCGGACGAAATCGGTATAATTTATGTGAAAATGTGAGGCGAGTTCTAAATATTTGGCGGATATATGATCGCAATATTCAGACGGTGTCGCTTTATTCAGAGAAGCAGCCAGTTGAATTTTAGAACCATGCTCATCTGTGCCGGTTGAAAATTTAACTGAAGCACCATTACTTAACAACTGTTGCCATCTAGCCGCTGCGTCCGCAATTAACGAACTGTATAGGTGACCAATGTGGGGATCTGTAAACACATAAATAACAACTGTGCTCTGTGTTCTTAAAATAGATCATATGAGCCACTTGGAAATTTAAGGTTAACTTACTTGCGTTAACGTAATAAATTGGTGTGGTAACAAAATAATTTGATTTTGTTTGGCTGCTAAGCTGTCTTTTTAAAACACTCCACTTCAACCTCATGCTATTAGGTTTATATACACTTTTTCATCAACAAATTAAGGTAATTAGGATTTAAAATAGGCGTCATAGAATTTCACTGCGATGCGAATGTGTGATCATTAGAACTACTAACGCAAAATATCAGGAATTTCACCTAAATGTTGGACAGTGGCGTAGCGTAGATTCAGTTTAAAAAATACTCTGCACCTTAGTTATCTTGACGGTTTTTTGTTACATTATATTACATGAATTACGAGTTTTTGGAAAATCTTGAATTTCTTCTCATAATTCGAGTTTAAACCTCAAATTTTTAATTTCTTCCTCTAAAATTATTTTAATTGAAAACACGAAATGAAAATTTTGATAGTTTTTAAAAATGTTGACCCTGATCCTAAAATTTCGACTCGACTCATTTTAAACTTAAATTCGACATATGTGTACCTTTTACTGGAAATTACAATTTAAAATTTAGTATTTTGAAATAACTGTCATTTCTTCTTATTTGGACTGTTTTTCAAAATTCAGCGCTTACATTTTAGTTAAAATTTAAGTACATATATTTTTTCTTAAGTTTTTAAGGTTTCAAATTATGCTTCCAAAATTTAAAGTTAAAACTGATCTTGAATTCATTATAAATTTCAAAGATTTCTCAAGATTTGATTATTTTCCCAAAATTTCAAATTTGAAGTTTCGGCTCAGTGAAAGTTTTGGACGATTTTGGTCTACTATCACTTGATGACTACTTATGAGCAGATTGAATTAAAAGAAGAAAGAAAATCAGACATATATTTTAAGACTATACAAGCTGTTAGTTTATAAAATATATCACAATACCTATACTTAATACATTAAATAAAACTACCTATCCTAAAATGTGGACACTAAGATGTTTTTACTATAAGAACCGAAGTGTAAACATTTAAATTTTCGCAGGGTATGTTTAATTAAGTTTCTGATGTACATCTCGTTTTAACGAAATTGCTATTCCTAAAAGTCTTATGTATGGTCCACTTACATCAAAACTTAACCTATTTGTAAAGCTCGAAAAACTATTTAAAAAATGCCAACACAATAAAAACTTGTTACACACGTAAAATCTCCAACGACTTGTTATAACATATAGCTATCCAATCAGGTTGAGTGGCTCCCCACTGAATCTGATTAACTTCACCCTCGGCGGCAGTATATGCAAGAATCGGATCTTCAATAGCTCTAGGCATTTGCTGAATATCCCAAATGAGCGCCTGATGATCATCACCGGCAGTACATATGTGGCAACTGGAATGTGGGGCCCAAGCTATACCATTGACGCAAGCACGATGATTATTCAATCTGGCTACAGGAGTACATGGTACCCTTACATCTAATATGATAACTTCACAAGCATCCATCGCAATAGTTGCCAAATAATTCGGATCCTGCTTATTCCATGCTAACCTCAAGAGCGGGGTATGTGACGGATCCTCGTAGATAATCGTAGGAATGTTCCAAATGCCTCAAATCGAACATTCTAACTGACCCATCGGCGCCCACTGAAGCGAACATGTCCCTGCCGCCACCAGCTCTCGAAAACGCGATATCATACACCTCCTTATCGTGTGCTATCAATTGGGTTTTGACATGACCAGAAACTAAGTTAACTCGGCCCATAATTTGCCCTGTTTCCAAGCCCCAAATGGTACATGTCGTGTCAATGGAAGAAGTTCCGACGAGGTTAGGGTCCACCTCGTTCCAATCGAAGCTGGTCAAAGGGGCGCAAAAATCCGAGTTTTTGTTGTTATTTAAAACACACTCCAACCTGGTGTCGGGTTCGGCGGCGCGCCACACACGTAAGTAGTCTCCACTAAAAAAGATTTTTTTTATTAATATCATATAGGAATATTATTGACAAAAAACTAGCTTCCCAAACCCGTATTTAAGAGATAATCGCGCGTATTTTGAAAGAGAAGCTGAAGGCCTTTTTTTTAGTCACCAATTTACGTTAGCGACTGTAATTGAACTATTATTTGGAGATGAAAACCTTTTTTTTGGTCATCAAATGTTCGAAATTCTTTCTTTTTTAACAATATCCAGTAAAACCAGTTTTTTATATACCAATCTCCCGTAAATTCGAAAGTTGCATATGGTAACCTCGGCCCAAAATCAACCGAAATCTCGGGCACTCAAACTACAAATTTCAATTCTTAACTCGGAGTTTTTGATAAAAAAAAATCAAATTCGGGATCTGACACGAAATTTCAATTTTCAAGTTTAAATTTTATAAGCAACTTTCAAGTTTAAACTAAAAACTGAAAAGTGGAAATTATGTGAAAAAGTTCGAAATTTAAAATTTATTCAAAAGTCGAAATTTAAAAAAAAAAGTCGAATTCTTCAAAAAAAATGTCAAAAATTTCAGACGAAATTTCAAAAAAATCGGGAAATGCTGAAGAAAAAAAAACGAAAAAGTGAGCAAAGTTATAACTGAGAAAAGTTGAAATTTTCATACACCCTCTATAAACGAAAAAAAAATCAAACCCCCTGAACCCCCTTACCAGGTTTAACTGTATTTTATACATAGCTGGACAAATTACTTTCAAAAAGAAATCATTACACTCCACATTGCTGTTTCAGAAAAAGGAATGAAATTACTTCAAATTACATTACCACTCGTTAAAAAGTAATTCAATTATCCATTACTCAGAAAAAGGAATTAATTACATTTTCAATTTCTTGGAAGTCTAACAATATAATGATAACACCGTAGAATTTTTTTCTAGACAGAATTTTTTTAAACATTACATTTTTAATAAACTTATAGAGAATTGGACATTTATATCGACTTTAAGATCAAAATATTTGACTTTTTCTTGAAAATGAAAAATAAGAAGTTAAAGAATTTTTTTTTTAATTTTTTGACAAACTGAAATTGCAAAAAGGAAAATATAATATTGTGGTTTAAAGATCAAATTTTGAAATTAAAATTTCAAGATTAATTTTAAAATGTTTCCCAAAATTCCTTATATAATTTTCAATGTTTACTTTAAAATTCAATTTTTTCTAAAAACGTCGACTTTTTTTCAAGATTTCGTTTTAGCCTGAAAACTCTTATTTTCTGTAATTTTTTTGAGTTTAAAGGTCGAAATTTAGTTTTCTCTAAAATATTTCACTTTTTTGTTACAAAATATTGATTTCAATTTAAAAATATCGACTTTTTCTGTTCATATACGATTTTATACAGCTACAGTTTCTCAAAGTTTTGAATTTTCTTGAACTTTTTAGCCAAAACTGGAAAGTTTTTATCTTTGTTTTCCTAAGATTTCGACTTTGAATAGGAAATTTGAATTTTTTCTGAAAATATTGTTGCTATATTAAAAATTTCAATTTTTCTCATAGAAAATTTGAGACTTGAAATTTGGACTCTTTTAAAAAATCTTAACTTTTTTCCATTAAAATTTAGACGCTTTCCTTGAGATTTCGAATTAAAACACGAAATAAAAAACTTGAAGTTTAAATTAAAATTCGAAATTTTGATTAATTAAAATAAAAATTTTAAATTTTTGCTTAAAATATCTGCTTCAAAATTTCGAACTTTAACTTGAAATTTCATTTTTTATTTCATGTTTTAATTCGAAATCTCAAGAAAAAATTCTAAATTTCAACAGAAAAAAGGTTAACATTTTTAAAAGGAGTCCAAATTTCAAGTCTGTCACAATTTATCAAAAAAAAACTAGCTAAGAATAATAAAAAACATTTAAAATTTGGATTTAATCTCACAATCTGACTTCTTCCAAAAATTTTAAACTTTCAAGCAAAAAGTAAAATTGTCGATGTTTTCAAAATTCCAGAACTAATTTTATAGTCGTCTGTTCTTCAGCTCGAGTTTAAATTCGAAATATCAAGAAAAAGTTCAAATTTGGATACTGAAGTCAAAGTTTAGAGAAAAAGAAATCATAATTTGTAGAAAGGGCGCAAGTTACGAAGATGAAGGCAAAATTTTCGACAAAAATCTAAACAATATAATGTTTAAATCAGAAATGTTAAGAAACTAAACCTCGAAAAGGAAAATTAAAAATCTCTCTCCAAAATTCGACTTTTTCTGGAGATTTTGTGGTTTAGGGCGAAATTTCGAAAAAAGGAAATTATTCGGATTTAAAATCAAGTTTTTAAAATCATTGGAAGAAATTTTTTTACGAAACGTTTGTCGAAATTTTGGCTGTTTTCTTGAAAATACCATGTTGCACTTTAAAATATTTATTAAAAGTCTAAAGTCTATGTGGAAATTTCGGGAGAAAAAATTAAAATTCTAAATTTATATAATTCTCGAGACGAAATGAAAACATCGAAATAAAAAGCAAAATTACTCAAGAAAACTTCTTTAAAAATGTCAATTTTAATCTTTAAATTTGAAATATTCAGAAATCTTCAATTTTTGAGTAAAACAGAATTTTTTTTACCTAATTTCAAAGTTTTTCTCGGAATTTTGATATCTTTCTCAAAATTTCGTCTTAAAACTCTTTTTTCATTTTTATAAATTTCAGGTTTTCCCAAAGTTCAATTTTTTCTTAAAATGTGGAGTTTAAAGTTGCAATTTTTAAATTCATGAAAATAGACGAAATTTTAAACAAACAATAATTAAGATATCGATAAATCCTTAATTTATTTAAGAAATCTCCAACACATCGCGTTTAAACCTGAAATATTGGCATTCTTTTCGAATTTAAATGTGGAATCTCAAAAAACTTTAAAAACTTTCTCTAAATATACTAAAATTTAAGCAAATTCTCTGGTTAAAAGGGAGAAAAAAAAAATGTCAAAGGGTTTAAAATCCAAATTTCGTAATAAATTTAAAGGCTCAAAAGTAAGCTGAAAATTTTAGGAATTTATTAATTAATATATAAATTGTAAGTTTTTTTTCGAAATAAGTTTTTTCTTAATGCTCAGAATTTAAACTGGAAGTTTGCACTTAAAACTGGTAATCTAGGATATTTTTAGTAAATGGTTGATGAATATTTTGACTTTAGCCCCAAATTTCGAATTCAAACTAAAAATGTTGATCTTACTCCGAGATTACATGTTAAACTCAATTTTTTTATGTATCTTTAAAGTTTTTCTCGAAATTTGGACTCTTCTCTCAAAATTCCACATTTAAAGTAAAACCAGAGTTTTCTTAACTCCAGAAAGGTTTTATTACAACTTTCTATTTTTTCTCGAAATTTGAATTATAAAATCGAAATGTTGAATTAACCTTGAATTCATTTTGTAGATTTTGAGATGTTCTCAAAATTTAAAATTTACATAAGCTTAAATTTTGAAATTTAGATTTTATTTTGATAATCTCTTCAATTGGAACTCAAAATGTTTCATTTTTAT
The DNA here is from genome assembly GCA_028583605.1 of Dastarcus helophoroides. Taxonomy (NCBI): domain Eukaryota; kingdom Metazoa; phylum Arthropoda; class Insecta; order Coleoptera; family Bothrideridae; genus Dastarcus; species Dastarcus helophoroides. The sequence goes on from CM053332.1 coordinate 37,150,418, forward strand.
TCCAATATTGTGACTTTAAAATAAATATCAACCTTTTTCTGGAAATTTATCCTTTCAATTTGGATTAATCGCGAGTGAATCTGTAAAATGAAGTAAAATTTTCTTCATTTTAGGCAAGTAATATTCCGCATTATTTCAATTTTATTTCTATTTAAAGCAGAATAATTGAAAATGGTTTGGTTTTTAACATGAAAAACTAATAAGTACAATTTTTTAAATAACCTGGTCACTCTTTAAAGAGGGGTATTTTTTATAGAGTAAGGCGCTTTAAGTTTTCTGTAAAGGGGCCTATTGCTCTCTAGCTGAGCTATTGACATAACTGGCGTTATCCAGTAATGAAGTGCTGTTACTGCACTATGATAAATGTAAAGTGCTATAACTGTTTCTGATTTATTCCAGTTCAAATGCCCAAAGCAAGATTAACCTAAAATCATCCCTCGTTGTACAATTACTTTTAGTAATTTAATTCCTTTATAATGTCGTTTAATACAGGTAATTACTATTTGTAATTAATTCCTTTATATGAGGAATGTTCTATTACTTTTCAATAAATTATACAAATCAAAGCAATGCAATTCCAATTCCTTTTCTTAAAAATAGAATTAAATTAGTAATGCATTACATTTTGTCATGATTACTGCCCAGCTCTGATTTTATATTTCAAACTTCGACTTTTTTTGGAAATGTTTACTTTTTTTCATATTCCAGTTTTTTCTCCATTTAAACTTTTTTTTCTGATAATGTCGAATTTTTTTAACTCACTGTCCGTTTTTAAAAAATGTGTTAAAAACTTTTTGTTTATAATTTTGAACACATATCTCGACATTTTCTAAATAGTTTAACTTTTTTGGAAAATTTCAACTTTTGTTAAAAATGTCAGTATTGCTCAAAATTTAGGAAAATTTCGCCTTTTTAAAACTTTCGATATTTCAAAATTTCCGCTTCTTTCCAAAATTTTCACTTTTCTCAAAATTTTACTTTTTCTTAAAAGCTAAGACTTATTTTAAAAATTTCGATCCTCAAAATTTTCATTTTTTTTTTTAAATTACCATTTTTTGAAAGATTTGTCTTTTTCTCGAAATAATAATTTTTTCCGGAAATTTTGACTTTTTCTGACAAATTCTTATCTTTTGAAAACTTTGACTGTACTTGAATAATTCGCTTTTTGCATTTTGCGACTTAATTGCTTATTTTGGCATTTTTTTATTACATAAATTAGAAGTTTTTGGAAAATATTGAATTTCTTCTCATAATTCTGAGTTTAAACCTCAAATTTTTAATTGTTTCCTCTAAAGCAATGGTTTCCAACCTTTTTGTACTTGCGCCCCCCTTTAAAAAAAAATTGTTGCGCCCCCTTAATTTTTCTAACAATCTAATTTCATAAGTACTCAACTGATATTATAATTTATTTAATGGGCTACAAAACAATATACCATATATATATTTTGGTTTGTATTCAAAAAAGATATTTTGGAAACAGCTGCATGCCCCCCTTGCAACAGTCTCGCGCCCCCCTAGGGGGCGCGCCCCTAAGGTTGGAAACCACTGCTCTAAAGTTTCAATTAAAAACACCTTATTTTGCAAAAATTTTGAATTTATTTGAATAATTCGAAATTTTTTTTGGAACATTTCAAATTTTTGAATAAATTTCGGCGTTTTCAAAAATCTTTATTTTTTGGAAATTTGGACATTTTAACCAAAATTATCATTTATTTTTCAAAATTACGAATTTATCTGGAAAATATTGACTTAATTTGAAAATTTTTATCCTCAAAAATGACCAATCTTTAAAATTAATTTTGTTTTAATTTTGACAAATCGAAAATATTTCATTTCCAAAAGATTCGTTTTTCAAAATTGAAAATGTCCACCTATGTTCAATCTTTTGACTATTTGCACGAACTTTTTAATTTTTATGCAAGAAGAATGCAACCTAGACTACAAATTCATGCAGCCATCCAGGCGTGTATAGTGAATCATAGGTAACTGAACTACCAACAGTTGAAACACTGCCACCTAGCGAAGCGGTTGCTCTCTAGGAGAGTTCCCAGAAGACAAGGATTCTATAATGCACAGACAGCATTCGAGTTGGATATACCAAACCGACGAGATCTAACAAGATCGAAACCGGTATTTGGTTTCCAAACTTCGAATCTAATAAATGTTCAAACCTATTGGTCTGTGCATTATAGAATCCTTTTTAATTTTTGTTTTAAATTTCAAATTTTTGTCAAAATTTCAAATTTTTGTCAAAATTTCAAATTTTTTTCAAAATTTCATCTTTTTCTCAAAATTTTATCTTTTTTTCGAAATGTTGACTCTTTTTGAAACTCTTACCGTCTTCGAAAATTTCTATCTTTTTTAAATATTTTAACTTTTGGAAAATTTCATTATTTTTGAAACTTTCGATTTTCTTTTTAAAAACAAATTTTTACCAATTTAAAATTTAGAAAACGCGAATTCTGTTAAGAATTTCGACCTATTGTCAAAATATTTATTTCTTCTTTTTTTTCAAAAGAGAAATCTTAAATTTTGATTTCAAAACTCCAACTTTTTGCAAAATTTTATTTTTTGATTTTTTTTTATTTTAACATTTGGAAAATGTCAATATTTTTTAGAAGTTTCAATGTTTTTGGAAATTTGGACTTTTTTTAAATTTGAAATTTTAAAAAAGTGAATTTCTTCAAAATTTCGTATTTTCTTCTATTTCGGCCTTTTATTACAATTTTCACCTTTTTTGAAAACATGGACTTTTTTGATTTTTATTTTACAAATGTCCACACCTCATTTCAAAATTTTATTTTATTTGAAAATAATTAATACTTTTCAAAATTTTTAGTTCTTTTGAAAATTTCGAATTTTTATCAGGATGTTGACTATTTCTCAAAATTAGAACTTTTTGAATATTAACTGTATTGTTTTAAATTTCGACTTTTTGAGTATTTCTACTTTTTTTGAAATTTCGACTTTTCTCAAAATTACGATTTTTTGAAAATTCAACATCTTTGAAAACTTCGATATTTGAAACTTTCGACATTTCAAATTCCCGCTTCTATCCAAAATTTTCACTTTTCTCAAAATGTTCACTTCTCTCAAAATTTTAAATTTTTCTCAAAAATTGGGTTTATTTTGTTAACTTCGACTCTCCAAAATTGTGATTTTTTCGAAATATTCATTTATTTTTGGAAATTTTGGCTTTTCCTTTTCTGCTTCTTTTGAATGTTTCGACACTTTTTAAAAATTCTGACGTTTTAAATAACTCGAATATTTGAAAATTTCAAAGTTTTCATCTTTAAAATTCGAAGATTTTCAATTTTTCTCGAGAATTTTACTTATTTTGAAAATTTGGATTCTCAAAAATCTCGCCTTTCTTTAAGCTTGACTATTTCTCAAAATTACGTCTTTCTGAAAAATAACTGAAAAATATGTTAAGTACATTCGGTTCATACTGAACGATTCAAATTTTCCGCAAAATGCTGCACATTCGCTACACTGGTACGTGGCAAAACATGTTAAGTGACAATTTTTACTCAAATTTTCAACTTTTCTCAAAATTACGATTTTTGAAAATTCGACATCTTTGAAAGTTTCTACTGTTTGAAACTTTCGACATTTCAAATTTCAGTTTCTTTCCAAAATTTTCTCGTTTCCCGAAATTTTAAATTTTTTTCAAAATGTTGAACTATTTATCAAAAATTTGATTTATTTTGGTAATTTCGACTCTGCAAATTGTGATATTTTTCGAAATTTTGATTTAGTTTTTGGAAATGTTGTCTCTGCTTCTACTTCTGGATGTTTAGACACTTTTTAAAAATTCGGACTTTTTAAATAACTCGACTTTTTGAAAATTTCAAAATTTTAGACTTCAAAATTCGAAGTTTTCGAAAATTTCAATTTTTTTTTTAATTTCGCATATTCTGAAAATTTGGATTCTCAAAAATTTCGCCTCTTTTTTTTAGAGTCTGACTATTTCTCAAAATTACAACTTTCTGAAAAATAATTAAATTTTTTAATTTCGACATTGAACTTGACATTCAACTTTTTTTTGAAAATTCCAACTTTTCTCAAAATTACAATTTTTTGAAAATTCAACATCTAAATATTGCAGAAGATCGGTAATAATATTGAAATATTTTCGGGGCGCCTCTGTAGACTGACGACGGCTCCCCGCGGTGCATCGGCACACGATTTGGGAACCACTAGTCTATAAATCAAATTTTTTCTCTATTTACATGTTTTTCTGGAGCTTTTTAGTTTGAACTTAAAATGTGTACCTTTTGTCCAAGATTTTAACTTTCAATTTTTTTAGGAACGGCGACATGTTTTTCTAGAAATTTCCATTTTAGTCTTAAAATAAACAAGAAATTTGGAATGTCAAAATTCAATTTATTCTCAAAATTTCACGGTAAAACTCCTTTTTTTAATAAATTTTCAGTTTTATGAGAAACTATTTTTTTTTTGCTGACAATGTTGAGTATTTTCCAGAAATTTTAACTTTTTTTCCAAATTCAATATCTAGTTTTTTAAAACTGAAACTTTATAATCAACATTTTTACGTTTTTTAGGACAAATGATAAATTAAATTATAAATAAAATAATGAAAAAAATATTATTAATTATTTAGTAACTTTGTCAAATTATTTGTCTTGTCAAGGCATTTGCAATTTAACTTGAGAACTTCATCGAGGTTTTGTTGACAGAGTATTACTATGTTTTAAACTGTTTGATAAATTACTTACATAATATTTTAATTATTTCTCCATACTTTTCAAAAAATTGTACTGTTTTAATTCCTATACACTGAAATCTCTCTTAAGCGGACACCTTTGGGACTGCCAAAATTGTTTGCCTAATAGAGATGTCCTTTCATGAGAGATTGTAACCAAATTTTGTTTAATTATTGATTTCGACTTTTTCCTCCAAATCATCAGAAATTGTATACTTTCGACTTCTGCATAACCAGCAGGAATTAAGTCATTACCATCTTCTAATATTAAGTTAGTATTGATGTTAATAAATTTTTCCAAATCAAAACCATAGTGTACTGCTTGAGAAATCAATAGTTTTGGACTTAAAAAAGTGTCTGCTTAATAGAGTTGTCTATTCATTGAAGGTGTCCATTAAGGAAAGCTTCACAGTAGTTTCAAAATTTTTCTCCAGCATAGTGAATTCCTTTCATAATTATCTAGTTCACTTAATATTTGATAAAGCTAAAGATTTAATCCTGAATTTCAATTCTTTAAAAATAGAAGCTTCTAGATTTCACTTTAATTTTGAACATAATTTTCAAATTTAAAAAGAACCTAAGGTAATCTAGGAAAAATTTCAACATTTCGAGAAAAATCCAAGAAAACATTCAAAATTTCTAAAATAATTAAATCATAAACGTTTCAATGCTCAATGCTTCTCTCAAAATTTCAATATTAATCTGAAATCCTAAGAAAAATCTTCAAATTCGAAATGTTGAGGTTTTGTTAATATTTTGAGAAAACTTTTAAAACGCCAAAAGTTGGGCCCCTTAGACTAATTACATCACTGATCGCAAACCCTTATACCATTAAAACATGAAAGAAAAAGGATAATACTAACCTTGTCGCAAGTAAATCCGGAAATACTCCTTTACTGTCGGGTATCCACATAATTTTTGTCGTTGGATATGGATGGTCAAACGTACTTTTGGCGGAAAATTCGCTACAGTCTTCATCGAGAGATACTATTTGAACCTTATTATTATATTCTTCGACAAAACTACCCAAAGCTAATCTGAACCTCTTATCCGGCCTTACAGACCAGTTCATGCTGTATAAAGGCCATGGGGCAACATATTTGTAAATTTCTTTACGTTTGCCGGGCACACCGGAGTGAGCCATCTGAGAATTAATTTGGAAACTTGGTAAAATAAGAGTCATTAAGGAAAGCCCTACCTTTGAGTGTTTACGTATGGAGGACAATTTTACTTTCTTATAAACTTCAGCATATTTTTGCCATAATTATCCACCTTAATTTAAGTTTACTTTAACCAATAATTCATTGTATTATTTATTTATAAATATTTCATATGAAAAGTTAGGAAGTTTATATGTCAAATGTCAAAAAGTTGTAGTAGTTCAAACGCCCTACTGTTTTAAACAGTAGCGTCTCGTAAATGATAGGGAATTTATAAGAGACTTACAGGAAAAGACTATTTAGCGTTGACTGCTTCAATCAACGTATATAGCAGTGTTGCCAACCCGAAAATATCAATTTCTGCCACGCCGAACATAAAATTCTTCTATTGAACCCCCTAACCAGCTAACCCACCTTTGAATCTTTTATAACATGATTGTTACACATATGGTACGCGCGGCGGATCTCCTCCCTTACGACACAACGGTAGACAAATGTACCGTTTGATTACCATACCAACGGAAAGAAGTTCATTGTCAATCAAGTGAGACATTTGTCTGTCTGGATTTGCAGAATGAAAGTAACTGCCTAACAAAAATAAAATATACAATTTATAGCTTGAGAGAAAAGAACGGCGCTACGTTAATTGGGTTTATGTTAATTTTACAGATACTGAAATATTCAAATTAGGTATACATGCATATAATGTCTAAACTATTAATTTAAAAAACCTTCCGTCTACATGCTACTAGCATCAAAAATCTGCTACTGTAGCAGAATTCTGCCACAGTTGGCTGTACTGGTATACATATAGTAAGTAGAAGAAAGAAGAAGTGTGTTTGTAGCGCCGCGAAGTCGCGTTAAAGGAACTAAAATAGCTTTCCCCTCGATCTTTTTCTCACTTTTTTTCACTTCATTTAAAATATGACAGTTGACGTATATTCTTTATTGTTTACTATTTACTATTGCAAATTTACATTGCGGTTTTAGTGTAATAAAATAATTATTAACGTTTATTATAAGCATATTACAGATAAGTAACTGATCAAAAATATGAAATTGAAGTAAAAAAACCAGAATTGTGGTAGTGTGGAGTACACTAAAATGAAGTCCATGGCTAACTAAACTCAATTTGTTGTTTCACACTGTCTTAAATATAAATTGCTATAAAATTCATTTTCTGCTCATCAACTCTTACAAATTTTAGAAGTTGCAAAAGCGTGAGATGACGCCCCTTAACTCGAGTAAACTGTTGCATACCTAATTGCAACAACCTACATAATATTAACTTGGAAGCAAACAAAAAGGTAAATATCTTTTGAAAATTTCCATGCAAACCTAAACTTATGCTTCTCGTGAATATGCAAAATTGATTAATTTTTCCAAGAGTTAGCTTCATTGTTGCTCACAGCAAACACCTGCACTTTGTAATGTATCAATCACATTTCAGAAGCAATATATTTTAAATTTATAGGACGCATTACCAAGTACAAAAATAAATTGCAACCTACAGCTTCTACTATATCAAAATAATTTACACAGAAGAACATACAAATAATTGTGGTGTTGAATTCATATATTAAATCCCATAATTAATATTGGTTTTCTTAAGACAAAGCATATGAATCATTTGAAGCATGAGCATTATGTTAATTTTTTTATAGCTTTCGTGTTGTGTCTTCGTCATTTTTTGTTTACATGTACATATTTGTTAAACTAAAATATTGTCTGTTTCAGAAGTCAGGAGTGCTAATATATTTCTGTGTTAATGTACTTCATAACTAATTTTCATTTTGTTGACTTTCTAAAAAAGGATCTACTTTATAATTACTTCATTATTGTTGTTTATATTTTGTAAATAAAAACTCTGGGAACATATATTTTTCTTATTTTAATCCTTACACGTGGAAATATAAATTATACTGATATTAGTCCCAAAGTATTGCATTAAAATTTGTATTTTATAGTGTCTCGGTGCATCATAAATTACAAATTTTAATGTAATTTCTTAAAGTACTGAACTAACATGGTTTTTTTTTTTAATAAGGCCTAAAAGAATATTTTGCCACATTAGTAAAGGGTGATAATTCGCACAATGGCAATTACTGATGTGGTAAAAATCATTTTAAATTTAAAATCTTTTGATACATTAAATATTTGAAAGGTGACAAGATTTGTATTTCAATAGTGTATAAATTACTTTTCCATTGTTTATATTTATTTGAGTTTGTGTTTAGTTTTTTTTAATAAATTATTTACAATTAAGACAGCGCGGTAAAAACGTAAACGGCTTGCATGCATGCCAACGTCCAATTGCGCATCAAGTTTGGTAAGAAACCAAATAAATTAGGGTGGCAGTTCTGCGATCACAAGCAATTTATAATATAGTCTTTGAATGGCACGTGCAGACTCATCACGAGATGCCTAAAGCCTACCAGCCTCAATCAATTATATATGCTGGCCGGGATCGCACCACCGCAAAGGAGGAGGGAAACCATAGCCATGGCCAAACGAAGCACAGACATGCGACACTCACTCCATCGACACTCGCCCGCCAATGGCCAGGCTAAAATCTAGGCGAAGGTTTTATGCGGTCTACACAGCCTCTGATGTCCACTAAAGCTTCAACCAAAGAGGAGAAATGGAAACGAATAGAGGGAAGCAGCACCCCAGGCTGGAACCCAAAGAAAAAGCTCCCTGCGGGATCAGAATTAGAATGGTGTACTTGGAAGTCGAAAGATGCAAAAACTACCTCCTAAGGTGAGGCTATGCGGAAGAAGATGCTTGCGTATGCGGAGAGCCTCAGACAATGGAACACCTGTTCTGCCTATCCTTGCAGGTTCCATGCACCATCCGGGACCTGTGAAATGAGCAACGAGAATGCCGTCACGTGCGCCAGTCACTGGAGTGATATATGAAGGCATATAAGAACGTGATTAAATAAAATTTTGTAATTTCGACAGTTTCTTCGTATGTGCTTTTTTTAAACTTTTGTTCTCTCCGTGTTTGTAGTATTGCTTTACGCGCATAGAAATATAATAAAACATTCCTTTTGAAAGGATTGAATTTCTATGCACTTTACAGAGAAAATTGTCTAAATTAATTGTTTCATTTGAAAATAATTCGTCTAAACTTGCTTCGAAAAAATCTATAGACTTAATGTGTTTTGTTAAAATTTTCTCTACATTCTGAAAAATAATAAAAATATACTTCCTTGGATGATTAAGCCCACCTCTTGACTTTATATTCGTAAATTCTGTAGCTTGCAACATCTCAGCTGACTCAGGAAATGTGCTAAACAACGTTTCTCTACAAATAGGGCATTTCGTCGATTTGTAGAGTTTATTACAGATAAACCCACTTAAAAAATATATTATACAATCTGTAATAATTATTGTCCCCTAAAGGTAAATTAAACAGATCATCTAGCACCATATCCTCTTTTTCTTCATCTTCCATATTTTTATAGAACTTTAATTTTATCTCCAATCTTATTTAAATGGGATTCTATGCCTTCTTCGTCGTTTTTGTTTAAAAATATGACTTTAGATTGATTTGCGGATAAATCTTCTGTGCTTACGTCCACGCATCTAACACTAAACAATTTCCGAATGCAGGTGGTTTTAAAAGTTTGTACTCCGAAAGCATTCTATATAATTGCTAAATGAGGTCGTTAGCGCCACATGCCTGTCGAATAATTTCAAAAAATCTCTGAAATTATTATTAAAACATTTGTAAAACAAGATACCTGTTTTAAAATTAAATAAAGTCACGATAAAAACCAAATCTTGAAAAAAAACTTATATGTAGAATATAATATTATAGAGTACCGAGCTTTTGTTATAATCAACCTTGAAACAATAAATAGTATATTATGAAAAATGATATCTACAAAAATAACCTGTTCTATAAATATTCTACATAAATTTGATTAGTAATATATCATAAAACGGCTATTAATTACAAACGCAAAATAGCTCAAACAAGACGCAAAGGCGCAAATTGTTTCTTCTAATAGATCCCTCCACATTTCATACCCACCTCAAGAGGATCTTGTTTCATTTTATTGGTTAATACACAGACAAATTTAAGCTCTGATAACAAATAATTTGAAAGTTTAATTGTTGAAAGAAGAGAGACTCCTAGACATTTAACAGTATTGTTGGTGAAAAATTTATCTTTAGATATTTTTCCTTCGTCTAGCATTTTTTCCTAAGAATCCAGCCAATCAAAATTATTTTTTATTTACTTCAAAATTTTTGCTTATAGGCCGAATTTCTTCAGCATAATGTCTGCGATTTTCAAGCATCAAACCGGTCATTCATTCTTTGAGTGAAAAGTACAGTAGTATCTGCTTCATTTAAAACTGGAAAATATTTTTTATACGTATCTAATCCTTTGGTAACACTGTTGCTAAAAATCTGAAAAAGTTTGTTAGCTTTTAAATTTAACTCTCATCTTCTGCAAATTCGTTGGGTTAATGAGAGCAGCCTCCGTGATTTTTGACCATATTCGTAAATTAGCAGGGTTATTTGTAACTTTCACATTTAATTCAAACATATTTTTGTAAACATTTCATTTGACATTACCCTCAGGAGTCTAAAATGAACAAAACGAACTCATTTTGCTCACCGAAAGTATTGTTTTTTTAAAACCCCATTTGAACCGTCATGAATTGTTTTATTTATATGGTTTTTTAAATCACCTGAGATGCCAAACTCAGACCACAGACCACAAGGATATTTTTGTTATCAAAAATATCCTTGACATCCATTGTTCCTATCTTTCAACAAAGTTGCGTTCCTACTTTTGCGGGTTTTTTCGCATTTAGTGAATTTTTGAATTCTTTGACGCAACGAGCTGAAGTAGATTTTTTGAAAAAAATTCACATTGTTTACCATCGCCCATAATGAAGCTAGATTTTTGATGTCGCCAAACACCTAAAACATAATCTCTGTAGGCTTTGGAAAAATTGACTGGTACATTTTTAAAATTTAATCCACCATAACAAATAAAAAGATTGTTAAAATTAACATTTCTTCAAGATCTTGATGAGAAGTGACCATTTTAGTGTTTAACAAAGCTTTGTTGTGTACTTCACGTTCAAAAATGAAGTACTTTACATTGCTATCTGCATCTACGATAACTTTCTTGCTGAGAACCGTTCCCCTTTTTTTCCGTATATACCATTTCTGTTATACAAATTTGATTATAACCGTTGTTTAAAAGAAAATGGATTTCCCACGAAGAAGAAGGCAACTTCAGATAGGTAGTTTTATTAAAAAGATTCTTGAAATCTTGCTGAAAACCATTTGAAACGCTTAAGCTGATATCGGCGGCTAAAAAATATTGCAACAATATAGATGTACACATAATTACTGTATGTAGGATGACAATTTGAAATATCTCTTAGACACAAAAAAACAGTATCAAGAAATCTGAAATACATATCGGGGGATTGAAGGGGGAACCAAAATAAAAAACTTCTTGACTCACCCCGCCTCCCCGTTAGAGGATAGCCACCACAACTTATTATTTTTTTAATATGAACCTACCTTGTTTTATAGTTTTAAAGCAACATCTTAAATCGTGCGGTTAGTTTTTGGGATATCGATGTTTAAAGCAAGCAACATTTTTGAAAAGTAATAAACATTCTGGCATTTGGCTTTCTCGACGAGTGCTTGAAATCATCCGTCGAGAAAACCAAAGGTGTTTTTTGACTCACTCCCCTCTCCTCTTAGGGGCCCTATTAATTTTTATAAAATGACAACCCACCCCGTGTGATACCTGGGGGAAACATTTATCTACTTCTGCGCGCATGTATTGAAAAATAAAAAAACCTTTCCAACAAAATGTCACACGGTGTGGGTTATTTTTTAGAAAAATTAATAGGGGCGGTTAGCTTTTAAGGGAGGGTGAGTCAAAAAACACATTCTTTGATTTCCCGATGTATATTTAAGATTTTTATGACCGAATTTGTTGTCTAACAGATAGTTAAAATTACTAATTTCCAAAAATATTGCCAATTTTAAACATCGATATCTCATCGTACGATTTAATATTTTGCTATAAGATTGTAAAGAGAAATCAACGAGCTTTCCAAGGATGTGCCACACAAGATAGGTTCGTATTAAAAAAAAATAAGTTGGGGAAACTACCCCCGAAGGGGGAAGGCGGAATTAGTCAAAAACACTTCATTTTGGTTCCCCCTCCAATCTCCAGATATGTATTTCATTTCTTCCTGATAGTATCTTTTGTTTAAGAGATATTCCCGATCGCTACTTTTCAAATTGTTACCTTGTATAGATTATATCTTTATTACCCTTAAATAATTATAATTAATTATAGTATAATTATTGCAATATATAGACCATAGTTATATCACATTTAAATAATTGAAGAAACCTATGTTAGCTTACGATTTTGGTAAGCTAATTTTTGTCGCTTAGCTATTTGAAGCTTTTTAACAATAATTTTTCGCTTTCGAATTACTTTGCTGAGATATTTAGGACAATCTGGAAATATAGTTGAAACTGCATCTTCCGACAGTCTTGGATATTTCAAAGAATACTAAAATTTATTCTATGGGCATAAGAATTTCATTTAATAGAAACTGGTTAAGTTTATTAATACGTACTCTCCAAAGTTCATAGTTCATTCCTCTTAAAACAAAATCTGTACTAAAATGTTTTTCGCAGACAAAAAACAAACAGCCGGTCATTTCGCGGGATTTTTCGCCTCCACACATCAACTTTGTCCTTAGTCACTTGAAACAACTACACTTTTTCATGACACCTTTTATTACCGCTGTTGCACATAAGCGCAAAGCACGTCTTGGTCATTTTATAATTAAAACATAAAACCGAAAAATTGCGAAACAATTGCCTTGAGTATTAACATCTGCACAAGAAAGCACTGCTTAATCTACTCAGGGCAGCCCTTCTACTATCTATCCTTCATATGGTGTTCTCTCTTCAATCGTGTCCGGTTTTAGTGCCACTTCTCGCAACAGTGAGATATAGCGGGTTACATTACCAGTTTTATATTATATCATGATAAATATTGATTATATGGATTTAAACTTGGGACAGTGAAATTTAAATTACGTTTAACAATCAAAATTTTAGGGAATAAATAACAAAAAAATGTTCCAAATTTATTTTAAAAAAATACCGATATAATGGATTTAAACTTGAGATATTAAGTCTAATTTGCGTTCACGATAAAAAAAATTAGCAAAAAAATAATTGAAAATAAAAAATAAACCCAATATAGAGTAAAAATTTTAAGAAAATACTTCAAATTTATTTTTAAAAAATCGATATTATGGATTTAAACTCGACAGATCGAAGTCTATAAATTTTGAGAAATGAAAATCAAATTTTTCAAAAAAAAAAACAAAATTGTAAATATTTAATCAAATTTTTATTATATTAATTAAAATAAAATTGCAAATTTAAATTTGAAATAGAATTTACAATTAAAATTTCAAACAGAAAAAAGTGTGAGTTAAATTTTAGGAAAAAAAAATTACCTACTTCAAAAATTACATGCAAATGCAAATATTACTTTGTTACGCCTCTTAAACTAAATTAAAAGGCAAGGTTACATTATTTAAATGATTGCAGTAGATAAATTAAAAAATAATTACTATTTAAACACTTTTATTAAATCCTGAAATACAAAATAGTCATTTAAAGATATTTCATATGCAAACTTTAAAATTTAAATACAAGCTTTAAAAAGATACATAAGAATTATAGATATAAGCTTATTGTTTATTTACTTTTTTTTTGATTTTTTTAACAAACAGAGAAAGTACTATTTTGAAAACTACAATTTTAAGGATCAACTTAATCAATTTGTACTTTCTTAAAGCCTTAAGTCTAATGCTAAAAATACACTCTGGAAGGAAATGAGAAAACTATTTACATTAAATTTGGACTTACACCCCACAAGTCCAACTTATCTTATTTTGTATTTTGCATTAATTGTTTACAGTAACTCTACAATTTACTTTTCTTAAAATAACTTATTTATATTACTTTTATAGCAAAATTGTAACAAGTGAATAAATGCTACAGACAAAGCAAATTATTATTTTAAAAAAAAACTCTGGAATAATTCTGAAGACATTTTAACGATTTGTACCTAAATGTTATAAATAAATCAGTGATGAAATTAAATTTTAAAACTAGTTACCTCATACTTTGAGTCTTCGAGTTCGTTTTACTGGAGCAGAAATGTTTTCCTCCTCTTTTGTTTTCTGGGGGGTTTTCCCTCCTTCAGATTTTTTCTTATCACGCGTTGTACGCGTAACTCTTGGCGAAATCCACTCTTTAGCTTCATATTTGGAGAAACCCTTCCTAGGCCTCAAACTTCTACCACTTTCTTTGGGCGCTTCTTCTTTCTTAGAAGTATCTACCTCACTTTTGAGAACTTTTTCATTTTTATTTTTTTTAGCTTTTAGCTTCTCATTTTCGTTATCATTACTTTCTTGGTCTTGTTGTTTAGGTGGCGGTTCCGAGTCGCTACTGGAAGTTTTCTTTGCTCTAATTTTTCGTTTAGGGGCTGTTTCCGGCTTTAGGAATTCGGTAGGTTCGGTGTCATTTGATTGGTCATTGTTCGATTGTATGCTAGTTGAAGAAGTGTCGTTTTTTCTTGAATTGTTCTTTGGTCTACCTCTCTTGGGTATTTCCATCGCTTCAAGGTTTTCTACCTGCGGCGTGTTTTTCCTGTATCGGGTTCTGACAAAAGTCTGAGTAACTTTCCCTTCAGCTTCATCCACAGAATCCGTTTGTTCAAGTTCGTTAATATCCTCTGTAGTTTGTTGAACAATTTTTCTCCTCGATCTAGTCACCTTGATGTTTTTGGTGATTGCAGTTTTAGGTGGACTAAGTGTTTCTTCAGCTTCATCCACAGAATTAACTTCGTTTGAAGCTTTACTTCTTGATTTTGGCATCTTGGCCTTTTTGGTGGTTGTAGTTTTAGATGGACTAACTTTCTCTTCAGCTTCATTCCCGGACTCAGTTTGTTCAACTTCTTTAATATCATCTGGAGCATGTTGAACAATTTTTCTTCTTAATCTAGTTACCTTGGTTTTTTTGGTAGTTGCAGTTTCAGTCGCGTTAATTATGGAGTCTGATTGCTCAGTGTCTGAAAGGTTGCTCTTGCCTCTAATTTTGGGGTTGGCTGCCGCTTTCTTGGTTTTTTTGGCCGAACTGTTGGGTTCCTCACGGTTTTTAATTTCTTCCGAAACTTCGCTCGATTCGTTCACAGCAACCTTCCTTCTTCGAGATCTAGTATTTTTCATTTCGGTTTTACTTGTGGAATGTATGTTGTTCATAGGAGAATCAAGCAATATTTCGACATTATTTTTCTTAATTTGTCTTCGCGATCTCGTTTTGGGTAATGATACTACCGGACTTTTGTATTCATCAGTAGCGGAATCTTCCTCACTTGCTTTGCCGTATATTTGTGCATCTCCAACGTTTTCAGTTTCTTGTTCTCTCTTTCCTTTGGATATCCTTATTTCTTTCGAATTCTTGTTCCCTCTTGCGCTTCTGGAATTAATCGGGGTTGGAACGTTTTCTTTGCCTCGTTTGTGTTTCAATGGTGTTTCCTTCATTTTCTTTAACATATTTTCCTGCACCAAGTTTGCCTGTTCGTCCAACCATTTTTGAACACGGGGACTAGTTACTGGAAGATTACCCAAACTCTTCCGGTTTGATGCCTTTTCGAATTTATGAGGAGAAAGACTTTTTGCTTTGTACGTTCTAAGAGGTTTTGCTCCCAACAAAGTATCGAATAATTTATTAGTATCTGACGAATCTGTTTCTTCCCTAGAAACTTGAACGTCATTCCTAGGAGTACCAAACAGCATATCTACTCCAGATACATCCAAATCGGTTCCACATTTTGTTTTTGGTGTTCTCAGTAATTTACGTACACCAGAGACGTTACCCAGATCGTTTACCGGACTTTTTTCAACGCGTGGCGAATAAAGTTTTCGTAAATTGGGCACCGATGATAAATCATTACTGGGGCTTTTAGTGGGCATCGGTGAGTACAAACGACGTAAATTCGGTATTGACCTCAGATCATTTTTAGGAGAGTTCTGAACTCGAGGAGTGCCCAGCAAACCTTTCACTCCAGATACATTACTCAAGTCATTCTTGGGGCTGGAAGACTCGTACAAGCTCCTCAAGTTAGGCACAGACCTAAGATCGTTATGAGGCGATTTCTCCAGTCGCATTATTCGTTGTATCCCTGACACATTCATCAAATCGTTCTTGGGGCTCTTGGTGACTGGCGGCGAATAAAAACTTCTTAAATTCGGAACTGACGTCAGGTCGTTTCTAGGGGAATTTTGCACTCGAGGGCTCTGCATCAAACGTTTAACTCCGGCGACTTGAGTTAGATCGTTCTTTGGTGTTTTTTGAACTACCGGCGTCTTCATTAAACGTTTAACGCCGACAACCTCAGTCAAATCGTTATTGGGGTCCTTTACAACTCTCGGTGAAAACACGTTTCTCAAATTGGGTACAGAGGTCAGATCGTTCTTTGGAGACTTCCACACTCTGACGGTTTTTGCAGTTTTTCTTTGTTTGGGTGTCTTCATCAAACGTTTTACTCCTCTAACGTTAGTCAAGTCGTTCTTTGGCGACTTAACCACCTTAGGTGTTCGCATCAACCTCTTAAGACCCCTCACGTCGCTAAGGTCGTTTTTAGGAGATTTTGCCACCTTTGGAGTTCCTAGCAACTCTTTGATATCCTCGAGGTCAACTGTAACACTTTTAAATTTGGGCGTTCCTGACAATCTTTTTGTCCCACTTTTATCTTCGAATCGGGGATTTGTAAAAGAATCTTCAGAAAGCAGCGATTGACTGGTCACATATGCCTCAGTCGAAGAAATGGAAACGACAGAAGCAGTATCGCCGAGTTTCGATTTTTGATTGAAGCGTTTCCCACCGGAAAAATTACTGGACGAAGTCGACGTATTCAAAACTTCGTCACTGGAAAATATCTGAGATTTTCCATGTGTGTTATTCGCTGCTTTAGAACGAACGCTGTCGTTGGCTTTTATTGCACTCGCGTTAAAATTAATCAAATCGTCGGTGTTTCCCAACTCGGTGTTATCGTGGAAACTGTCGTAACCAAAAACTGAATCATTCGACGAAGAAATGTCGTTATCCTGCAAAACTTGCACTGACTTAGCGTCTTTATCAGAATACGTTTCGCTGTAGGTTAAGGATTTGTTTACAGATGCGTAGCGCGTTTCTGGCGATGAAACTATCGAATGTATCGTTCTGGGTGTGCTGGATTTCACCTTTGCAAGCTCTTGTATTTTTGGTGTGTTGAGAATTTTGCGCCTTAAAGAATTTCGTCGGGATTTTCGAGCAGAAGACACTGAAGATTTTATCGAGTTATCTGACGGCTCGTTCGAAGTGGAACTGGTTCCGGGAAATTCGGATGATCCCGAAGCGGATGAAATGATTCCGTAAGAACCTTGGGAGCTACGGCTCTCGATGGTTTTGTTACGAATATGCGACAGTCGTTTAGATTTTGGTTTCCAAGGTTCTGACTTCGGCGCGGTAATCAGTGGGCTGGTGGTCAAATTTTTGAAGCCTTTTGGAAGGACACTATTTTTAACTGGGGTTTCTTCAAATTCATCCAAATAAGAGCCAATTGATGCATCCGTATCCTGAAATAAACTCAGCTAGTAACATGTTTGTAAAAATAAGTCTCTTAATAATAATAACAGTCTAGTCTCTATCTGTATTTTGGGTTATATACCTTATTCCATACCCCTGATTAAGTTTTGTTTTGAGGATGGAAGGGGACTCGAATCAAAGGCGACATTAAAGTCAAAATTTTAGAAAAAATGTCGAAATCTTAAAAGAAAAGTAGCTAAAACTATTAATTAGGAAATTTTGTAAAATAATGCGAGATATTTAAAAACAAATTCAAATTTTCAAGTCTAAATCTTTTTGCCAAAAAAAAAAATTTTTAACGGAGAATCTTAAAAAATAGCCGAAACCTAATTCGAAAATTTAAAATTTTCAATAGTATCAACTTTAAAATAAAATAAAAATTGAAATTTTAAAATAGTCAAAAATTTTAAAAGTTGAAAAATTTTAGACAATTAGAAAAATATCAAAATTTTCAAATTTTTACAGTCTTGCTGATTTGAAACAAAAGCGAAATTATGAAAAAAAAATCAAAACCACTTAGAAATTTAAGAATATCAAGCAATTTTCACAATATTTTAAAATATTCTTAAAAAATGAAACTCAAAATAGTTCAAAAATTTTGATTAAAAAAATCCAAATTTTTAAAAAGGTTTAAAAAATTTATAAAAAGAAATTAAAATTTTCAAAAAGTCTAAATTTTTATCAGTCCCAATTTTCAAAAAGGGGCGAAATCTTGAAAGTCGAAATTTTGAAAAATGTGGACATTTTTGAAAAATGTGGACATTTTTGAAAAGGTGAAACTTAAAAAATAGCCGAAACTTATTCGAAAATTTAAAATTTTAAATAGTCGCAATTCTCAAAAAAAAAATTTCAAAAAGGTCGAAAATTTTGAAAGTTGAAATTTTGAAAAATGTTAAAATATTCTTAAAATTAAAATGTTCAAATAAAGCAAAAAATTTTGATAAATATTCCTAATTTTTAAAGAATAGGAATAATAATAATAATAACAATAATAATAAATGGTCGAAATTTTCAAAAAGGGGAAATTTTAAAAATTGTCTACAGTATAATAAAAACAAAATTTTCAGGAGTTCAAATTTTTGAAGTCTCGATAATTTTAACAACACGCGAAATTCTGAAAAAAAAAGTTTTTCAAAACAGGTTAAAAATTTGAGAAAATTGCGCAATTTTTTGTGATTAAAATTCAAATTTGGACAATTTATTTGTACATAAAATGCAAGTTTTTTTGGAAACTTGTTTCAAAACTTTGCACAATTTTAAAAATAGAAAGTTCTGTTACTAATTTTTTTAATTAAATTCAAGTGTTTTAGATTTTTTTTCAAAAAATGTAAATTTATAAAAGAAAAACTTTACCACTTTTAAAAAATAAAGCCAAAGTTATCAGAAGACGAATTAAAAAAAAAGTCAAATCTTAAAAAATTTTGAAATTTTCATAGAAAGTACAAATTTTCAACAGAAAATAAAGATTTCGAAAAAAAATTTCAAGTTTTAAAATGGTCGACATTTTCAATAATTTTGGGAATGTGAATAAAAGACGATTTTTTGGAAAACTATCGACATTTAAAATAAATTGCAGTTTTTAATTAAATTTTCAAAGAAGCCTAAATTTTTTAAATATTGAAGAAAACTCAAAATTATCAAAAAATTCGTAATAATCAAAAAAGTTGAAATTTTGAAAAGGTAAAATTATAAAAAAAGTCGAAATTTTCAATGGTTCAAGTTTAAAAAGAATTTTTTCTTGTAAGTCGAAGATTTAATTGGAAATATTAAAAAATAAGTATAAATAAAATTTTAAAAAAAGTTCAAACTTTTTTTAAAAAAAAGTTAAGTTTTCAAAAAGAGTCGAAGTTTTGAAAAAAACTTGAAGTTGTGAAATGAAGTCAAAATTTTACGAAGTATTAGTCCAAAATTTCAATAAAAGGTTTCAAGAAATGTCTGACTTAAAAAAAATCACAATTTTCAATGGATCGACACTTTGCAAAAAATGCAAAATTTTGAAAATATTTGAAATTAAAAAAATAGTCAAAATGTTTAAGTTTTCCAAAAATTTTAAATTTTGGAAAATGACTAAAATTTTGAAAAATTCGAACATTTGAAAAAGACCGAAATTTTCAACAAAGTGGGAATTAAAATAAAAAGTCGAAAATTTCAAAAAAGTGCAGATTTAGGAAAAGGTTAAAATTTTCAATAAAGAAAGTCGAAATTTGTTGACAAATCTTTCAAATTTCCAAAATACGTCAAAATTTTGCAAAAGAAGAAATTTTCAAAAAGAAAAGGACGAAATTTTTTAGTCGAAAATAAAAAAAATATCAAAATTTGCAAAAGATTTGAGAATTTTTATCAAATTTACAAAATAATTCGAAATTTTAAAAAAGTTTAAATTTTGAATAGCTGGAAAATTTGCACTCAACTTTTCAATAAAAACCAGAATGTCGAAACTGGAATATTGAAAACAAGTGAAAATTATCAGATAGATCGAGGTTTTCAAAAGTCGAAATATTGAGAAGTTAAAATTTTGGAAGAAGTTTAAATTTTCGGTAGTTAAAATTTTGAACATTTTTTTAGAAGTTGAAATTTTAGTATTCATGGTGAACTCTTATGGACAGGAAATATTAAAATATTAAAAATCATATCTTAAAAAAAACCCGAAATTTGTTGACAAAAGTTGACATTTTCAAAAAAGTTCGATAATTTTAATAATCGAAATTGTAAGAAAAGTCGAATTTATCAAAAAGTGAGAATTTTCAAGTCGAATTTTTTAAATTTTTCAATAAAAAACCAATTTGCTACATAAAAGTCAAAACCTTTGAAAAAGTCGAAATTTTCAAAAAATGCCAAAGCTTCGAAAAATAATCAAAAATAAAATAATAAAAAAAAAGCGAAAAAACCAGACTAAACAAAAAAAAATTTGAAAAAGAAGTCAAAATTTTGAGAAATCAAATTTTTGTATCAACATTTTTAAAAATTTGGAAAATAAATCAAAATCTTAGAGTCAAAATTCTGAAAGAGTTGAAATTTACAAATGAAGTTAAATTTGGAGAAAGTGAAAATTAAAAAAATTGGCAAATTGGAAATATGAAATTTTTAAAATACAAAGTCCAAATATTTAAAAGTCAAGATTTTCGATAACAATCGAAGTCAGATTAAAAAAAAAAAAATAGTTATTTTCAGAAAGTCAAAATCAGAAACAGCTGAAATTTGGAAAAAAAAATAGAATTTAGTCAAACTTTTAAAAAAACCTTGCAAAAAATTTTAATAACGTGGCGAGAATTTTCAAAAAAGGTCAACATTTTTAAAAATAAAGTCAAAAATGTGACAAAAAGTCAAATTTTACCAAAACCTTTAAAATACAAAGTAGCAAATTTTCAAAAAGGAAATTTTTTAACAAAAACAGAAATTATCATAAAAAATTTTCAAAAAAGAAAATCAAAACATACCCCAAACATCATTATTTTAAAGATAGAATTTTCTAAAAAAAAAAAGTAAAAACTTCGAAGAGTCGAAATTTTCCAAATTAAGTCAAAATATCCAAAAAAAAGTTGAAAATTGGGAGTCGAATGAGAAAATGTCGACATTCTGAAAAAATGTTATTTTAAAATGTCGAAATTTTCAAAATACATAACTCTACATTCCCAATAAAAATCGAATTCTTCAACAAAAAAAAGCGGAATTTCCAAAAAGGAATGTCTCTTCTTTTAAGTGGACGAAGACACGGTTAGTTAGTATATCAATATTTTAGGACAAAATAAATTTGAAAGTTTAAATTGAAAATCAAGATTTCAAAAAAAAGACCTATATGAATATAAAATTTCTGAAATTTCCAGTGTTCTTTATAAATTTCAACAATAATAGCCAAATTTTGATGTTAAACCTAAATATCAAACATTTTTTTTTTAAATATTGTTTTCCAAAACTCGATATGCGCTGAAATTCAAAATTACTAGAAAAAAATCCGAATTTTAAAGGTAGTCAACATTTTATGAAAGAGGCAGCACATTAACCTAGGAATTTTGAAAGTCAAAATTTCAAATGAAATACTCAAAATATCAATCTCAACACGACTGCCCTGTCAATTTTTTTTTTTACAATGACAAAGTAGTATGCATGTTTCTACAAAAATCTGGTTTCCACTTAAATGATTACGAAGACAATTTCTGGTGATGTCAAAGGACATTGGTTAAAAAACACTGCTCTAAATGACAAAAAAAAAAAAAAATTACCACTAAATCGTCGAAAGTTTCAAGTAGAGATGATTCAGTGGAAATTTTCTTCTGCCTCTTCGAACTCCTCTGTACACTCCCAGTCGATTCCCGATACCGCTTTACTCCTTTTTTCTCCACCAAAGCCTCCTCTTCAACAGAATCCGTAATACCACTCAACCGGGAACGACTGAATCGTTTCTTTGCTCATGGATTTCATAGCGGCTGGCGTTTTGAAACTGTCTTCCATACGATTTTCCGGCGTAACCGGAGTAATCTGCTCGACTATTGGGGCGTAAGGCAACGACTTGGACCTACGGCCTTTAATTGCCGACTTGGGAGTCGTCGTTTCCGCTTCTTCCTCGTCCAAGAGAATTTTGCTGTGTCGCGACCTTCGATGATCAGGGGTGACAACTGGAGTACTAATAATAGCAGATATATTATTTTCAGGAGTGATGAAGCTGTTTTCGTTTTGGAAGTCATGGTGGGATGCTGGAGTTATTTCTTCACTCGTATCTTGGGGGTGTTAACTTTGCTCGAAGTTGAAGGCTTTGGTGTTGATTTTGCGATTTTGTTTGTGTTCTACTCAGATTTGAACTGGTTGAAGCATTGGAAAGCATTATGTTGCGAGTAGATATTGGGGGTTTCGTTTGAACTTTATTTCCCAGGGAAAGTCTTCGTTGTTTTAACAATCCTGCTTTTTCAACGAGTTTGCATCAATTTAGACCTGCAAATTTAAGGCTTTATAACGAACAAGAAAATATAACGTATACTAACGTTGTTTTAGATCCCTGAATTACTCTTGGTAATTTACTGATGGGTGAACAAGGTTTTGAAATACTCTTTGGCGGGGGTTTTGAAATACTTTTGGGCGTCTTAGCAAGTATCGATTTTGGAGTAGCGTTTGATATTGTTGCTCTCTTCGGTACAAAACCAAATCGTTTTCGAGGAGTAAGCGACGGCCCAGGAGTCAGAGATGAGATTGTTCTCGGAAATTTTCTTGCTAAAATTATGTGAAATTAGAAATCGAGTTTAGTCTTTAAATTTGTTTGAAAACATCTACAGTTCTACAGGATATTGATTATAAGTAAAAAGCAATTCAGGGTGGTGGTAATAAAACAGAATACTGACTGTCCTGAAAGATTTTTCCTAAACCCCCTTCTTTGAAGTTAAGACCGCCCATCGCTAAGGTTAAAAAAAAGGTATTAATTTTTCTCTCAAAAGTTGGAAAATCTATTCAAACAAAAATTGGTGAATTTATTAACTCACTGAAATATTCAATTTGAATTATTGTGAAAATATTTTAAAATTAATTTTGTTTTGCTGCTCAAAGGTATTTAAATGCATATTTTTTTTACTTTTATTGCGTTTTTTTAATAAAAATATTGAACATACCGAAATCTTTAAAAATCCTTATATTGTTTTTTTCAATTTATTTTAATTAACGAAGATAACTTTCTGTTTGAAATACTTTTTCAATATTTGAATTGATTTTCGAGTTCTTTTCAAAATTTCAACTTTTCTAAAAATTTTACTTTTTGAAAATTTTAACATTTTTTAAAATGTTGACCTTTTTTAAGTTTATTTTTCCAAAATTAAGACTGTTTTTGAAAATCTAAACATTTTTTAAAATTTCTCCACTTCACAAAATTAAGACTTCCGAATTTCGAATTTTGTTAAAACATCGTTTTTAATAAAAATATCTTGAATTTTTTTTCAAAATTACCCCATTTTTAAATTTTGGAAAATAGGTATAGAAAAATCGACATTTTGAAAGTATGCCGAAATTTTCAAAGAAATCCAAATTGAAAAAAACTCAAAATTTGTATGTCAAAATATATGTTCAAAAACTGACGAAATTCTAAAATGGAACTTTTGAAATATATTGAAATATTTAAAGACAAAATGTTAAGTAAAAATTTGGAAAATGGTTGGGTTCAGAAAAAACTGACCTTTTGAGAAAAAATCGAAATTTCGAAAGAAAATCCAAATTAAAAAAAAAATCCAAAATTTGAAAAAGTCAAACTTGTCAAAATCTTTTAAAAAAATAGAAATAATTATCGCTCAAAAATTTCACCATTTTGCAAATTTAACTTTTTTATAAATTTGACCTTTTTTGCAAATTTGACTTTTTATAAAAATTGGACCATTTTCGAAAATTTTCACTTCAGAAAATTTCCCCTAATTTAAAACAAATGTTTATGAAAATCTCGATTATTTTGAAAATTTCGTCTTATTTGTCCAAACATCGAAGAATGTTTAATATTTATTGTCGTATTGTTAACAATACATTTTATTAGTTACGATCATTTGAAAATTTTGTCTTTTTCAAGATGTCTATTTTTGCTCGAAATGATGACATTTTCGTGAATATTTTGACCTATATGAAAAAATCGACGTTTTTGGGATTTAAAACTTTTTGAAAATGTCTATTTTTTTCAAAATGTTCATTTTTTTTTCATTTTGACTATGACCTTTTGAAAAAAATGTCGAAACTTCGAAAATAAATCCAAATTAAAAAAAATACAAAATTTGAAAGAAGTTAAACTTGTCAAATTCAAATAAATACAAATCAAAATTTGGAATCGAAGTTGACATTTTAAAAATAGTCGAAATAAGAAAATCAAACTCGTAATTTTAAAAAATCGTCGAAATCTTCAAAAATGTCGAAGTTTTGAAAAGCAGGCGAAAATTTTAATTCGAAAACGTTATTAAAGAATATTGCAATATTTAATAAAGTCAAAATTTTATAGTCTAAATTTTTAAAACAGTTGGGTTTAGAAAACAATTAACCTTTTTAAAAAATGTCGAAATTTTAAAAATCCAAATTTAAAAAAAAAAACCAAAATTTGAAGTTATAATTTTCAAAGAAAATCAAAATTTCCAAAGGCAAAAATTTTCAATTACAAGTCAAAAATTGGAATCAAAATTGATATTTTAAAAATAGTCAAAATTTTAAAAAATGGCCTAAATTTTCGTAAATGTCGAAGTTCTGAAAAGCACGCGAAAATGTTAATTCGAAAATGTTATTCAAAAAATTGCAAGTTTTCAAAAAGGCCGACATTTTCAAAGCCGGATAACATTCTTAAATGGAAACTTTCAAAAAAATTGAAACACTTAAGAAAGTCGATTCATGATTTTAAATTTTCGATTTTTTGTTTGCAAATCTTGACTTTTGTTTTTAATTTTCTAGTTCTTTAAAGCTACTTTTTTGAAAATCTCCAATCTTTCAAATGTTTGATTTTTTGAAATTTTAGATTTTTGAAAATTTCGAATCTTTAAAATTTTGAGTTTTTTTAAACTTGGAGCATTTTTAAAATTCATTTATTTTCAAATATTCGATTTTGAAAATTTGGAATTTTTTGAAAATTTAGATTCCTAAAAATTTTAGAATTTCTTAACAATTTCTATTTTTATTTAAATCTTTAGTTTTTTAGAACATTACAATATTTTTTTAAATTACAGCATCACCCTTCAAAAATTTCGTCTTGTTTTTTGAAATTTCGAAGATTTTTAATCTTGACAGATTTTCAAAATGTCGCCTTTTTGAAATTTTAGACGTTAAATTTCATTAATTTTTTCACTTCGAAAATTTCAGAAAATGACATTCTAAAATGAAAATTTAAAAAAATATTGAAATATTTAAAAAGGTCAAAATTTTAGAGTCGAAACTTTTGAAAATAGTTGGATCTAGAGAAAAGTTGACCTTTTCAAAAGTCAGAAATTTTCAAAAAAGTAAAAATCCTTCAAAAAGTGAAATTTTTGAAGTCGAAATTTTAGAGTCGAAATTTTTAAGATAAGTTAATATTCTGAAGTCAAAAATGTTGTAATGAAGTTAAAATTGCAGTCAAGGTTTTCAAAAAACTCCGAAATTTGAAAAATTTCGACATTTTGAAATAATTCGAAATATTTAAAAAAGTCCAATTAATACACAAAATTCGGAATTAAGTGGGGGAAATTATCAAACATATTTTAATAGTTTTAAGTGACAATTTCGAGAAAAAAAAATTATAAAAAAAGAATTTAAAAAACTGTTTTTCTTTAAACTGAATTTCAAAAAAAAACAAATGTTAGAAAAAGTTCGAAATATTGACAAATGGCAAAAATTTCGAAAAGGACGAAATTTTAAAAAAAAGACCTATATGAATATAAAATTTCTGAAATTTCCAGTGTTCTTTATAAATTTCAACAATAATAGCCAAATTTTGATGTTAAACCTAAATATCAAACATTTTTTTTTTAAATATTGTTTTCCAAAACTCAATATCCGCTGAAATTCAAAATTACTAGAAAAAAAATCCAAATTTTAAAGGTAGTCAACATTTTATGAAAGAGGCAGCACATTAACCTAGGAATTTTGAAAGTCAAAATTTCAAATGAAATACTCAAAATATCAATCTCAACACGACTGCCCTGTCAATTTTTTTTTTTTACAATAACAAAGTAGTATGCATGTTTCTACAAAAATCTGGTTTCCACTTAAATGATTACGAAGACAATTTCTGGTGATGTCAAAGGACATTGGTTAAAAAACACTGCTCTAAATGACAAAAAAAAAAAAAAATTACCACTAAATCGTCGAAAGTTTCAAGTAGAGATGATTCAGTGGAAATTTTCTTCTGCCTCTTCGAACTCCTCTGTACACTCCCAGTCGATTCCCGATACCGCTTTACTCCTTTTTTCTCCACCAAAGCCTCCTCTTCAACAGAATCCGTAATACCACTCAACCGGGAACGACTGAATCGTTTCTTGCTCATGGATTTCATAGCGGCTGGCGTTTTGAAACTGTCTTCCATACGATTTTCCGGCGTAACCGGAGTAATCTGCTCGACTATTGGGGCGTAAGGCAACGACTTGGACCTACGGCCTTTAATTGCCGACTTGGGAGTCGTCGTTTCCGCTTCTTCCTCGTCCAAGAGAATTTTGCTGTGTCGCGACCTTCGATGATCAGGGGTGACAACCGGAGTACTAATAATAGCAGATATATTATTTTCAGGAGTGATGAAGCTGTTTTCGTTTTGGAAGTCATGGTGGGATGCTGGAGTTATTTCTTCGACTCGTATCTTGGGGGTGTTAACTTTGCTCGAAGTTGAAGGCTTTGGTGTTGATTTTGCGATTTTGTTTTGTGTTCTACTCAGATTTGAACTGGTTGAAGCATTGGAAAGCATTATGTTGCGAGTAGATATTGGGGGTTTCGTTTGAACTTTATTTCCCAGGGAAAGTCTTCGTTGTTTTAACAATCCTGCTTTTTCACGAGTTTGCATCAATTTAGACCTGCAAATTTAAGGCTTTATAACGAACAAGAAAATATAACGTATACTAACGTTGTTTTAGATCCCTGAATTACTCTTGGTAATTTACTGATGGGTGAACAAGGTTTTGAAATACTCTTTGGCGGGGGTTTTGAAATACTTTTGGGCGTCTTAGCAAGTATCGATTTTGGAGTAGCGTTTGATATTGTTGCTCTCTTCGGTACAAAACCAAATCGTTTTCGAGGAGTAAGCGACGGCCCAGGAGTCAGAGATGAGATTGTTCTCGGAATTTTCTTGCTAAAAATTATGTGAAATTAGAAATCGAGTTTAGTCTTTAAATTTGTTTGAAAACATCTACAGTTCTACAGGATATTGATTAATAAGTAAAAAGCAATTCAGGTGGTGGTAATAAACAGAATACTGACTGTCCTGAAAGATTTTTTCCTAAACCCCCTTCTTTTGAAGTTAAGACCGCCCATCGCTAAGGTTAAAAAAAGGTATTAATTTTTCTCTCAAAAGTTGGAAAATCTATTCAAACAAAAATTGGTGAATTTATTAACTCATGAAATATTCAATTTGAATTATTGTGAAAATATTTTAAAATTAATTTTGTTTTGCTGCTCAAAGGTATTTAAATGCATATTTTTTTTTACTTTTATTGCGTTTTTTTAATAAAATATTGAACATACCGAAATCTTTAAAAATCCTTATATTTGTTTTTTTCAATTTATTTTAATTACGAAGATAACTTTCTGTTTGAAATACTTTTTCAATATTTGAATTGATTTTCGAGTTCTTTTCAAAATTTCAACTTTTCTAAAAATTTTACTTTTTGAAAATTTTAACATTTTTTAAAATGTTGACCTTTTTTAAGTTTATTTTTCCAAAATTAAGACTGTTTTGAAAATCTAAACATTTTTTAAAATTTCTCCACTTCACAAAATTAAGACTTCCGAATTTCGAATTTTGTTAAAACATCGTTTTTTAATAAAAATATCTTGAATTTTTTTTCAAAATTACCCCATTTTTAAATTTTGGAAAATAGGTATAGAAAAATCGACATTTTGAAAGTATGCCGAAATTTTCAAAGAAATCCAAATTGAAAAAAACTCAAAATTTGTATGTCAAATATATGTTCAAAAACTGACGAAATTCTAAAATGGAACTTTTGAAATATATTGAAATATTTAAAGACAAAATGTTAAGTAAAAATTTTGGAAAATGGTTGGGTTCAGAAAAAACTGACCTTTTGAGAAAAAATCGAAATTTCGAAAGAAAATCCAAATTCAAAAAAAATCCAAAATTTGAAAAAGTCAAACTTGTCAAAATCTTTTAAAAAATAGAAATAATTATCGCTCAAAAATTTCACCATTTTGCAAATTTAACTTTTTTATAAATTTGACCTTTTTTGCAAATTTGACTTTTTATAAAAATTGGACCATTTTCGAAAATTTTCACTTCAGAAAATTTCCCCTAATTTAAAACAAATGTTTATGAAAATCTCGATTATTTTGAAAATTTCGTCTTATTTGTCCAAACATCGAAGAATGTTTAATATTTATTGTCGTATTGTTAACAATACATTTTATTAGTTACGATCATTTGAAAATTTTGTCTTTTTCAAGATGTCTATTTTTGCTCGAAATGATGACATTTTCGTGAATATTTTGACCTATATGAAAAAATCGACGTTTTTGGGATTTAAAACTTTTTGAAAATGTCTATTTTTTTCAAAATGTTCATTTTTTTTTCATTTTGACTATGACCTTTTGAAAAAATGTCGAAACTTCGAAAATAAATCCAAATTAAAAAAAATACAAAATTTGAAAGAAGTTAAACTTGTCAAATTCAAATAAATACAAATCAAAATTTGGAATCGAAGTTGACATTTTAAAAATAGTCGAAATAAGAAAATCAAACTCGTAATTTTAAAAATCGTCGAAATCTTCAAAAATGTCGAAGTTTTGAAAAGCAGGCGAAAATTTTAATTCGAAAACGTTATTAAAGAATATTGCAATATTTAATAAAGTCAAAATTTTATAGTCTAAATTTTTTAAAACAGTTGGGTTTAGAAAACAATTAACCTTTTTAAAAAATGTCGAAATTTTAAAAATCCAAATTTTAAAAAAAAACCAAAATTTGAAGTTATAATTTTCAAAGAAAATCAAAATTTCCAAAGGCAAAAATTTTCAATTACAAGTCAAAAATTGGAATCAAAATTGATATTTTAAAAATAGTCAAAATTTTAAAAAATGGCCTAAATTTTCGTAAATGTCGAAGTTCTGAAAAGCACGCGAAAATGTTAATTCGAAAATGTTATTCAAAAAATTGCAAGTTTTCAAAAAGGCCGACATTTTCAAAGCCGGATAACATTCTTAAATGGAAACTTTCAAAAAAATTGAAACACTTAAGAAAGTCGATTCATGATTTTAAATTTTCGATTTTTTGTTTGCAAATCTTGACTTTTTGTTTTTAATTTTCTAGTTCTTTAAAGCTACTTTTTTTGAAAATCTCCAATCTTTCAAATGTTTGATTTTTTGAAATTTTAGATTTTTGAAAATTTCGAATCTTTAAAATTTTGAGTTTTTTTAAACTTGGAGCATTTTTTAAAATTCATTTATTTTTCAAATATTCGATTTTTGAAAATTTGGAATTTTTTGAAAATTTAGATTCCTAAAAATTTTAGAATTTTCTTAACAATTTCTATTTTTATTTAAATCTTTAGTTTTTTAGAACATTACAATATTTTTTTAAATTACAGCATCACCCTTCAAAAATTTCGTCTTGTTTTTTGAAAATTTCGAAGATTTTTAATCTTGACAGATTTTCAAAATGTCGCCTTTTTTGAAATTTTAGACGTTAAATTTTCATTAATTTTTTCACTTCGAAAATTTCAGAAAATGACATTCTAAAATGAAAATTTAAAAAAATATTGAAATATTTAAAAAGGTCAAAATTTTAGAGTCGAAACTTTTGAAAATAGTTGGATCTAGAGAAAAGTTGACCTTTTCAAAAGTCAGAAATTTTCAAAAAAGTAAAAATCTTCAAAAAGTAGAAATTTTGGAAGTCGAAATTTTAGAGTCGAAATTTTTAAGATAAGTTAATATTCTGAAGTCAAAAATGTTGTAAGAAGTTAAAATTTGCAAGTCAAGGTTTTCAAAAAACCCGAAATATTGAAAAATTTCGACATTTTGAAAATAATCGAAATATTTAAAAAAAGTCCAATTATACAAAAAAAATTCGGAATTAAAGTGAAATTATCAAACATATTTTAATATTTTTAAGTGACAATTTCGAGAAAAAAATTATAAAAAAGAATTTAAAAAACTGTTTTCTTTAAACTGAATTTCCAAAAAAAAAACAAATTTTAGAAAAAGTCAAAATATTGACAAATGGCGAAAAATTTCGAAAAGGACGAAATTTTAAAAATAGTCTATATTCAAAAAAAAATCAAAATTTTAGAAAAAGCCAAAATTTTGAAAAATCGCAATTTTGAAATTTTTAAAATAATCGAAATAACGATGAAAATAGCTAGAAATTTTAAAAAAGGGGAGACTGGAAAATCGCGCTGATTTTATTTTTAAATTATGATACTAAGGTTTCCAAAAAAAAGTCGAATTTGCAAAAAACCAGAAATTTTCAAAAAAAGTCAAAATTTTAAAAAATAGTCGGAAATGTCAAACACTTAATGCTGAATGTTATCGAAATTTGAAAAAAATGGAATTTAAAAAAAAATCGAAAAATGGCAAAATTTTCTGAAAAATTTAAAAACAATGAAATAAAAGAAGAAATGATAACGAAGGCTTCCACGGGCAGAGTCAGTACAGGATATACTTCTTGCGGGATTGGACCATGTCAATGAACTACTAAAAGTGTTCGACGTTTCGCCCACCATCGGAAGGGGCTTCTTCAGGAAAAAAGAAAAGAAACAATAAATGAAAAGAGGAATATGAGGGAATATGCAAAAATGAAAGAATGAAAAGGCCAATTTCAAAACATCAGAGCACGGTAACTCAGTATGTCCACCATACCAGAGGCGAAACTCTTCTGAATTGAAAATTGATACAAAGGATAAGAAAGTTTAGACAGAAGAGCACGATAACCCAGTATGTCCACCATAACAGAGGCGAAACTTCTGAACTCTTCAGAAGGATCATTTTTAAAATTGCGCCTTCTTTGAAATTTTTGACAATTTTTCAATATTTCGATTTTTTTTTTAATTTAAAAAAGGTTTAAAAATCTGTCAAGATTTCCTAGAGTAAAAATTTCCAAAAAAAGTCAGGATTTAAAAAAAGTTGACATCCTAAAAAAACCCAACTTTTCAAAAATAGTTGAAAGTTTAAAAAAACGCAAAATTTTGAAAAATAATTTTCGAATTTTGAAAATAAAATATATTTAAAAAAACAACAATACAAAATTTTCGAAAAACTTAACAAATGTGAAATCGTCAAAAAAAATTTCTAATCAATTTTTTTAAAATTAAATATTTGGAAAATGGATGAATTTTTGAAAAATGCGTAGTTTAAATAAAAATCAAAATTTCAGGAATTCGAAATTTTCAAAAAAAAGGAGCTTTAAAGTTGAAAATTTAAAAAAAGTCATTACTTGGAAAATGTTGAAATTTTCATAAACAGTTAAAATTATCAAAAAAAATCAAAATTTTCAAAAAAACACTCAGGATTTTAAAGTCAATTTAAAGTCAAATTTCGTTTTTGTTTTAATTTTTCACTTTTCAAAATATAACTATAAAAATTTCTTTTTTTTTTGGATACGGACCATTTTAAAAATTTCGCTTTTTGTGAAATGTTTGGCCATTTGTCATTATTTTGACGTTTTCTAAAATTGGTTTTTTGGAAATTTCGTTTTTAAAAAAAATTAAATGGTTTTAAAAATTCTACTTTATTTCCGAATTTTTTTAACTTCAAACTTTCGATTATTTTTTGAAAATTTCGATTTTTATTAAATATCGACTATTTTTAAAATTGCATCCTTTTTGAAATCTTTGACTATGTTTCAATATTTCGCGAATTTTGAAAATCTGTCAAGATCGAAGATCTTCGAAATTTTCAAAAAAATTCGAAATTTTGGAAAGGTGATGCTATAATTTCAAAAATGAAATACAAATCTTGTCCCCTGAAACCAAGAAAGATTAAAAAACACAGCAAAGGTTGCTCTAACGCATTTGGATAGTCAAGCTATCATCTTCAGAGAGCTAGTTTCTTCAGTATTTCTCTGAAGGTGATGACAGCTTGGCTATCGAAACGCGTTACAGCAACCTTTATTGTTTTTCTTAATCTTTCTTGGTTTCTGAGGACAAGATTTGTATTTCATTTTTTGAAGATAACCAAGGACCAGTCCCTTTCACCAAAATTTCAAAAAAAAATAAATAAAATTTCGATATGCAACAAATCGAAATTTTGAAGAAAAAATACGTGAACAATTCTGAAATCCTGCGACTTCCAAAATAAAATGAAATTTTGAAAAAAGTAAAGATTTTGAAAAAGTCAAAAGAAAAGGTTGAAATTAAAAAAAATCGATAATTTGAAGAAATGGCAAAATGTTCAAAAAAAAATTCGAATTTTGAAATAAATTGAAATTTTGGAAAATACAGAGATTTTAAAAAATCACAATTCAAAAAGACTCAACATTTTAAAGAAAGTCGAAGTGGAAAAAAAAAGTTGGAATTTTTAAAAATATTCGAAATTACAAAGGAGCCCGCATTTGCAAAAAAAAGTCAAAATCTTCGGAAAAATAACGTACCAACTTTCAAAAAGCCCAATTTTACAAAATGGGTCGAAGTTTTCAAAAGAAAAGTTTAAACGAAAATCGACATTTAAAAAAACATTCGAAAACCTAAGAGTCGGAATTTTCAAAAGGGTCGAAGTTTTGAAATAATAGGTGAAATTAAAAAAGTCCAGATTTCAATCGACATTTCAAAATACAAGAAATGTTTAAAATACGTCGAAATTTTGAAATAAAAGTTGCAATTTTCGAAAAAGTTCAAAACTGAAAAATGCCACAACTTTAAAAAAATCGAATTAGTCAAAATTAAAAAAAAAAGGCTTTAAGGAAAGTGGAAATTGTGAATTATCAAAGTCATTATTTTCAAACAAAAAACAAATTTTCGAAAAAATCTAAATTCTGAAGTCGAAATTTTGAAAAGTCGAAATTTTGTGATGAAATCCAAATCTTGAACAGAAAATCGTTCAAAAACTTTTAAAAAAATCAAAAATAAAAAAGCAAAATTTTGAAAAACAACATTTTCAAAGCAAAGTACGAATTTCAAAAAGTGGAAATTTTAGAAAATATCCAAACTTTTAAAAATGTCAAAACTTAAAAGTAGAAATATTTTCGAAAAAAAGAAGTTATAAAACGTTGTAGAAATTGTAAAAAGTGTCGAAATTATCCAAGTCAAGATTTTCAAAATAAAAAACCGAAAATTTGAAAAGAATCTAAATTTTAAAGTCGAAATTTATAAAGTCCAAATTCTGTAATACAATTGAAATTTTGAAAAAATTCGAACGATTTCAGAAATCTCCGCATTTTAAAAATAAAAAGTTGAAAGTTTAAAAATTTTTTTGAAGTCGAAATTTTCCAAATCCAAAAAAAAAAATTGAAAAAAACCTAATATTTGGAATAAATTCGAAATTATATCAGTTGTAAAAAAAAGCGAAATTTTTACAAATGCTTGAAATTTAGAAATAATCCCAACTTTCATGAAATTTGATCTTTTCAAGAAAGGTAAAAATCTCAAAATTTTCATAAAAGACTAAATTGTCCCAAAGTGAACTGTAAAAAAATGACATTTTTAATTTTTAATTGTGTCATACAGTTGAAAAAAATGTAATATTTTTCAGTGGGTGTGCAGATGTAGCGCTACCAATTGAAACTGTCAAAAGTTGAATGAGCGAACGAGTTAATCTGCGCTTTTAGAAATTCAAATGAATGTTTCTTTCAGTTGTTCAAAAAACATTGGACTCCCCTGATCTCTTAAGGACCCATAGGCTTAGTTGAAAAGTTCTGTTATAGAATGAAATGAATGATTAACGCAAATTGAAATAAATCAGAACTCAATAAAATATACATTTATATAAAAAATATTTTTCTTGAAGTTGTAGATTTTCAAAATTCAAAAATTTTGATTACTTTTAGAACATTTGAGTTCATAATCAAAATTTTTGGAAAAATTAAATAAGGGTAAACTTAGAATTATTTTAAAAAACATTGAAATTTCAAAAAATTATACAAGTTTGGGTTTAAACAAGAAATTTTGAGAAAAATCTAACCTGCTTGTTGCATTTTTAGCAGTAAGACCAGGAGTTACTATAATTTTGGGCACATCAGTTTTTGACATAAGCGATCCACGCCGATTGTTAGGAGTATTTAATCGTTTGCTTTCTCTGCGTTCCATTTTAGGTCCAGGAGTTGGGGTCTTAGAAAGTAAGGTTGGATTTTGTGAGAGTTTACTTTCAATTAAGCACATAAGTGATCTTCTCTGATTAGGTTGCAGTTGTTTATCCTTAACATATGACTTTAATTCAGTTACATCCTGAAATTAATAAAAATAATAATAAATACAGTGTGAAAACTAATTGCTAAATAACTTACTGCTGGTGCTGCATGTTCGTTAATGTATTTAAATTTCTTGCCACATACTTCAAAAATGTCGTCATTTTTTAAAACTTTCGTGTCAGTCACAAGTTTCCCATTTACTGAAATAGGGTTTAGTTTGCTCTCATTGTAAATGGTCACCTGCAAAAATATTATTTGTAAAAACCATCAAAATAAAAATTCGAAGAAACCAGTGGTATGCCTTTTTTCTTAGAATTTTGGGATTAAATTAGATTATGCTCGAAACTTCCACCCTTTTTCCGAAAGTTAGTATTAAAACTAGATTTTTTTTAAATTGAAAAGTTCATGTTTTTCTGGACTTTTTTCCCAAAACAATTTGCGTAATACACCTTCTTATCAACATCTCAACCATAATCTAACAATTTTAATTTTTCTAGAAATTTTAAGTTTAAAAGAAAATTTCATTTTTGTTTCAAATTCTTCTCTAAAATTTCCACTTTTTATCTAAAAATTTCAACCTTTATCTTTAAATGTCCATTGTTATCTCATAGTTTCAATAATTTCTCAAAACCTTGAGTTTAAATTCCAATTTATTTCTTGAGTTTCTAAGTAGAAAGTTAATTTTTTACGATGCTATAGTTTCTCTCAATATTTTGACCATTTCATCAACTGTTTCAATTCATTTAAAATTGTTATAAGTCGAATTTGCAATAAAAAATAGCAACATTTTCTCGTTTTAGAGCAAAATTTTGAAAATAAGGCTGAAATTTTGATCGACAATTAACTGCAAATAACAACTTAAGGTTTTCCCAAAAATATGGATTTTTCCTGACTCCTTTCTCTCAATTTCGGCTTGAAATTCAATAAAAAAATAAATCGAAATAAGTAACATTTTAAAATTCTCAATAACCAAAGTACCCTAATATTAATATTCATACAAAACGCTGTCATTACTAGTTTCCAAGTAAAATGCAAAAAAAAGATATTCAATTTTTGTCCTCTTTTTTTTCGAATATTCGACTTTTAATCTCAAACTTGATCTTATAAACATTAAAAGTTACAAGTAAATAATGCTATGTCAAGAAATTTATCTCAACTTACCAGACCATTATCGTTACATTCAATTCTGCAATGAATTGGTTCCACACGGGGATCATTTTTCAATCTAATTTCACTGTTGTCCAATGTTCCAATCTTTGTGTTACCCGAATGAAGCAAGAAAGGGGTACGGTAAAATTCACCATTCTTTCGAAAATACTTTAAATATCCATGTATCGTAGGTGCAGCTTCAGTATTTGACCCCATGATTTCACATTAATTGAAAATTATTTCAAAGATCCCTAAAAACAAACGTAGCACTGACATGGCATGACAACACTTTGCAATTGAAAAACGAAGCGAAGCCTTTAAATTTAAAAAGTCAAACGGGCAACCTAACCAAACCAAACACCCAACTATTTAAAACACATCCGACAAATACATGTATTTATTTGGCTGAAAATTGGCAGTTTAGATCATCCTCATATAAAAGATAAATACACACTAGTAACTATAATTTATCATAACATTTAGACAACAAAATTTTACAAACGAAGTCACAAATTGAAAAAGTATTTTTAGTAATTTTCGCTGCTGTGGTGGTATGGAATTTTCCACCATAGTGACGGTTTAACCGCCAAAACTGATAACCTGATTTTTAATAACAAAAATACGAATACAGAATTTTTCAGCACATAAAATCTAAAAGCCACCGTAATGCAACCAAATACTGAATTATATTTCATTTTAGGGGTGCTAATTTGATAAGAAAGAAGGATTTTGTAATTTTACATAAAAAAATAAAATTAAATTAACTTGCCTGACGAATGACAGCAAAGCACACAACTGATGGGCGACATATACGACATATACTTTTAGCAAGGTTGTTCGATGGAAAGGTCACATCATGTGTTTAATATGACGTCATGACCTGAGGCATACAAACTTAGCATCAATTTTTTAAGCATAGCGTTGATTAAATGCATACTATATTCAATCAACGAGCATACCCTGCTGTCATCGGGTGACTAGTAACAAAATTGTGTGGTCTTACCCCATCGATTCTATGCAACAGATGGTGCTAAATCTGTCGCGATGCGACACATCGATTTTTCAAACATTTATAAACCGAACATTGAACGATTTGTCGATATTTTTTATGCTTTACCATCGATGTTTATAAACGATACTTCGATGTTTTGAAAACATCGATATATTTTTAGAATTCCTAGCCGCTAGTCGCCTAGTTTATAGCATATATGTAATACTTATATGGTTTATAGACCGAAATATCGATCTTTTTTAGGCGGCTCTACCCCTCTCTATATGTTTTTCCCACTCCCACCCGTATATTCACGGTTTTCTTTATACCTCACGAGCAGGATAGATAGACCATATCAGTCTAGTGAACGGATATAATGAAAGTCGCGCCGTGATTGGTCAATTTCATATCCACACTAGTGTGGATATGAAATTGACCAATCACGGCATGCGATAAAGAGGAATGTCATTTTTAGATTCAGAATTATACCATAGAATCTGTCAAACTGACTTCGGTATTTACCAAAGAAAATATTTAAAATGAGTTCTTTTAGTGCAGAATCAGTAAACTTTATCCCAGCGGACATTTCTGAGGCTGCAAGTATAATATTCAAGATATCATTACCTTAAAAATCAAATAGTAAATATGAATTTTGTTGCGATAAATTTATGACATTTCATTGACACATGGACACTTTATAAAATATATTAGAAACTGCAAATGTCACATGAAAAATTATTAATTTGCTAAATCGTATTTTAGTCTTTGATAGATCGTAGTCGTGGGAAAAATACGCTGTACAACTCGAGCGGATTGTCCATATCGCACTCGAACGATTGAGGCACTCCGCCTTCGGCGTCGTGCACAAACTTCGTTCTCGTGCGATATGGACATCATATCCGCTCTTGTTGCACAAACTACTATTGTGTTCTACCCAGTGTTGCCAGTGGTAGCGTAATTCCGCTATTGGTAGCGATTTCTGAAGCATTTAGCGGCGTAGCGGTGGCGACAATAAAATGGCGGAATTTTGAGGGCGCCCAAATTTTTACATTTTATTTTTAAAAAACGAGTCAAGGGTGAATAAACTAGTTGTTGAAAAACTTATATAACGATTTATTCAATGCTGCCATCTGACCGAGAGCAATTAACAACAAATTTAGGTGTAGAAAGTCGATCACAATCATTGCAGATATCTTTAGAAAATTTAATTTTTATTTTTTCTATGGAAAAATATGTAATTCCCCGAAGATACTATGTTACTTGACGACTTTGAACCTTTTAAAATAGCTCTCAGCTAGGGTGGTAGTTCTTTTTTAGTCCTAGTTAGCAACTCTGGTTAGCAATCTTTATTTTAAAGGTAAACGAAACGTTTTTTATATCTTTTGCTTTAATTACCCTCCGAAGGTAAAAAAAAATGTATTTATCCTTCAAAGTCAAGTTTTTTGTAGAATTCTCTATCCTTTCTGTGTTGGGTAGCAGCCGGTAGCGGAATTTTAGAGATCGGGTAGCGACATTTGGCATTGAACCACTGGCAACACTGGCTCTACCATCGATGTTTACAATTGATACATCGATGTTTCCAAAACATCTAACTTGAACTTCACATATAAATATAACCTATATTTTATTGGCAATGTTATATCTAATTTTTTAGTTTAAACAGCTAAAGGGTAATAACTTAGGACACCTTTCCAATAACAGAAATGTTCAATTTTTTAAATCCAAAATTACTTCCGAGAGCTTCTTGTGATTCTGCTGCGACAGACAATTATGAGGTTGACAATCTTGTCAGTGACAACTTTTTGGTGAAAGCAAGAGGATTTCTAGCTTATTCGTCAATTAAACCCCCCGTGGAACTAAAATTTGAATTCATATGCCCCGTAGATATCAGTTACATAGTCTTAAATACAACAGTTGGAAGTCAGAAGGTCAAAGCTTTAGAAATTTATGCCAAAACACAAACGTTGCCTCTTGAATTAATTGGTAAATCGTTTTATGACCGTCCCGGCGTCATTTTCTGTAATGGTAGAAAATATAAAAGTTCGACCTACCCTGTTGAAATTGGCGATTACCATCAAGCATATCTGATGCGAAACACTTTTAAAATCTATGAAGATGCAACTGAATTACTCATCAGAATCACAAGGACGGAAAAATCTGTACCATGCTTGGGTTCTATTGAAGTTTGGGGCCATCCATCCAAAAGTTGCTCTTCAGTGACCAAAGAAACTGTAAATCGTTTAATTTGTAATGTTCCTGCTCAAGTTACTTGTGATAACAGAAGTTCAGATTTTGAAATACCTGAGGAGTATAAAGATGATTTGACTCATGAATTAATGACACTGCCAGTTACCCTCCCCAGTGGGAAAACTGTCGACCAAAGCACTTTGGACAAATACATTGAAAATGAAGCTAAATTCGGCAGAAAGCCAGGAGATCCGTTTACTGGTTTGAAATTCAATGCAAGGACCAAGCCAGTTCTTAATGTTGCTTTAAAAAGTAGAATAGATATGTTTTTATTGCGAAATTCTGATAATCCCATTACATTTTCGTTAAAGCGAACAGTAGGTCATATGGACTTGAATCAAGAACCTTCTTCGAAGAAGAGTAAAAGTGTAATTGTAGAAGACAACTCGCTAAGTTTAGATGATAAAATTAAGACATTAATGTCTGATTCTAGTTTTAAAAACTTTTCAAGCCAAAAACCTAGTAGTAAGTGTTCGTGTTCAAATAAAAGTGTTTTATATATTTTACCATGTAAACATTTTATATGTAGACCTTGTTTGTTGCGTAATTGTAATAATTTATTATGTCCTCATTGTAAAGAATCTTATAAATCAGAATTAGTTGAAAGATATTATGGCACTACTTAATTTTAGTATTGTACCTGTTTTTATTAAAAAAATTAATATTTTTATTTATTGTCATTTACTGTTATTGTCTTAACTAATTTTGGAAAATTTAGGATATTTATTTAATTATTGAAGACAATGTCAGTCAAAAATCTTTTTATTTGTGGAAGTTACTTTCCGCAGATATACATAATTTGAATAAAGAATGTGAACAGGGGAAATATTTGGGATTGTAGCAAATAGGTATAACCAATATACAACATTACAAATATACAACCATAAAAAAATGTTTAATTGAAATTTCTTAAATTCCAATTTTAAACTTGTCATATTTTTTCTCAATATTTGTTATGAATGCAAATGTAATGTTTTTGCAGTTCTTTTATCTTCAAATTTCGACTTCAACTAGGAATCTGTATTTTCAAATCATTTCTACTTGTTTTTTCTAAATATAATTTTTAATGGCAAAATTTCAATATTTCTCGGAGTGTCATCATTAAATTCAAATGTTCTCATAATTCAGCAAGGGCGCATCCAAAAAATTACCAAGAGGGGCACTTTGTAATTTCCCTCCTTCAAATTAAATTTAAATATTTTTTTACAAATTAGCTATAAAATAGGAAATGAAAGTGTATTTTTGGAATGACAAAATAATATCAAAATTTAAAAAAAGCTCTGAATTGTAGAAAAAGTCAGCAAAATTTCCAGTTTTTCTTAGGATTACTTACATCTTGAGAAAAGCATGAAAATTTCGAAGTAAGATCGAAATTTGAAAAATAAAATTGTAGAAAAATTTTAAATTTGAGTTTGTAAATGTATTTTTAAGAGAAAAATAAAAGTGTAAACGAAAAATTTTATATTATCTGTTTTCATTATTTTACTAGAAATATTGACTATAGATTCGAAATTTGAAAGCTACACTCGACTTTTTCTTTAAAAAATAAATAGCTGGAAATTTCCAGATGACAGTTGACATAAAAACTCAACACATATAATTTTGGTCGAACGGACTAGTTCTTGGTTATCTTCAAAAATTGAAATACAAATCTTGCCCCTGAAATCAAGAAAGATTAAAAAACAAAAGCAACCTTTGTTGTGTTTTTTAATCTTTTTTGGTTTCAGGGGACAAGATTTGTATTTCAATTTTCAATACTTTATAAGAAACTCGACATTTTGAAATTCAAGTGAAAGGTTTGAATAAACAAAGTTCACATTATTCTAGAAAAAAAATACTATTTTGAAAAAAAAAACAAAATTTATAACAAAAGCATTCGTATTTAAACTCCAAATTTTAAAAAATAAAAGTTTTTTCTAGATTCAAACTGAAAAATTCAGAAAAATCGAGTTTTAAATACTTCTTTTCAGGAAAATTTCAAAGTTTGTGTTTATAGTCGAAGTTTTAAAGTTGAAATACACAAGGTATTTTCATTTCACATAGAAAGGGTTAAAAAGTCAATTATCAAGAATTTTATAAAAACAAGTTTCTGGAAATAGCATTTAAAATAATAATTTCTATTAATTCTCAGTTTAAATAGCTTCAATTCGAAATGTTGAAAAAAATATTTAGTTTTATGGAAAAAGTGGAGATTCGTATATTATTTCAAAAAAAAAGAAAATATCAAAAAAACCAAATGCAGAATTTAATTCAAAATAAAAAAAAACCTAAATTCTGAAATTCATATTCCTTGTTTCGAGAAAAATGATGAAATTTCTAGATCAAGGCAAAATAATTAGAAAAAGTTAAAATTTTGTATTTACTGTCGAAAAAAAAATGGGTGAAATTCGAAGAACATTTGAATAGTCAAAATTTTGAAAAGCGCTGAAATTTATTAATTCTTGATATTTTAGATTTAATCGCGAGAGACTAATTTCGAAATTTCTGAAAATGTGTATGTGTGTGTGTGTGTGTGTGTGTGAGAGAGAGAGAGAGAGAGAGAGAGAAAAAAAGAGCGCTTTGAGGATTTAAGCCTCTCTCGTCTTGCAATCTTCTGTCCAAGGCTTCGAACCGTTATTTTTTTTCGTTCCGGTTTTCGCTTTTCGTTCCAGTATAAAAATTATATCGATTCAGTTCCGGTTTTTGTTCCGACAAAAATAACGGTTTTCGGTTTTCGATTCAGTTCCGGGTAACTCATTTTTTCGATTTTTCAAAAGTTTTTCGAATTCAAAATTGATTTTTGAACATAATTTATCAATTGTTAGGTCTTTTTTTTTCTTTAATATTACAACATGTAGCTGCTCTGATCTTGCCTAAAAAAAGGAAAATATTTGTTATTTTTCAAATTAATAAATTTCAAGCTGAAATCCTGAATTTTCAGTTCAATTTGTGTTCAAATTTCAAGAAAAACCTGAACTTTATAAAACACTAAATCGCATTTTAGGGTTTAGAAATTTTAAATTTAAATTATTTTTCCTTGTAGAATTTTATTGACCGGAAACATTATCATTATTAATTATATTTAACATTTCTGCGTTATATATTTCCCAACTGGGTTGCAGAAATGTTAAATTTAAGTTTAACTCGGAATTTTCATAAAAATCTTAAATTATATACCCAAGAGTTAAAAAGTTCTGGAATATATGAAATTTGACGATTAAAATTGAAAATTTTGGTTTTCTAGCGAAGTTTTGATTTTAATTTGCTTTTTCTAATAGAACTGATTTTTGCTGTTTCGACCTTGTTTTCTTGAACTTTGGATTAAAAAGATCATTTAAAAAAAATAAATGAAAAAGACCAAAAAATATAAAATAAAAAGTTTTAAATTGAGATTTCGATGAAACATTCAAAATTTCTACAAAAGAATTTCAAAATTGAACAAAAGAATTTTTAAAATTTGTATAACTTAATTTAGAAATATTGACCCTAAACCCAAATATTCGATTTTTTTTTCTAAAAATGTTGCTGAAAACTTTAAAATTTCTAAAAGAAGTAAAATTTTTCAGACGGTTTTGCTAAGTATATTTACCTTCTTTTGATGTTTTAACTTTTTCTTTTGAAGTTTCAAATTTAAACTTGTATGTACTTTTTATTATTATTTTTTTGTCTAAAATTTCGACTTTAAATAAAATTTAGTCTTTCTCTAGCAAGTGTAACTATTTTTATGGATATGTCGACTTTTATTCTTTAGTTCTAGACATTTTTTTCGAAATTTTGAGTGAAGACTCGGACTATAAGCTTAAGTTTGGAATTTTTGACTTTTAACCTCGAAAACTCAAAACCTTAAGGACTTGAAACTGTGAGATTAATTTTGAAAGATTGTTAATCATAAATTCAGTTAGTTTTTCCTCAAAATTTAGACTTTCTCCAAGAATATTAATTTTTCTCTTTAACTTTGGATATTCTTTCGACATTTTAAATTAAAATTCAAAATAAAAAAATAACATAAAATATTCAATTTCAAATTAGCACTTTTGCCTTTGAAATCTAACTTCTGCTAATATTTTTGGGAAAAATTCTAAATGTTTAATTTAAATGTATATTTTAAGCGGAACAATAAAGAATCCACAAAATGTGCAATTTCAGTAATTTCTAAATTTTAATTTTCTATAAAAAAATTGAAATTTCAAGTCAACCACAAATATTCTGAAAAATAACGCGAATTTCGATTTTAAAGACGAAACTGTAGGAAAAATTTTTAGCTATAGCTAAAAAGTTCGTGAAGAGACTTAACAGTTTGAGAATCGATTTTGGATACAAAAGTTCAAGGAGCAAAGGGCCGAACTTTCGAGTTAACACCCGAAGATTCGCAAAAAAAATTAATATTTAAAAAACACATAATTTTGACTTCTAAATTGTGAATAATCTGAAAAAAATATCGCAATTTCGAGGCTAAAGTCGAAATCTTGAGAAAAAAAATCAAAGTTTTCAGAATAAAACTTACTATTTTAGCGTTGGAAGTTTAAATTAGATATTTTCTAAGATGTCACCATTTACTCTAAAAATGTCGACCCCAATTTGCAGATCCCAGTTTAACTTGGAATATAATGTTATATGTCCCCTGAAATTTGTAACATGAAATTTAAAAATCTCAAGGTTAAGTTTGAAATAACGAGATTTCAGCGAAAATTTTAAGAAAAAAATAACA
This sequence comes from Dastarcus helophoroides, assembly GCA_028583605.1. Taxonomy (NCBI): domain Eukaryota; kingdom Metazoa; phylum Arthropoda; class Insecta; order Coleoptera; family Bothrideridae; genus Dastarcus; species Dastarcus helophoroides. The sequence goes on from CM053332.1 coordinate 37,194,055, forward strand.
TCTTGGAATTTTAGGAAGTTTTAGGAAGTCGGCAGTTATAAAATCATAAGAATTGAAATTTGGGATTTCAAAAAAAATTGAAATACTAAAAAATATGGAATTGGGAAGAAAAAATTGAAAATTTGACTAATACCTTTAAAAAATAGAGACATCAAATTAGGAAAGGAAAATCGAAGTTTAAGGAAAAAAGTAAATTTGGAGTTTTCTAAAGAAAGTTCAAATTTCCGGAAAAAATTGAACTTGCCAATAAAAGGGTAAGGAAACCCCAGTTTCCCTAGCTTGAATGAAAAACATACTACTGCTTTTTCTAGTTATAACGGAGGATATATTTTTTTTATTTTAAACTCGAAATTTTAAGAGAAGAAAAGAAATATTTTGAGTAATTTCTAGATGAAAGTGGAAATTTCAAAAAAATGTCGAAAATTTTGAAAAAAGATTCAAGTTAAAATTTAAAATTTTAATTCGCTTTGAAATTTTGGGAATAAAGTGAATATTTTCTAGGAAATGTGGAAATTGTTAGTTTATAATCTAATTTTTAATCAGAAATGAGAGATTGGAAGTAAACCCCTAATTTTGAGATCAAAGTTGCACGGATTTGTATAAAATTTTAAAAAATAAATTGAAATCTCTAAAAAAAAATTCCATACTTAAGGCCAGTGGCGGCTAGTGCTAAGGTTTGCAGGTTTGCGCAACCTCCAAAAAAACACTGGAATAAAAAAGAAAGTAAATTGTTCTTTATGTTGTTTATTTTATTTATTGATAACAGATTTATCGTTACCAAACATACTGCTGACTATTGCGGATTCCGCCAATTCGTAAGGGTTTGACGACATTATTGGGTCCATGGTTTGCAAAGTTTGCAGGCTAGACTGCAAACTTTGCTTTACACATATGCACCTGCGCGTTAACTCATATTTTGTTCGCTTAAAATACTTGCCCATAAGCAAGCATTAGGTTGCACTTGTGGGTGCAAACCAAATATTGATTCGCTATTATAATCTGCCATCGGTCAATGTTGGGGATCTTGAAACACAAATAAAAATGAATTCAGTGCAAAGTTTAATTGCACAGCCATTCTGTAACCGATCTGTGTCGGAAAAACTGGAAATTAAGCGACGTGGCTCACCTATTCCAGACTTAAATATTGTGTAGATGGTGTCTTGTAAAAAGCGAAGTTTTAACAGAAGTAGCTCGCGAAGCTAAAGAAGTACCTATGTAACATTGTTATCTGCTAAGCTAAAGAACGATTCAGCTTCACTGGCCATTTAATTGCAGCAACTTTATTTTTTTCTGAATAGTTTAACCAACATAGAATCACTTTTCCTGAAAAAGATTTTAAAGAAACCGCTAAGGTTTATCCATTTTTTAATTTACAAAAACTAAGAACTGAATTATCTGTAATTTACGAAACAGAAAAGTTTTAATGGGCTTTTGGTTTACTTGTACTCTATAACATTATTTCAGAAAACAGTGAGCTTAGTGAAACCCTAAATCTTTTAAAAATCCTGATAACTATCCCAATGGCTTCTGCTGAAGCAGAGTGGTGCTTTTCCAGTCTGAAAAGAATAGAAACTTTTTAAAAAAATACATTATGCCAGGAAAGACTGTCCTCATTAACGATGCCTTCAAAGAAAAGGACTTAATTCAAGGAATACTCGACTTCAGTAAAAAGTTATTGATAAATTTGCAGCTGCCAAAGATCATCCGTCGTATGGACTTCCTCTTCTTTTTCTTTTGTTTTTTTGCGAATATAAAAAAAGGAGATATATGTATAACATATATCAATTTAAAATCATAAATATCCCTTCCTCCAGCTCAATTTAAAATTTCCAGTTTCGGCACATTTTTGCAAATGTCTCTTTGCAACCCCCAAATTTTATTAGCACCAGCCGCCACTGCTTAAGGGTAAAATGAACTGTTTTAAGTACATAAATTCAACCAACCGAAATAAACCTAAATTTTTTTCTGGTTTCACTCCGGTTTTCGTTTCGACGAAAATAACGATTTGTTTCGGTTTCCGGTTTTTCAGTTCCGAATAGTTGACGAATAGTTAGGTATTTCAGTAATAAAGTGGAAATTTTAAGGAAAATCTTAAGGATTTGTAAACAAAATGTTTTTAAATCTCAAGCTTAAAAGTGAAAATTTTAAAATTTAATTTTTCATAAACCATTCTTCAAAATTCCAAAAAAAAGAAGAAAAAATGTAAAATTTCAGGAATAAACTCGGAAGTTTTTTAATCACATTTTAAATTATTTAAAAAAAATGGAATGAAAAAGTATTTTCTTGAAATTTTGTGTTCTTAAACCGAAAGTGTTAAATGAAAGAAGAACAATCAAGAAACATTTTCAAGATTCCATAATAAGGTAACACTAAAATTTTCGAAATTAAAGTTTATTTCCTGAAATTTTCACTTATTTTCTCTAAAAAATTTGATTTTAACCACGAAATTTTATCACAATACTTTCGTTGCAATTTTAAAATGAAACGTCAATAGAAAATAGAAATTACGAGAAAAAATAATGCTATTGAGGAAAAAAAACGAAATTTTGATGATAAAGTCAATAATGTTCGAAAATTCAAAATTTTAATAGAAAAAAGTGATTTCTAGGAAATGCAGGCTTTTTTCAAAAGTGTTCAACTTTACTATAAAAATTCGACTATTAATTTAAAATTCCAAAAAAAAAATTAAAATATACAAAACAAACACAAAACTAGACAAAATATTTTCCAAAATATACTATTTAAAGTTAAAATTTTAGTTGTAAAACTCAAAATTCGAAAGAAAGTTCAAATTATTTCGATGGTAAAGTTAAAATTTTAATAAAAGCTTCAACACTTCTAATTTAAGAGAAAACGTTTTTTTAAAAATGTTATCATTTTCCAAAAGCTTTACTTTGACCTAGAAATTTTCAGTTTAACGTCGAAATTTCAACTTTAAAATTGGAATGAGCATCGCTAGAATTAAAATAAAATTTTCTAGTAAAATCTTGAAACACGTAAACAATTTTTTTTTGCTTTTGCACGATGCAATTCGAAAAAAATGTTTAATGTCTAAAGAAAATTTGTTACGAAAAAATTGAAACGGGGAAAAAGGTTTAAACAATTTTAAAAATACAAAAAATACAATTCAAAGTTTACATTGAAATTTGGAAATTAGAATCGAAAGAAATTGTAACTACAAAAAGAATCGAAATTTCTAGATCTTAGAAAAGTCGTTTGTTGAAATTTTGTTTGAAGTGAAACCTTCGAGTTAAAGATTTTAAAGAACATTTAGATCAAAGTTTAAATTTGCAGGAAAAGTGGAAAAATTATGGTAAAACTAGATTTCTCGAAAAGTTGAAATATAAAAATTGCGAATTTAAACACGAAATCCTCAATTTTGACCTTGCCCCAGATCATACCCTGAAGCCACCACTTTGTTGTACTCCACGATTATTTAAATATTAGTGGTGATAGTATTGTCAGAACCTTTTTTAGTCTTTTTTTTTTTTGTTTGACAGACAGAAGGAATTTTTTTCAACTGGGCGGCCCGCTTAGATTTTTTTTTTCTGCTAGTGGCCCGCTGTTCCTAAAAAGGTTGCCATGCCAACCGCTGCTGTCAATAGTTGTAAGCAATGATTCATTTAATGTAGAATTATTGAGAAGCCTTTAAAACCATGATGTATTTTCTCTTTGATAACAAAGCGCAACCAACAATTTAGATAACCTTCCATTAAATCTCTGAAAATTCTTTAATCCCTGTTAATAAAGTAGGCAGCAATTATATTCACATTTCAGCAATAAGGAATTGTTTTGCATCATTCTTTTGTTCATTGTTAGAAGTACCAGGTACTGATATTTATAAATCCAAAGCATTCCTTAACACAACTTCAAATTCAAAAAGCAAGCAACAAATAAAAACACCGAACTAAGTTCTACACCTAGACAACATTTGCAAATTCAAATTTAGGATGCTACGTGATGCCAGCGCATGGCAAACCCAATTGGGTTTGATCTTACAATATTCGAAAAATGCATGTATTAATTGAGAGGAATCTCTTTGAAAGACTTGAATCTAGACGTAAAAGTAATTAATTAGATAAATACTCGACAATCTTCCAAGCGGATATATTGGGAATTTTATATAGCGCAGAGCAAATGACATTACAGAACATTACAGAAAAATATATCAAAAGTAAGACGCCAGGCTGCCCTTAAGGCCCTGAGGAATGTGAAAACAAACTCATTGCTGGCATGGAACTGAAACTTTGCTTTAGAACGTCCATCATATGAGAATGCAGTTGATCTAATATGGATTAAAGGACATTCTGGAAAAGGGGGACTAGAGCCAACCTTTACCCATGCTAGATTAAACGTAAGAAACTTACTTAACGAAGAAATTCATCTTAAGCACAAAGCCCCATTGGCGTCAATACCACGCCCAAAGGGAAGAACTATGCCTACAACTCTCAAGAGTTAACCTCAGGAAACTTGCAGGGATTTGGACAGGTCTTTGTCGATTAAACAAACATTTTCACAGAATGGTAATTGTAAACGACCCGAGCTGTAGGGGGCGTTTAGAAGAAGATGAGGATGTCGAACACGTGCCGTGTCATTGCCCAACACTTCTATCTTAGTGTGGCCAGTTTGAGAGAGGCGCATCCAACCGGCGTTCTTCAGTTTCTCAACAAGGTTGAGCGGCTGAATGAATGACCAAGCACGCATCAATCACGGGAATAGCACAATGGGCCCGAAAAGTGAAGTACTAGCCCAAAAATTTTAGGGAACTAACACCAAATCCAAAATCCAGTAATAATTGAGAAAAAACCGAAATTTCGATCTGAATTTAAAAAAAAAATCTCAAAATTATTAAACAAAAGCGAATTTCGAAGAAAACATTTAAAATAAATGTTGTCTAAATTGTATTTCTTGGCTTCGCCTTTCTCTTTTTGGTTTTAAAGTCTTCAGTTTATTTCGAAAAATTTCAAGTTTAAAATTACATTTTTGACTTTAATCCGGAAATATCTAGTTTAATTTCGAAATTTCGGTTTAAATTTTAAATTGTTGATTTTCATCGCCAAAATTTCTATTTCCAGAAAAATTCTTGAAAAAAAAATTGAAACTTTGAATCTGAAAGTGGCAAATTTTGTTTAAAGTGGTAGTTGGTAAGTCTTGAGGAAAAATTTTAGGAAAAAGTGGACATTTTGAAAATGTAACTTTTTCTTAACTTTAGACTTTTTTCGGTTCTATTTCAACTTGGAAACTTGAAATGTCCAATTTAGTACCAGAAATCTGAGAAAGGTATTGTAATGAACGACCAACCGTTTGTGACCATAACCAGTGATTGTAGATAGTTTCTCAAAATCGTCGAATTTCGTTCATCTTTAAAATTTTCGAAGAATAAATTACTTTCGATTTTCGGACCCAATTTGTCTACGTTGTGTTTAAAATTATTTTATTCCAATAAATTGTAACCCCAGCTCGTAGAGTCGACAGGGAAGTGTTATCAAATTCAAACAACAATTGACCTTAACGTTTTATTACAATAGGTCAACAAATAAATCAACAAAATTTCAAGTTTGTGATTTTCAAGTGTTCTTAAACATAATACAACAAAATAAAGTGAACCTGTTTGTTTCAACTTGTTTAAATTTGCTGGACACAGATCTGAGAGAAATATTTCTTTAGAAAATTAAGAGAATTCATTAAGCACAAATAATCTGACATTCTTTGTCTAACTCTTTCGCTCGTATATGGTGCGTCGGTTATTAATTTCCCAAAGTTTATTTTAACCCTAATAATCGCAATGCTTTCCCCAGCTGAGCCATTTAGTTTGTACTCAAAGGTTTTCAAACCAAATGCAGCTAACTTTGTACCTGATTATCGGTGGGTGTTTGCTGGTTAGTTTGTACACAGAGGTTCTCAAACTATTTTCAGGTGTCTGTTTTATTCCCCAATTCTTTTGTGTTTTTGTCGCTTCTTAATTCAAGCATACTTCACATAGCATACAGTTTCCTGTTAAAGCTTTGAGCTAACAATATCCAAAGGATAATGCTACGAGAAAATGGAGCTCAAGCTTGGAAATGAAGTTGTGATTTATCGTAATAAATCAAATTTATAAATGTTGATTCAATCTTACAGATCTCTCGTTCTCTCACTCTTTCTTTCTTTCCTTTGTTAACTTGTTCCTTTGTTTGTTTTTCTGCTTTTCTCATACCAAACTCAATCACTCGAACTTAAACCAGTGTCATAAAATAGACTAGAAATATTGTTTAGATTTCGTAGAAACTTTCTGAGCAGAATTTTCCCTTCTAACCACTACATCTACTTCTACAGCTACTGTTCTAATAGAAGGGCGTTTTTCTGGTTTAGAAAGTGGCCTGACTTAGCCCAAAAAAAAACCTTTAAATTAAAATTAGAAACTGGCAAGAAGTTCGCATTTCTTTCGTCAAACATCTCCCTAACGAGAGCTGATGCTGATACTGCTCGTCCGCCTACGTTAGTAAATTTATGTTGACAGTAAATCTAGGCATGCGACTATAAATTAGTAATTTTGCAAAAGCTTCCCGATCGCGACGCGCGGTGTTGTAATTCTCCGTAGTCTATATAGAAGAGTCCTTTTTTTCGGACTGTGTAACCGATGAGGGGATCTACGGATAAGGCAGGCCGGGCAAATACGCCAAAACAGAGGCCAGGAGAGGTTACTTATGCCCCCAGTGTGTTCAGGCGTATGATCCCGAGGGGACGCAGCCAGGAGCTCACCTGCGTTTGGGGTTTTTGCCTGTGTCTGGAAGTTCTTCAGACAACCTTCTTACAACACCGGTTCCGGTTTTCCTTTTTTTTCCGTTTCGAGAACGTACAGTACATCATCAGCAAATCCTAATATAGATGTCTGCTGTCAGTTACCGAGCCTGCGGTGATGGGTGTTATCGATTTTTTGAACCCCTGGAAACTCAGCTTCCAACAGCAGAACATCGAAGAACGACCTTAAGAAAATAGAAGATTTTTGAAGCAAATTTGCTTTATTTGTTTTCGTCTTTTTTTTTCTTTCTACTCTCTTTGTTTTTGTTTTTTTTTCTCTTTTTTTTTTGTAACTGAGACTGGTAGTTGCATCAGTCAGCGGTAGGGTTCTTGGCCCAATAATAATTTTCTAACAACGACTTTCTCATTCATTCGGTTTGTTGTGGAAGTTTTACATTCCTTTCTCTTTTTTTTTGTGTACGCCCCCCAATCCCGTATTAATCAAAATTAGGAACAAGTATTTTCTCAAATTTTAGGAAAAGTTAATTAAATCATATAAGAGCGAAAAACCATCAAATAAAATCATGGGACAATTTAAAATTTACTTGCCTACTTATTTCGTAGCAAACATCACACAAATGGCACAAGAACTTCACGTTCAACAGAAAAGTGTTTTTTTTTGTGTTCATTCACGTTAATTAGAACAAACAGAGGTAATTTCTTTTTTTTTAAACTCCCGTATTTCGTACTCGTTTGCATAACTAGTTTCATCGAAGTTCCGTGTTTGACTATCTTAAAGTTGGTCTTTTTGTGTTTTATCTTCACGTCCCCCTACCCTTAATTTCTGGGAACCGAAAGATATCCTCTGCATCTCGCTAGAGGGCATGAGGATGCAGAATTCCTACTAATTTAAATATTTCTAATTCAAATTAGTCCTTAAATACATTTTGAAAAGGATTCTTAAAGTGCATATCAAACTGCAAACCCCTTTTGAATAATGTCGTCCCTTTATCTTGCAAGTTTTACTTCGATAATTGAAATTTAAATAACTTACAATTGTACGTGTTTATAAGGGCCTTTTTCGAACGTCAAATTCCTCCAGTCTACCACCACATGGTCTTGCCGAGATATTTGCTACGGTCTCCGTTATTGACATGTTACCCTTATTTATTACTCTACTTTTCAGCGGTCCTTCAAACTAACATGTTATTTTACTCAGTTTAGGTATCTGTGCTTGAAACAAACCAGGCCTAACAAATAACCCTTATCTAATTTGTGACCGCTAAGAAATCTGTTTCTCACGCAAAACGTTATGTTACAAAAAATTTTATACAGTACAATATTTGTAGATTTAATATTTCCAAGAAAATATTGAATAAAATTCAATTAAATAAAACAAACGAGGAAATAGAACAGTTTAGTAGAACTCGACTCACCACAGTATCTTTTTTTTTTAACATTTTTGTACATTTTTAATTTTAACATAAACACTATTTTTCACATATTTTTTCTAGAAACGACTTTTTTCTTGAAATGAACAAATCTAAATTGTGATTTATTGGGTTTATCAACATTTTATCTACATTCGGGTTTGCCCCTAAAGCGGGCCCCGATTCAAACTTTATTTTTATCAACTAAAATAAAAAGAACGTTCAACATTTTTGGACCTCGTTTGGGTCGTCTGCCGTTGCACGCACCTCGCTACGGCTCTGCGATACTGTAAAAAGCGCGGAGATGTCGCTCGAACGCGTTGAGCCCTCCTAGAGCCGGCCCTGTGACCACCACATATTTTTAGGAACGTATTTTGCACGTTTTGAATTTCCTATCTATGCGAAATTCAATATTATTATTAGTGTTTTCTCATCGTTATATTAAATGCGTATAAACGTTCAAGTATTTGATGGACAATACATGTGTTTTCATGAGACAACCTGTATATTTACCAAAATTTTGATTTTTGACAGAAAAACACGAGAAATGTCACCTGTGAGGTTATGAACGCAAGCGCAGAACTGTCATTAGCTGTGGGTCGATGTTTAATGGCGGTTTGTGTATCGCGTAACTGCTAAAATGTGATATGTAAAGTGTAATAGGAATATTGTGTTGTTTATTATAATTTTCGAGTATCCAAATTGTGCAACGTGAACTAAAATAAATTTTCAATGTGGAAGCAGTTACAGATGGGAATAAGAGCTTTTATGCTGATTGCATCGAGGATTTGGACATGCCTGTGTTTTATGATAAAAAAGCAAACCAGAGCCGTAAGTTGTATTAAATGCCATAATAATTCGTCTCGGATTTATTCCACGTTTATTTTTGTTAAAATAAATATACTCAGAATCTGTGTTTTCTTCTCACGCTTCGAGTATTTTGACATTTGATTTGAGGTTTGACGTTTCTTATTTTCAAGCTCTTTATTTGTATTTATTTGTTTATATTTACCAAATTTTATTAACTTTATAATGTTTTTTATATTTAATTCTATATACATAATAATTATGCTGTTTTGTACCCTGTTTTGGAATTTAATTAAATAATTCGTGGAAACTTGCCAATTTTTGTTTTGTATAATTTATATCTTTTTTTTAGATAATACAACACCAATCCGTTAAATATGAGTTGTACCCTTTATCTCCTTTATCAAGGCATAGATTAAGTAAGTAATTTATTTTTTGGTAGTAATTAATAGGTTATTTTTGTTATAAGGGTATAATATTTGCCAAAAAATCATTATTACTGTTTTCACTTTCTTTTGGCAAGTGTTATTTGTATGTATATTGTTGCCAAATTTAATTATACCTATTGTGTGTAAGATCTCCATAATTTTTCTATATTGCTTAAAATAATGTTTACTGAATTACTTATACCTTTTCTTTAATATTATTGGAGTAGTAACACCTTATAAAAATAATTTTGAGTTTCAACTCGTAAATTTCTATTAATATTTGAGTTTTTCTTGAAATCTCCAATTTAATAGTATTTTTAAAATGGTCTTAGTCATAAACTACACAGATCAGTAACACTTCTCAATTTTTATTCTTATTCCAGAAATTTATGTTTGAATTTTGACTCTTACAGTCCTTTATTTGTTTCTCTAAATTACATCCAACATCAAATTTCGACCTTTTTCTCAAAATTCCGAGCTTATAAATGCTTTTTTATTTCTCAATTTTTCGACTTGAATTCAGCTTTTTGACTTTCTAGATCTTCAAATTTTAAGTTTAAAATGTTAAATTTTTTGTTCATTCAAACGTTTTATTTCGACTTTCGAGTTCTAGAAATATTCAGACTTCATCGAAATATCGACTTTAATTTCAAAATTTCAATTTATTTCTTGAACTTCGCAATTTACATTTTCTATTTTTGCTCATAATTTCCACCTGAACTCAAAATTTTGACCTTTTAGTGCCTTTGATTTTTTTCAAAAGTTCTACTCTTTTTTCTGGATATTTCGAGTTTCAATCCAAAAATTTGCACTTTTTGATCAGTATTTTGATTTTTTTTTTAATTCTAAGTTTTAAACACGCAACTTTTACCTTTTTTTTTATTCGAAAATTTTGAATTTGTTTTCAAAATTTCGATTTTTCTTCGAGATTCAATCCTTTTCGTTGTTTTTAACTTCAAATTTAATGTTTAAGTTATTCCATACACTTTTTCTCGAAAAACATTTTTATTTTAAATTCAGAATTTGGAACTTTTCCTTAATATTCCTGGTTTAACCATTTTTGTTCAAAAATTTGTTTTAAACTCGAAAATTTCAATTCTGTCTCGAGGTTTTATAATCCTTTATTTTCTAGATAGATTTTAACCAATTTTATTGATCAGTTTCGTTATTGGCTTGATCCTTTTTTTTTATTTCAAATGAAAATTCGAATTTTTTTATTTTGATTTTGGTACATTTTTCACCATAAAAGTTGAAAAGTAGAGGGCAGTATCAAAATAACGTTCTAAAATTTGAACACTCTGCATCTGTCAATCAGCAACATTTATATATTATTTGGTTCAATCTTCATATTTTGGTCTAGTATCTCAAGCTTTGAGATTTTTTATACTTAATTAATCTCCCTGTGTAATTTTGTATGAAATTTTTCACTTATGTAGACTGTCATCATTTCAGATTAAAAAGTCTAAAACAATGACTATTTATGCTAAAATTAAAAAACGTTTCTAACTGATGACCTGATAAGCCAACAAGTTTGAAAATATATTTACAGTACCTATAATAATAGTGATTATATACTAATAACTGCACTAATCAGTACAATTTTTTTCATACCGTGACGCTTCAAGTACAAGTGGGAGTATGAACATTTCGACTTTTCTTGAGAATTTCAATTTTTATTGAAAATTTCGACTTTTAAAAATTTCAACTTTTTTCAAAATTAGATCTTTTCAGAGTTGTGCCTTTTTTCGAATTTATTTGCTAAAATTCTGTTTTATTTTTAAAAGTTTCAACTATCGAAAATTTTAACTTTTTTCAAAATTTTAACTTCTTGTCAAAAATTTCACCTTTTGAAAAGTTCGACTCATTTTAAATATTTCGACTTCTATAAACATTTATAGTTTTTTGAAAATCGCTGAGTTCTTCAAAATTCTGACACTTTTTAAAAGAATTGACTTTTATTCATTTTTTTTTTGAAAAATTCGACTATTTAAATTTTTGACATTTTTTAAAATTTCCATATTTTAAAATTCCATTTTGTTAGTTTTCACTTTTTTTAAATGTCTGCTCTTTTTCAAAATTTTGACTTATTTTCTATATTTTGATTTTTTACTCGAAATATTGAAAATTTCGATTTCATTGAACATCGACTTGATTTCGGCTTTCAAAATTTCGACCTTTTTCAAAGTTTTAACTTTTTGAAATTTTAGACCTTTTTCAAAGTTCGTTTTGTTTTTTTACTTAATTTTAAGCCCTTTTGTGAATGCAGACTTTTTGAAAAATTGTATACTTTTTTTTTTGAAAATTAGGACTTCTTTTTAAAAAAATTAACTTTGGGAACTGTTTTTCCTTGTTCAAAATGTTCATTTTCTGAAAATTTCGACTGTTCTTAAAGTTTTGGCTTTTTCTCGAACGTTTGAGTTTTTAGTTTAAAAATTTCGACCTGTGTTTAAAATTTACACTTTTTTCATGACATTTGTTTTGACTTTTCTTTGAAAAATTCGAATTTTTCCTTAAAAAATTTTTTTCAATTTACATTATTTTTTTCGAAAATTTCGACTTTGAAAATTTCGTTCGATCTTTTGAAAATGTTAACTTTAAAATTTTCATTCCAAAATTTCAACTTTTTCCAAAATTTGTTTTTGAAATTGTGACTTGTGTATTTCTGCTGAGGTTTTGATAAATTTGATCTAGTTTAGGGGAACATATAAAAAAATATTCGACATTTAGAAATAAAAATTTCGTCACAGTTAGGAATTAAATTCGATATATTAAAATTAAAATCATTCAAAATGAAAGTCAAGTTCCCAGGAGCGGTCAAAGCTCGTAAGGGTAAAAAGAAATGGAAATTAAACCAGGAATTTTAGGGCAAAAAGTCGAAATATTGTAGAAACAAATAGAAAATTTAACGGAGAGGTCGAAATTTTTAAAAAAGTAGAAAGAGGAAAAAAGTTACTATTAAAAAGTCGGAAACTGAAAAAAAAAAATTTTTAAAGCTGATTTTTCAGAAGAAAATTTTGAAAAAAGTAGAAATTGTTAAAAAGTGAAAATTTTGAAAACTTGAACATTTGAAAGTCGAAATATTCAAGAAATTATCAAAAAAAAGTAACAATGTTCATTATTTCAAAAGAAGTCGAAATTCACAAAAAAGCAATATTTCTAGAAGTAGTTGAAATTTTGAAAATAAATCATAATTTTGAGAAAAATTGGACATTTTGAAAAATAAAACTTTTCAACAAAAGTTGAAAGTTTCAAAGTCAAAATTTGAAAAAAATTAAATTTTGCGAGTCAAAATTCAAAAAATTTGAAAATAAGAAAAGTATAGTAGAATATTTTAAGGTAAATCAAAATTTACAAAAAAATCAAAATTTCAAAAATCGCCTAAATATTGAATTCGAGATATTCAAGAAAATTTCCAAATTTTTAGAAAAAATGGAAATGTTGAAATATTGACATTTTAAAAAGGTCCAAATTTCCAAAGAGTTGAAATACCTAAAAAAACGAAATTAAAAAAAGCAGCAATGTTGAAGAAATGTTAATTATTCCAAAAAGAAATTCACAAAAAAGTTGAAATTTCGAGAAAAAGGTTAAATTTTAAAAATGAATCAAAATTTCGAAAAAGGTTGTATTTTGATGAAGAACCAAAATTTTTAAACACTACTAAATTTTGAGAAAAAAACCTAAATTTTGAAGAGAAGTTTTGAAAAGAAAAACGCAAATTTTGAAAAAGTTTGGAAATTTTGAAAAAATTTTAAATTTTGGAAAATAATTTTTCGAAAAAGGTCGAAAGTTTCGTAGCCAAAATTTGAAAAAAGTAGAAATTTTAGGAATTAAAATTTTGAAAAAAAAAGACTTGTCAGAATTTTTTTTCAAAAACGTCGAAAAAAAAGAAGAATTTTGACATTTTGAAATTTTCGATATTTTACCATTCCATTTTTGTCAAAATTTTCACCTTTTTAAATGTCTACTTTTCCTCAAAATGTTGCTTTATTTTAAAATCTTGACTGCAAACATTTTAACTTCTTAATTTTGATTTTTTTCTCGAAATCTTGGCTACTACCTTTTTTGAAAAATTCGGTTTTATTGAATATTGACCCTTAAAAGTTTCGGCTTTCAAAATTTCGACCTATTTCAAAATTCCGTTTTTCTTTTCTACTTAAATTTAAGACCTTTTGTGAATCCAGACTGAAAAATTGTATACTTTTTTTTTGAAAATTGGGATTTTTGTTAAAAAAATTAAATTTGAAAATGTTTTTTAAAATGTTCATTTTCTGAAAATATTGACTTCTTTAAGTTATAGCTTTTTCTTGAACGTTTGACTTTTTATTTTGAAAATTTCGACCTTTGTCTAAAATTTACACTTTCTTCATACGACTTTTGTTTAGACTGTTCTTTGAAAAATTCGATCTTTTTTTTTTAAATAAAGTTTGTTTTAATTTTGTTAATTTCCATTTTTTTTCTTCGAAAGTTTCGGGTTTATTGAAAGCTTTAACTTTTTAAAATTTTGACTATTAAATTTCGAATTTTTTAAAATTTTGATCTTTTGAAAATTTTGACTTCAAAATCTACTTCCAAAATTTGGACTTTTTTTGAATTTTTTTTTGCTAGAAATTGTGACTTCTGTAAATTTGTCTTGAAAATTTCGGCTGAGATTTAATAAAGTTGATGGTACTTTAGGGGAACAAGTGAAAGTGTAAAATTAGAATTTCGAAGTGCAATTAAAAACATAAAAAATATTTAACATTTAGAGAAAAAAAGTCGTCGCAGGTGGGAATTAAATTAGAAATTCACAAAAAAGTTTAAATTTCGAGAAAAAGCTGAAAATTTCGAAAAAAGTTGCATTTTGACAAAGAATCGAAATTTTTGAATACGCCTAAATTTTGAGAAAAACCCGAAAGCCGTACCAAATTTTAAAAAAAGTCGATATTTAAAAAAAAGAATTTTTCAAAAAAAAATAAATATTTTAAAAAAGGCGGAAATAATAAAGCGTAGAAGAATTTAATTTAAATACCGAAATTTTGAAATTTCCAAAAAGCCTAAACTTTCAAAAAAGAATTTTTCAAAAAGGTAAATATTTACTTTCAAAAAATTCGAAAATAAAAAGTAGAAGAATTTTTTCGGGTAAAAAAAACTAAAAATTAAGGGAACTATGTTCAAAAGACCTTGATTATTTCAAAAATAAACCAAAATTTACAAGAAGACTAAATTTCGAGAAAAAGCTGAATTTTTCAAAATGAGTCAAAATTTCGAGAAAGGTTGCATTTTACGCCTAAATTTTGAGAAAATGCCGAAATTTTGAAAAAACGGAAATGTTGGAAAATTTGGAAATCTTGAACAAATTTTAAAATTTTGGAAAATACATTTTTTTAAAAAAAGTCGAAAGTTTCGTAGCCTAAATTTTAAAAAAGTCGGAATTTTAGAAGTGGTGGTATTCAAAAAAAATTTTTTTTTTCAAAAAAAGTAAATATTTTTTTTCAAAAACGTTGCAAATAAAAAATAGAAGAATTTTTCAAGTCAAAATTTACAAAAGTCAAAATTTCGAAAACAAAAAACCATAAATAAGTCGAAATTAAAAAAAAAACTAAATTTAAAAAGTCAGAATTTTTATAAAAACGAGAATTTGAAAAGAAGTGAAAATGCTGACATTTTTATGAGTCAAAAATTCGAGAAAAAGTCGACATTTTTCGAAGTCGAAATTTTTACGAAGAAAAGCAAAATTTACAAAAAATGGAAATGTTGGAATATTGAAATTTTGAAAAGGTCAAAATTTCCAGAAAGTGTGAATTTTTAAAAAAGAAGAAATTTTTACGAAAAAGTTTAAATTTATAAAAAATAGGAATTTCGAAATATAGAAATTTTGACAAGGTCTAAATTTCCATAAAGTCGAAAATTTTAAATTGTCAAAAAAGGCAGCAAAGTTAAAAAAAAATGTTGATTATATTAAAGGAAATCAAAATTCACAGAAAGTCAAATTTCGAGAAAAAGTCGAAATATTCAAAATAAATCAAAATTTTGATAAGAATCGAAACTTTTAAACAAACCTCAATTTGGAAAAAAAGTGGAAATTTTGGAAAATAGAATTTCTCGTAAAAAGTCGAAAGAAAGAATTTGAAAAAAATTAAATTTTGGGAGTCGAAATTTCCAAAAACGAAGAATTTTTCAAAAAGAGTAAATATTCATTTTCAGAAAAGCCTAAAATAAAAAAGTATAGAATTTTTCAAGGTAAATCGAAATTTAAAAAAAAAACTGCAAATTTTGAAAAAGTCGAAATTTTTACAAAAAAGTCTAAATTTAGAAAAAATTGGGAATGTCGAAATATTGAAATTTTGAATAAGTCTAAATTTCCGAAAAGTGAAAATACTTAAAAAGCTAAATTATCAAAAAATTAACTATATTCAAAAGACGTTGATTATTTTAGAAGATAGAGAAATTAACAAGAATTCAAAATTTGGAAAAAAAGTTGAAATTTTCATAATAAATCTTATTAAAGAATCGAAATTTTTTAAACAAGCCCAAATTTGGGGGAAATGTTGAAATTTTGAAAAAAATGGAAATTATGAAAATAATTGGAAATTTTGAAAAATAGAGTTTCTTGTAAAAAGACGAAAGTTTCTAAATTTCCAGAAAAAAAGAATTTTTCAAAAAAAGTAAATATTTTCAAAAAAGTTGACAATAAAAAAGTTTGTAAAAATTTTTCATGGCAAGTCAAAAGTTACAAAAGGTCAAAATTTCGAAACAAAAAGCCTAACTATTGAAAAGTCGAAATTTTATAAAAAAAGAAAGTTAAAAAAAATGAAAACTTTGCAATGTTGACATTTTTGCAAAAGTCGAAAATTCGGGATAAAGTCGACTTATTTAAAGTCGAAATTTTTACAAAAAATCTAAAATTTTAAAAAACATTTTTATTTCAAAATTTCCAAATAGTCAACATCTGGAAAAAAAGTCAAGATCTATAAATAATTCGAAATTTTGCATAAAAATTAGTCGAAATTTTCGTTAAAAATTGCATTTCTCAATATATCGAAATGTTCCAAGCATGTAGAACTTAAAAGAGTTTGTGCACATTGCAGAATGTTTTGTTCAAATTGTGTATATTTAGTTACCTAACGAGTCTCCAGTTAATGTATTGGATAGCAAAGATGAAACAAGTTTTTTTAATAAAATTAATGGTTATTTGATGCAAAATTTTTTACTATTAAATCTTAGCGGAAGGGGTTAATAATCATTTGACCTTTGTTAAAGTCGATTTTTTTAAAACATTAAAAGTTACCTACTTTTTGGATACTGTATAAAGCCTTTATTCCCGAATAAGATTTTATAAAGTGTAACCATTCTTTTTAAGTGAACTGTAGTTTGATGTATGTTGGAGTTGTCCACAATTTCTCTATGGACCATAAGGTGCGGTAGTATTTAGAATCACACGGGCGACGTCCGTTGATTCTATAGTACTTGCCGGAACATTTGTTGGCATTCGAGTTGGGTATACTAAACGGACGAGGTGTAACAAGGTCGAAACCGGTCTTAATTTCCAACCTTCGAATCTAATAAATGTTCAAACCTATTGGTCTGTGCGTTGGAATTCCGTATAGTTTGGTAATAAGACGAGAAAAAAAAGCTGCAAAAGCAATTTGTTAATCCTTGTTTTAATAATTTTAGGTATAGTAAAAAGAAAAGTTCTTGTTTTGGATCTCGATGAAACACTAATACATTCACATCACGATGGTGTAATTAGGCCTACCGTGCGACCAGGAACACCACCAGACTTCGTTCTAAAAGTAGTCATTGACAGACATCCTGTAAGATTTTTTGTTCATAAGAGACCTCACGTTGACTTCTTTTTAGATATAGTAAGTTGTTACGTCCAGTATTTTACTTTTTGTTGTAATTCAATTTATTAATAGGTTTCCCAGTGGTACGAACTAGTGGTATTCACAGCCAGTATGGAAATCTACGGAGCAGCAGTGGCTGACAAATTGGACGCGGGAAGGGGCATATTACAGAGGCGATACTATCGGCAACACTGCACACCGGAATTTCACGGATACACAAAGGATTTATCTGCCATTTCCAATGATCTCTCCAGCGTTTTTATATTGGACAACAGTCCCGGGGCGTATAGGGCTTATCCAGATAACGCAATTCCTATCAAGTCGTGGTTCTCCGATCCCTACGATATCGCCTTGCTCAATTTGCTTCCAGTGTTGGACGCTCTCCGCTTCACGGCCGATGTGAGATCAGTTCTTTCGAGGAATCTTCATCTGCACAGACTCGGGTAGAGCACTTCAGGTGAGTCCGTTTAGATCTGAGATATTCAGGTTCTGTTTTTCAGCAGGAGTAGAACTGATACACCAATAATTGGCACAATGTGTAAACGTAATGAAAATTCAACCAATGAACAAACTCCCTGTAGTAAAATTGTACAGTCGAACGAAACATCCGTTGATAACATTGTAACACAAGTGCAGGAGTTTGAATCTCCGAGCAACAATTCTAAATTAAACACGCGTTTACAGCAGCGGATATGCAATTGAGCTTTTAGAGATTTTTAGTGTGATTCATTTTTTTTTTATTAGAGAAAAAGTACGTTTAGCGGCAACGTAAACTATTATTGCTAGTCTGTAAATTTTGTACATGTATTAAATTATTTGTACATACTTTCAACTGTGTAATAAATAGTTTTTCTTTCATCTCTTTTTGTTCCATCTTTCATTGATAATAGGGCTTGTAAATTTAGACTTTCGTTTACCAATATATTGGTAAATCTGAAAGCAGGTTTATCGGTAATTATTAGTAAATTTTTATTTTTCAAAAAATAACATAAACAGTAGTCAGCAGCTTCGGAATACATGGTTGGTTTACGCTTTCTCTAAATTCAAAAATAATCACAATTTAAAGTTAAATTTTCAAAAAAAAAACATCTCAATAGAGCTTTTTCCTTCGATATGTTACAATATTTTTGTTCGTCTTGTTGGACTTTTCATATTATTTTTGAAAGTATAATGTGATTAAAAAAAGTCAGTGTGACATATTGGAAAAAAATTTAAATGAACACAGGACTAATAGTCCAGGCAAATTAACCTAAAAAAGACCGTGCTTTCTAAAAATTTCACCAAAACAGGAAGTTTTGTAAATCGACTTTAGATACCCCAAAGAAGAGTCCCTAGAGTTTGCGACAGATTCTGAGTGTTGCTTAATTTTTGGGGGCCAAGAAACCGCGATTTTTTGGTCCTCGTACCAGTTTTTTTGCTGATAACTGGAAAACGACGCATCTTACAGAAAAATTTATCATTACTAGAGACTGGATTATATGCATTTGCATTTTTGCATATGCAAATGCATATTTAACCCATTTTCACCGATGGGTATTTAATAATTGAAGTCTTACTAAGCGCTGGGTGCGACGTTTACTGTTGGTTAAAGCAGTCGATCGAAAATTTATATTCAACTAGATGGGTACCATTTTTTCTTCAAAATTCTGCTTTTTTTTTGCAGAATTTGTCTTTTATTTTAAAATTTCGAATTCATTATTAAAATGTGACCTCTTTCTTATCAAAATCTGATCTTTCTAAAATGTCGAATTTTTATCTCAAAATTTTTCGATTTTTTCTTCTTCAAAAATCCCATTTTTCTAAATTCGACCTTTTCTGAACTTTTCCACTCATTTAAAATCGGAATTTCTGTAAGTTTCGATTTGTTTATCAAAATTTGCCTTTTCCGCAAATTTTGGTCGATCTTTTGATAAAAAAGTAAAAACCGTGAAAAATTTGTTTTTGAAATTTCTGAATTTTCGTAAAAAGACAAAAGGCTTATTAAATTTTTTTTGGGTTTCGAGATTTTTTAAATCCCATTTTTTTGAAAATTTCAACTTGTTTCTCAAAATATTAACATTTATCTCAATATTGGACATTTTCTGATGTCATGGTGGGATATTTGTCTTCCTCTGACTTAAGCAGTCGAGAGAAAATAAATATTTAACCGGAAATTTAAAGTTTTTTAAGAAAATTTGCCCATTTTTTATCAAAATTTACCCAGTTTTTATCAAAATTGAAGTCTGAAATATTTTGAATTTCTACTAGACTTCGTCTTTTTCTTTGAAATTTCTTTTTTTTTAAATTTGATTTTTAAAATTTCGTTTTTCAATTTTAAGGTTTTTCTCAAAATTTTCGTCAAAATTTAAGTCTCTGAGCTATTTAGAATTTCTACCCGATTTCGTCCTTTTCTTTAAAAGATCTTTTTTAAAATTTGACTCTCAAAATTTCGTTTCTCAATTTTAAGGCTTTTCTCGAAATTTCGTCTTTTTCGAAACGTTATTTTTTTTAACATTGAATTTCTACCCGCTGTAATCAGAACTTTCAGATATTTTTACTGTCTGATTAAATTTAACTTTTTCTCCAAATTTTCGAGTTTATCTCAAAATTCAGTACTGAATATTTCTGGAAAAGACGACCTTTTCTTCAAAATTTGTCTTTTTTCTCAAAATTTCGATCTTTTTCTCGAAATTTCTATTTTCTTTTCCAAATTTGTTTTTGAAAATTTATATTTTTTCTTTAAAATTCGTCTTTTTCTCCAAATTTCGAGATTTTTCTCAAATATCATCTTTTGGAAATTTCGACTTTTATGTCAACATCTATCCATTATGGTACTAGAAATCTCAACTTTTTCTTCGAAATTAATCTTTTTTTTAATTTCGATTTGTTTGGTTCAAAATTCATCTCTTTCATAGGCAATTATTCTGAAATTTGACTATTTTTTCAAAATTTACCATAACTTTCTGTGGGAAATTTTTATTGTTTTCTCAAAGTTTCGTCTTTTTCGGGATTTTCGACTATTTCTTCAAAATTCGTTTTTTTTCTCAAGTTTGCATTTTATTCCACAATTCGACTTCTTTTTAAAGTTGACTTTCTTTAGAAAATTCCAAATTTTTCCTTAATATTCGACCCTCGTAATTACGACAGTTTTCTCGAAATTTAATATTTTTTTAGAAATTACATTATTTTAGGTTATTTTCTAAGAATTTAGATCTTTTAGAATCTGAATTCCCAAAGTTTCTAGTAATTTCAACTAATACTCTAAATTCATCTTTTTCTCGAAATTTTGGTCTTCTCTTAAATTAAGTATTTTTCCTAAAATTCGGCTTTATTCTCAAAATTCTACTTTTTGATGTTTTTATTTAAAAATCATCTTTTTTGCAATCCCGTCTTCTTTTTTTAATAAGAATTTTGAAGAAAACCCCGAAATTTAAAAGAATGTAACAATTGAGAAGGATTCGAAGTATTATAAATGTTGTTTTAACAAAAATACATAATTTTTAAAAATTTCGAAATAATTAAAAAATATTTACGTTAAGAAAATAATTTTAAACAGTCGAAATTCCTAAAAGTTTCAAAAAAAAAAGATAGAAAAGATCATAGCAGATATAAATTTTTAAATAAAATAGAAATTTTCAAAATGTTGAATTTTAAAAGTTGCAATTTTGAAAGTCACAGTTTTAAAAAGTCGACATTTTGAAGTTTCTATTTTGAAAAAAAGAAACAAGATTTTCGAAAAACTTTGAAATACTCAAAAAGTCGCAATTAAAAAAAATAAAATTTTCAAAATCGAAATTTCAAATAAAGAAATCAAAATGTTGGAAAGTTCCGAAATTTTCAATCCGTCCTGAAATTTGCTAAGAAACTTTCGAATCTTAACTTAAATTTTTGGAAAAATGTCGAAATTTTAAGATCAACAAAGAAAACTCAGAAGTTATTAAAACTAAATTGATTTTGAGAGAAAAAACCAAATTTCGAAAAAAGCTTTAAATTTGGGTAGGCATACTAGAAATGTGTCAACATTGGAATCGAATTTGTTCAAACAGATAGCAAAATTTTGTACAAATTAGAAGCAAACTTATTGCAATTAAAAGCAAATTTATTCAAATTGGAAGCAATACAAGCAAATCTATCTAAAAGGAAAGGAAAATTCTTTAAATCAGAAGCAAAATTTTTAAAATTATCATCATTATTAAGTTGCACATTTTGACACTTTTTATGCACGTTTTAAGTGTTTTGGGTGCATTCGCGGCGCTCTGAAGGCATAGTGGGGTTGCCCTTTGCGACAGGATTAAACTTAAAAAGCTTTTTTTGTTGCATATAATCCGGTCTTTAATTATAAAGGATGATTGATAGCTCTAGGAGCTGCAAAATAATACCTTCGTATCCGGTTTTAGAAAAAATTATTTGTGACCTGTTATTTTAAATCGATTCTAATCCTAAACATTCCTAAATGGATATACGCCTAAAAATAGGCTTAGGACCCGAATGGAAAGTGTTTCGCCGGCCCTGTGTACACCTACACGCGGTGCCTTTGACAATCGAATTAAGACTGTATTTCTGTTATAGCTGCAAAATAATTCGATTAAGAAAAATGTTGTACGAACTTGTATTTAGTATTCAATTAAGAGCAGTAATTTTTTGAAAAATATTCATATCCTTCCGTATGTTAAAATTACACATTTCGAAGTTTTTTCCGAAATTAAGTTTATCTTTAATATACTAACAATTTTTTGATTTTTCACAAAAACAAATCATGGATTTAAGAGTTAAATTCAAAATTTTCATTTGATAGTGTTTTAGGGATAATCTGTTTTAGAAATATGGAAGTATTTTTTTGAAATTTCGACTTTACCATCGAAATATTTTCCACTTGGAACTTGAGTTTACACTTTTAAAATCGAAAATTTTACAACATTATTTAATTCCATGTGATTAAGTGACTAATTCGCAAATGTAGAAAATGGTAGCAATTATTTTAACCATTAATAAATGAACTTTATCTAACGAAATTTATTATGCAGAATTTTATTCATGAAATTACTTGTAAAAAGTTGTAATTTATCAGTAAAAGTTTCCAGAGTATATTTTACAGTTTACCGGTAAGCCAGTTTACCGAGTTATAGGTCTTACAAGCCCTAATCAAAGAAGTTATAATTTTATGTGTACTTTATTTGTTTTCATACTTATGAGTGTGGTTGAAGCAGGTACCTGTTTGTAGTTCAAAAAAGAAGTAGAAGCCCTTTCTTCATTTTAAAAGGACAACTTCCGATAATATCTCAAGAAAGTGTTTTTTTGTTTAGAAAAATTTCGAACTGAAAAAATTGTGTACATGTTGTGTTTGACTCGTTTGTTCATATGTTTTTTTTGAATGTTTATTTATTTGAATTTTTATGTAGTTTTTTTACATATTTTTTTATTTTCCAATTTTATGTCAAGCTGTAATTAAAACAATTTTTGGTGGTGTATCCTGCCAAATTTGAAATATTGTTCTGTTCTTAGTTTTTAAACATATCGAGCTTTGTGTTACTCATGTTAGGAAATTCTTTTTTAGTTTGTTGTATATAATAAGAAAAGAAATGGCTTAGAATGGATATCATTTACAATGTTTTTGAGAATAAGAATTTTTAATTTGGAAATTCAATCAGTGATTCCCATCCATTTTATTTCGTGATATTTTAAGACCTATTTTGACATAAATAATAACTTAATTTCTTGATGAAGGAAAATGTATACCTTTTGGGATTTCTTTAAGAGATTGATGCTTCAAATTATGTATAAAGATATGACGAAACACTTTTGTTCTGGCTGTCAAATTTAAACAATAATTACCTGCTAAATAAATAATAATGAATGTAGTTCTCATTTTTTTTTACTTTGGTAATATATTAGTTACAAAGGCGTAGACGACACTAAGTTTAGAAAAAACAGTTTCAGAAATGTCACCATTAAATTAATTAAGTCAGAATATTTAGCTGCAGAATTTTGAGATTTAAAGTCGATTTGCATTTTCCCCCTAAATGTTGAAACTGTCGATACTAATTTAACAAATAAACATTTTCAGATTAGATGCTATTAAAGCCAGAGTTTTGACTTTGAATATCGGACGAAGTTTTGATTTTTAATCACGAATTTGATTCGAAATTCAAATTCGATTTCAAGATTTTTTGACAAAGTGGTTTGGGGTTCAAAATTTCAAATTAAACTTTTTCAAGTTTTAACTTCGAAAATTCACATTGAAATTTCTAGAACATTTGATGGAACGGACTGGTCCTTGGTTATCTTCAAAAATTGAAACACAGAACTTATCCCCTGAAACCAAGAAAGATTAAAAAACACAACAAAGGTTGCTCTAACGCGTTTCGACAGCCAAGCTGTCATCTTCAGAGAGAAACTTTCTTGGTTTCAGGGGATAAGTTCTGTGTTTCAATTTTCTAGAAAAGGTCTAAATTTCCCTTGAAGATTTCGAATTTCAATTTTGAAGTTATTGCGAAATACTTTTTGACATTAAATTTAAAAGGAATTCAAAATTTAGTTTATTCAAATTTTTCACTCTTCGAAATTTTAAATTTACTTTGTTTCCCCTAAAGCTTCGAATTCAGATTCAAAATTTTTGCTTTTTATCTAGAAATATTGTTCTGAAGTTCTTTCCTTTGAATTAAAATGCGAATGTCTATTTTAAACCAAACAATTTAGCATTATTAACGAAAAGAAAAAGTAAAAATGTAGTTTACTTTTTTCCAACATTTCAAATTTACCTTAAAACTTTAAACATAAACTTTAGACTTTTGACTGGAAATGTTGAAATGTTTGAAATTTTGGCTTTAATACTAAAATTTTGACTTTAAACCAAAAAGTTAGGCTTAGATTTTCGATATTTGAAATTTTAACTTCGAAACTTCGCTCTAAACTTTGAAATTTTTAGAAAAGGTCGAAATTACGCTCGAAACTAAAAAAGTCAAATGTCGAGATTTAAGTTCCAAATTTCAGCAGAAATCCAAAATTGAGTTTTTTCAAAATTTTGACTTCTCAAGTTTCAGATTTCCATTTTTCTTCCTGAAACTTCGACTTCAAAACTAAAATTCAAGGTTTATCTAAAAATATCGACCTGCTTTTAAAGTTTTGACTAATACCAACATTTTTTACTTTAAGCCAAAAAATTGGCTTGATGCTTAAAATTTTGAATTTTAACTTCCGAAATTTCCCTCCAACGTTTATAATTGCTAAAAAAAAGTTTGGAATTATGCCCGAAGTTTGAATATTTCTAGGAAAAGTCGTAATTTTGAGATTTAAGTTCAACATTCCAAGATAAACTCAAAATTGGGTTATTTCAAATTTTTTATTTTTTTGAAAATTTCATATTAATACTTTTCTTCCTAAAACTTCGACTCAAAAATTAAAGTTTAGGCTTTTTCTGGAAATGTCGATTTGTTTTTGAAATGTTGACTTAAATACCACAAATTTTACTTTTTATTTTTTTGAAAATTTCATATTAATACTTTTCTTCCTAAAACTTCGACTCAAAAATTAAAGTTTAGGCTTTATCTGGAAATGTCGATTTGTTTTTGAAATGTTGACTTAAATACCAAAATTTTTACCTTAAAGCCAAAAAATTCGAGATTTAGACCTTATCGAGAAATGTTTGCTTTTTTTTTCTTGAAAGTTTAACTTTAATAACAAAATTTCAACATAAACAAAAAAGTCGACGCGATTTTCGAAATTTCGACTGGTAACCTCGAAGTTTCGTTCGAAACTCTATAATTCCTGAGAAAAGATCAAACTTTCGCGCATAATTCTAAAATTTATAGAAAAAGTTATATTTGCTACATCAACTTCAAAATGTCAAAAAAAGTCAAAATATTTCCTTTTCTCAAAATTTCCAATTTGGTCCTAAAACCTGGACTTCCGTTCAAAATTTAGAGATGAAATGCTGTATTTTTTTCTTGAAAGATTGACTTAAACGCAAACCTAAAACTTTAACCTCAAAATGTTGCTTGAAACTTTGAAGTTCCTAAAAAAGGGGTGAAATTTTGCTCGAAATTGTCAAATTTGCAGAAAAAGTCGAAATTTCGAGGTTAAGTGCAGCATTTTTAAGAGAAGTTAAAAATTTTCATTTTCCCCCCTTTTTTCCCTTAAAACTTCGGGTTCAAAGTTAAAATTTTTATTATTTTTATAGATTTTATCTAGAATGTTGTCTATTTTTTCTTGCAATTTTAATTTAATCCTAAAAATTCGAATTTAAACCAAATTCAACTTAATTCTTGAAATTTCGAATTTATCCTCGAAGATTTGTTTAAAACTTTAAAATTTCTAGAAAAAAGCCGAAATTTCGCGTCAAACTTTGCAAAAAAAGTAAAAATTTCTAGATTAAGTTCAATATTTTAACAGAAATTCAAAAGTTAAATATCAGAATGTTACTTGACTTTCAAAATTACCTTATTCTTCCTAAAGCTTCGACTTCAGGCTAAAAATTTAAACTTTATCGAGAAATGTTAAACATTCTTTCATAAAGTTTTAATATTGAAGTTTCGAGTATGAGCCAAAAACCTCCAAATTTCTAGTTTTAACCTCGACATTTCTCTTTAATTAATTTAATTTCTCTTTAACTTTAAAATTTCTAGAAAAAGTCGAAATTTATGCTTAAAATTTGGAAGTTTCTGGAAAAAGTCGAATTTTCGAGATTGAATTCAAATTCAAGAATTCAAAATTTCAAAAGAAACAAAATATAGTTTTTTAAAACTCACATATTTCCCAAAATGCAATATTTACCAATTTATTTCCTAAAATTTCAATTCCAATAACAAAATTTATTTAGTATTTTTCTAGAAATTTTACTCTTAATAACAACATTTCGACTTTTCGTTTTAAATCGAAATGGGGAGTTAAAACTCGAAAATAAAAAATTCAAAATCCTTAAGTTAGTAAACTGGGGAGTTTGACAAAAAGGAAAACTACTTTCAGAATTAAACAAAGAATTTGCAAAAGTGTAAAGTCTAATTTAAAATTTAGTTTTGGAAGAAAGTAAATATTGCGAGCTTAAATTAGGAATTTTGAAGGAAAAATTAAAATTTACCGTACAACTCAAAATTTATTTTAAAAAGCATCATAATTTTGACTTCCATCTCGAACTTTTGGCTTTATATTTAAATATGCTACTTTTCTACTAAATTCACAATTTTCATTAAAAAAAAAAGAGTCTTTAGGTTAAACTTGCAACTGTTGTGAACATTTTTATTATAAATTCAGTTTATCTCCAAATCTTTTCAACATTCCTACTTTAATCTTTCAGTTTTTACACTTCTTTTTCCTTTAGAAATTAAGTTTTCGTTTTTTGAAATTTTCACTTTCTGTTTGAAGCTTCGACTCTAGTCTTAAAATGAAAGAGTTATGTGTAAACTCATAATTTCGAATCAAAATTCAACATGATTGCGATTTTTGGAGGCCCTTTTATATATTAGATAAATATGACTTCTAAATTAAAAAATAACTAATAATAATAAAAATTAAATCTTCAAAAGTATTCGACCGAAGGCCTCTGAATCAAAAAAAATTAGAAAATCCAGCCACAGCGAAATTTTGAAAATAATTTGGAATTTAGCAACTAGTTTCAAATGGTTTTAAAAATATGTAAATGCATTCATTCTTTGTCAAATGTGAATATTTCAAAGGGAAAATAGAATGTTGATATTTACATCGCCAAAGATTTTCATAAGTATTCAGCTTTTTTTATATGTTTATGTAGTGACAATTATGTTTGTGTCTCCTGGATTTTGTTTAAAATTTCCAGAAATATTGTCATATTAAATTCTTCAAACATTTTAATTTTTTATGGTTTCTGTACACTTGTATCTCAAGTTTAGTTTAAAAATTTGCTTCCTGTTATTACTAGTGAGTATACTATTAGAATAAATATTAATTAAGGTGTATAAATATATTTTCTGTATCAGAAAATGTAAAAATGGTTAAAGTTATGCTGCTGGAATCGTGGTATAATTTTAGCTTCTTTTTGTACATATTGTTGTAATTCCTCTTAAATTTGTTAATTGTAAACTTGAAAAATCACATAATGTACTTACTTTCTTAAGTTACCTTCATTTCCTTTAATGCACAACAGATTTTAAAAATGTACATAATTTGTACAATTGTAAGAAAATAAATAGTATTATTGCGGTGCTATTTTATAGTAGTTTTTTAATTTTGTTTTCCAAAAAATATATCTTATTTTCACAGGGTAACTTCTTTTTTCTTTTGTCTTTCAACAAATTTTAACGAACAGTCTCATTTTGTAAATATGTGTTTTTGCGAACATTTATTTTGTCAGAATTTGTATGGTAGTATAAGAGAAGTTTAACTGTAAGACAAAGTACCTAATACAATTTTAAATACAGTGAAATTTGTGACTAGAATAAAGGAACTTTACCTATAAATTGTTTTATTAATCTCCTAGTTTCCCCAGGCTCGAAGGTTACATTAGAAATTTTAAAAATAGAAAACCGATTATATTGACTCGTTGGAAATTCAATCAACTCAATCGACTTTTTTTCGAAATATTTTATTGTGTTTATTTGTCAGGTTTCCTTTTTTCTCAAAAAGCACTTTAGTTCTTAAAATCAAATATTACTCTAACTTACTTTAATTTTGAAAATTTCGATCCTAATTAGAAATTTTTAGATTTTTTTTCAAAAATTCGACTTTCTTTTAATAATTCCCATTTTCACTTTTGCAACAAATTGTAAAACCCAAAGTCGAAAAGACAAATTTGTATTTTAATAAATTGAAAATTTCGACTTTTCTTGCCAAATTTTCGATTTCAGTTTTTATCAATTTTCCCAGTCGTTTCAAAGGCGTAGCTAGAATAGGACAAAGGGGCGCTTGCCCCCCACCCTCCTTCCTGGTTCATGCAGCAAACCGAAAATTTATATGTATTCAACTAGGGGACTTTTTCCAAAAATTATCTTTTCTACTTTAAAATTCATCCTTTCCTTGGAAACGTTTTTTTGAAATTTCGATTTTTTTTTAAATTTAGTATTTTTTTTTAAATATGCCTTTTTCTTTTAAAATTTCCCAATTATTCATACAATTCAACTTCTTTTATCAAACAAGACTTTGTCAAAATTTTGAATTTTTATGTAAAAGTCGTTTTTTTTCTGAAATTTCGCCATTTCCCCAAATTCGACTTTTTCTGAGAATTTTGACTTTAATTCTGCAAATTTCAGCTTGTTTATTAAAATTTATCTTTTTCTTGAAATCTGGTCGATCTTCTAATAAAAAAAGTATATTTTTTGGAAATTTAAAATATTTATAAAAGGACAAAAATTACCACAAAATTTTCTTTGTAAATTTCAACTTTATTTTTAATCCAAAATTTTGGAAATTTCAACTTGCTTGTTAAAATTTTGACGTGCATCACAATATTGACATTTTATGACGCCATATTGAGGCAAGGTAGGGCGCCTGCTTTCCTGCGACTCGAGCAGATAAGAAAATAAATATTCACACAAGAAATTTCGATTTTTTTTCTTAAAATTTTTGTTTTTTACTTAAAATTTTTCTTTTTTGTCAAAATTTTGAGCTGTAAGGTTTGCAGTTCGAGAAAAAAGTATAAATGTAAGTTTGCACTGGAAATCTTTAATTCTTTTTTAAAAATTTCAATGTTAAAATTAATCTGTTTGTCTTTGTTGGAAACTTGACAGCTCTACTTTACATGAATTTCTTTCAACTTTACAAACTATGATTTTGTTTATACTATTTGTATGTATGGAAAACTGATTGTAATATATTGTTTTTCTGTAATTTTTTACACAGTACATTTGTGTTATTGAATTATCTAGATGTAAACTAATTTTATAAATGGGAGTGTGTTGTTTTATCTACCAATGCGCCTCTGCCGTGCTATCTTATGACAACCCTCCTACTCAGGATTATTTTTTGCAAAAAATGGATTTTTTTTGGCTGAGCAACTAGCATATGTAAAACAATGTTTAATAGAAGCCTTGTTATCGAGTTCATATCTAAAACAATAAATCGATGTCTTAATTTAACAAACCTTGAAATTGCATACTGTTCGTAACTTTGAATAGTTCATTACACACATTTTTTTAATAGTACTTCAGACCGTTTTGTTTTATTACCTTTGTTTATGTAATGTTAAAGAAGGCATCTAAGCTAAATCTCTGAATATAGAAAACTAAACTTGCATAGTAAATTCGATTAATGAATGCACTGGTAAATGGGCTTGGCCTAGGATGGAAAGTTTATTTTTAGAAAATCAAACCTCAAGGAAATAAAATAGTATAACATTTTGTAGAAAAACAGTTATCTACTTTCACGCGGACAAAAGTGTGGGTAACAGCTATTAAATAATAAAAATAAAATTTGAATCATGTATTTAAGTTATCAGAAAATAAAATATATATATCAACATGGGAAAATAATTTAAATTTTAATAAATCACAATATTTTGTTAATTTAAATAGCATACGCAGCCATTAAATTCAAAATTATCCTAAAACTTGAAACCAGGTGAAGTGCCATAAGAGAATTTACTACAGCTGGCCCTAGAGGGAGAAGAATAGTCCATATGTTCTAGAAAATCATCAACCATATCATCCCCTTCTTTTTCATGCGATACATTCGATTCTTCAATATATTCCTGGTATTCCCTATACAATGGCTGAATTTTATTTCCAGACCTACAACAAATTCATCCAGTTCCAAAATCAATCCCTCAATTTTGACATACCTAATTAGAACATATGGATCAAACGGGAAGAAACCATCTAATATATTGCTAGAAACGACAACTGAACCCTTTTCATCTTGATAAATCGTTGGGATGATATTTCTTGCGTTATGTTCCATAACTGAGTAGCAGTAGGCCAACTGATACTTCCGCGTTACGGCCGCAAAATTTTGAACTACAGCCGGTTGGCACACTCGAAGTGGATTTAGTCTACTAGTCACAATTTTAGCTAAATTTAAACTCTCCAAAAATACAACATCTGCAATCATGTTATATATATATAATAATGATTTTTACAGTTAATCAACTTACTCTTCTTAGTATTCACCAAGTCTTTATGTCTGAATGCCACAAGATAAAATAACGCTTGACACGCGGTGTAGAAAACAGAATGAATCCTGAGGTCGGTATTGACACATTCAATGGCATCCTGATTGGCTATGTAAGAATGGATCCAGGATGACAACTGTTGCAAAGTTCCCTTTAACATACTGTTAATGTTGTTAGATATAAAATGGTTTTTAAAAAAAGTTTCACTTACGACATTGGTAGATAATTGGCTCTGGCGGATAAGCTAGCTATATAACTAACGGCAGCTTGTCTTAGAACCGGAGCCACACTAGGATCGCACATTTTTCGCCACAGAAAGTTAAGAAATACTTCACAAATGACAGGTTTTAAGCTACATAGAACAAACATGCAGAATTGTATGTGGTGGGTGTTGTAAGTTGGTAAAATTAATTTATCGAACATGGTTATCATCTCTTGGTATAGTGCTAAAATAATAAAGTTGTACACTGCAGCAAACAAATTACTGCCTATGACTTACATTTAACTTTATCCCAAATAAGTTCTCCGCTTTCTGGGCTGTGACACTCGGTAATTATGTAATTTAGTAGTCTATCCATGCACACATCTAAGGTGTGACCGACATCTTTCTGATCTACGGCAGAAGTTACAACTGATTTGGTATCATCCATGGTGAAAATGTCATCTTCATAGAGGTTGTCCCTAGCTTTTAAGATTTCGTCTCTGGGAGCGTTAACATCCATAATTATTAATCTAAAAGTATACGTGTATTTTAAAATATTCAGTTTAAATGGACAAAGCAGGAAGGATATTTATGCACATCGACATGCTGTTGACAAAACAACATCGTCTTGTTTAGGTTTTATACAGAAAAAATTAAAAAACTCGTTTTCTAAAATCTAGTGTAACTGGTTTATTTTTATTTGTGAACAGATTGAAAAAATCTTCATACATTTCCGCTTCTTCGAAATTTCTGGGATTACAATATTAACGAACTACTTGAGAGTTATCGATATTTTGCTCCAAAATATATTCTGATATGTCGACTAAAAAAAGTGATCGAAAAGAATTTTCAAAAAACTCTAGACTAAGAATTTGAGGAAACTTGAAATATCGAAAAAAAACTTAAATTTTATGAATTAAAAACGCTTTGAAATTTTGATTCATGCTAAAATTATGTTTGAATTTTAAACTGCAAAAAGTGGAAATTCAGATAATACTAGTTGAGGATAACATCTTAGAAACTCAAGTAAAAATTAAGAGTTGAATTTTCAGACAAAAATAGGAAAATGTTACGAAATTATTATAAATTTTCTCAAAATCTGGAGTACAAAATTAGAAATTTTAGCTTCTCTAAATTTTAAATATGAAATTCGGGGGAAAAGGCAACATTATTAAATTAAAACCGATATTTCAAGAAAAGAAATAATCTCAAAATTCTGAGTTTAAAAGTAACCATTTAGAAAAAACTAAAGAAAATGATTCTTATTTTTAATTTTCGAATTTTGCGTCAAAATTTTGTTTAATTTTAAACTTCATATTTCGAAAGAATTTGAAATTTGAGGATAAAATCTTATCGAATGAAACTTTGAAAAGAAAAGACACAATTTCAAAAAAAAACTCAAAATTGATATAACTTTTTTTTTTCTAGGCATTTCGACTTTTTAGAAAATCCGAAAAAGAAATCAAAATTCTGATCTTAACATTAAAATTACTAGAAAATTATATTAAAATTTCTGACCGGTCAACCGCAAAGGTTTTGAAAGTAGCCCACGAAACTAAAGTTGAACAATTTACTTTCACTTAAATTTAAAATTGTTGAACAATGAAAAATTTGAAAAATCCTAAAATTATTTGCCCAAATTCATAGTCGTTTGCAGACTATATTTTACAGAATAAATAGTCCCTAAGGTATAACAGTTGGGCTATAAGAATGCATACGGAAAGTTTATTTCTGATCAACCCCCTTCTCTCTGCTGTAAAAGGTAAACAAAAACAATGGCAATTTCACATTTTTTTATCGCGTCTTAGTTGCTAAACCTTTTTTTGTAAAATTCACGACTGCGCAGATATAAATAGTTTTGTAATAAAAAATTAAAATTTTTAAACGTCGATATTTTCAAAAAATTCGGAATTTTCATAAAATTGAAATTTTTAAAAATAACAATTTTCAAAAAAAACGAAACATTTGAAAACTCTAAAAAAAAAGATTAAATTCTGAAAATAGGATATTCAAAAAAAATCGGAATTAAGTCGAAATTTTAAAGAATTTTTGAAAATTTTAAAAAACGAAGCGAAATATTAAAAATAATTTGAAAAGAAAAACCGCATTTTAAAAAAAAAGTGGAATATTTTGGAGTCGTTATATGCCAATTTTCAAAAAGTGTAAATTTTGAAAAAGTCAAAATATTTCAAACATTCATAGTTTAAAAAAACTGTAAAATTTTCAAAAGAACCGAAATTTAAAAAAAATAGGAATTTACAAAAAATTCGAAATTTTTGGTAGTCGAAATTTTAAGAGTTGAAGTTAAAGAATCTTGAAAAAATCGAAATTTTCATTAAAAAAATTTTATAAAAAGATAAAATTTTAGCAAAAAATTAACATTTAAAAAAAGTCGTAATCTTAAAAATTAGACAAAAATTTGAAAAACAGCAAAGTTTTAAACAATTTTCAAGATTTGAAAAATATCAAAATTTTCCAAAATAGAATTTTTTGAGAAAAAAAATATGTTTTCAACAAAAAAAAGTCTAATAAAAAAAACAATTTTGAAAAAAGTCAATAATTTTTAGATATTTTCATAAAAAGCAGAAATTTATATAGTCAAAAGACGCCTGAAATGTTAAAAAAGTCAAGATTTTAAAAAGAATTTAAAAATTTTAAAAAATCGAAATTTTCAAAAACAGCGGAAATATTTGAAATCTTTTGAAAAAAAAAAAATGAAATTATAAAAAAACCAAATTTTGGATGGATTTTCAAAAAAGGCGAAATTCTCAAAAAAAATTTGAAGTTAAAATTTCGACATTTTGAAAACATGTCGGGATTTTAAAAAAATTAAATTTTCAAAAGAGTTGAAATGTTAAAGAAAGCAGAAATTGAAAAAAAAGTTGAAAGCTCGAAAAATAGTTGAAATTAAAAAAAAAGCCAATTTAAAAAAAATCAAAATTAAGCCAAAAAATTGTAATTTACGATAATTTTCAAAAATTTTGAAATATTTGAAAAAGTCTATATTAAAAAAAGATTATAATCTTGAAAATAGGAGATTCAAAAAAGATTGCAATTTTGCGTTAAAATTTTGAAGAATTTTCGAAAATTTCAAAATACGAGGCGAAATTTTTTGAAAAAAAAAATAAACATTTTCAAGAAAAGTTGAAAGTTGAAAAAAGTTAAGTCCAAAAAAAAAACAAAATTTTGAAAGGTCGAGATTTAAAAAAATTGAGATTTTCATAAAAGCAGAAATTTTTGAAGTTTAAATAATTTTCAAAGGAAACTTGATATTTTGAAAAAGTCACGATTTCAAATAGAATTCCAAATTTGAAAAAAATCGAAATTTTTAAAAACGGCGGAAATATTTGATATCTAAAAAAAATCATTGAAATTATGAAAAAAGGCAAGATTTAAACAAATTTTCAAAAATCAAAATTTTGAAAAAATAATCTTGAAAAAATCGAAATTTTCATAAAAAAATAAAATTTAAAGTCAAGATTTTTATAAAAAGTTGAGTAAAATTTTTCAGAAATTTAACATCTTAAAAGTTGAAATTATTAAAATTAGCTAACAATTTCTAAAATTTTCCAATTTTGGAAAAAGTTAAGTCTTTAAAAAAAACAAAATTTTGAAAGAAGTCGATAATCTTGAGATTTAAAAAAATGAGATATTTAAAAAAACGGAAATATTTAAAGTATTAGTAATTTTCAAAAGAAATTTTGAAAAAGTCGCGATTTCAAATAGGATTTCGAAGTTTGAAGAAAATCAAAATAATCAAAAATAGCGGAAATATTTAGTCTTTTAAAAAAATTGAAGTTATGAAAAAAGGCACGATTTTAATAAGTCGAATTTTTCAAAAAATCAAACGTTTGAAAGCAAAGATTTTTAAAAAGATAGCAAAATTTTAAGAAATGGCGAAATTGTCAAATAAATTGAAGTCGACATTGTTTAAAATGTAGGGATTTTCAAAAAAATTTAATTTTCAAATAAGGGTTGAAATTTCAAAAAAAAGCCAAAATTGA
The DNA here is from genome assembly GCA_028583605.1 of Dastarcus helophoroides. Taxonomy (NCBI): domain Eukaryota; kingdom Metazoa; phylum Arthropoda; class Insecta; order Coleoptera; family Bothrideridae; genus Dastarcus; species Dastarcus helophoroides. The sequence goes on from CM053332.1 coordinate 37,228,523, forward strand.
AAAAATATTTGGAAGCTTGAAAAACAGTTGAAATTAAAAAAAGTCAAAGATAGAAATAATTTTAATTTTAAAAAAAGTTGACATTTTTGAGCCTAAAAAATTGTAATTTCGAAGAAAGTCAAGATTTTCAAAAAAAGTGGAAATTTTGACTAGTTGAAAATTAAAAAAAACACGAAATTTTGAGAAAATATCAATATTTGAATAATTTGAAAAAAAAACATTTTCCCGAAAAGTAGAAAATTTTCAAAAGTCTAATTTAAAGAAATGATTATAATTTTGAAAAAAAAAAGTTAAAAATTTAAGAGATTTTAAGCAAAATATAACATTTTCAAGAAAAGTCGAAAATTTCGGAGTGCTGTATACTAATTTTGAAAAAAAAAACCGAAACTCTATAAAAAGTTAACATTTTCAAAAAATTCAATCGAAAAAGTTCAAAGATGATGAATTTTTCACAAAAAATAACAATTTTCAAAGACAAGTTAAAAAAAGGATAGTGTTAGAAAAAAGTAGAAATTTTCAAAAAGGATCGAAACTTTCAAAAACAACATTTTCAAAAAAATCATCAGATTGAAAAAATCAAAATTTTTAAAAAAGTCAAATTTTTTTAAAACACGAGCTAATGAAAAAAAAAACATAAATTTGAGAAGAGTGAAGACTCAAAAAATTCGAAATTTTCAAAAAGAGTCGAAACCTTCAAAAAGGGCAACATTTTGAAAAAAAAATTGCCACCAAAAAGAAAGCGGACATTTTGAAGAGACTTAATAATTTTCAGAAAAAAAAATTGAATTGAAAACAATCAAGATTTTTAAGAAGTCGAAATTTTGAAAAATCAAAATTTTGGGAAAAAATAGATTTTTAAAAAGCGAAAATTTGAAGAACTGGCGCAATTTTCAAAAAAAATCGAAGTCAAAATATCGAAATTTTGAAAAAATATCGAGATTTTAAACAGTCGAAATTAAAAAAAAAAAGAGTTGAAATTTTAAAGAATGTGGATATTTAAAAATAGGTTTAAAGCTTCAAAAACAGTTGAAGTAAAAAAAGGTCAAAATTATAAACTGGAATTATCAAAAGATCTCAACATTGCCAAAAAAGTCGAATTGAAGAAAAAAGGTCGAAAATTTAAAAAATCAAATATTCGGAAAAGATCAAAAAACTTGAAATTTTCAAATATAGATCAAAATTTTGAAATAAGTCGAAGTCCAGGCTTCAAAGAAGTCGAAATTCTTTACAAAAAGTGGGAATTTTCTCAAAAGTATGAAAAAATATCAAATGTTCAAAGAAAATCTGAAATTTTGAAAAAATTCCGAAACTAAAAAAGTAGAAATTTTAAATTAAAATTAGAAAAAAGGGAACAATGTGAAAAAAGTCGAAAATTTTGAAATAAATGGAATATTGGAAAATCAAAAAGATAATAAAAACGAAATTCTTAAAAAACTAAATTTAAAGTCTTTCAAAAATATCAAAATTTTAAGGAAAAAAAAAAGTCGAAAATTAAAAAATTTGTGAAAAAGTTGAGAATTTCAAAAAAGTACAAAATTTCAAGCAGAGACCAAATTTTGAAATAGAATGAAAATTTTGAAAAAATTAAAACCTTTTAAGAAACTTGATATTTTAACAAAAATTATAAGTTAAAAAAATCAACAATTTAAGAAAACTAAATTTTCAATGAAATTTAAGAAAGTCGAAATTTTGGAATAAAGTCGAAATCTTGAGAAAAATCGACATTTTGAAAAAAGAACATTTTTGTAAAATGTCGAAATTTTAACAAAAACTAAATTTTGAAAAAGTTGCAATTAAAAAAAAATAAATGGTTTCCTAGTATTTTAGTTCACACTATATTTGTGCTGGCCAATCAGCTGCTCTATCAGTTTTCATATCTTTTATTTTTAATAAAGTCATATATAATAATTGAGAAAGATATAAATATCATTGGCATTTTGAATTCTTTTTAATTTTTTTTTCAACTTTAATTTTGAAATGGTGTTATTCTAACAAAATCTTTGAGAAGTTTTTTTATAAATGTCAAACTTTTGTGAAATTGGAATGTTAAACTCCAAATCCAAATAAAATAATTTCAACAAAATTAATAATGAAAATTGCGCAATATTTCAAATATCCTATTTATCATACTTAATTCAAATTGAAATATTGCGAAATTGTTTCAAATAATTTGTTGTATTTATTGTTAACTAACAAAGCCTTTGAATGAAAAAAGAGGTGTTTCATTGCTAAGTTTGATAATGCAATGAGAAAATTCTCAAAAAGTATATTCGCCGAAAAACCTTAGACTTAATTATGGCAACTTATTAAAACTGATTATTTAGTAAGTAATTTTAACCATTATCTTATAAGAATCATCCAGTTTTACCACAGTATCGTTTGCTTGTAATGAACCCGCTTATTATGAACTTTCACTTATAACATTTTAGCTACAGCTGTCGTCAATAGAAGACGAGGCGCAACAACTCTTTTGTGAGGTACAAATGTCATCAATAAGTAATTTAACAAATTAAGTCAGGATAAGATGTCACTTATTGACATTTCTGTCATAAAATCTTGTCACATTTAGTTCAGATGAAAATACATTTAGTTACTTTTTCAGCTTCATTTTGCATTTTTGTGAATAGTTTTGTGGAAGTATTTCCGTAGCTAAAGGGATAATGAATCAATCTTTACAATTAGGTAAAATACTGTTGGGTTAATTAGTATTTATCATTTATTACGAACTTTGCTTATAATGAACTAATTTCTTTGGTCCCTCGAGGTTTGTTATAAGCTGCATATGCTCCATCAAAGGGAAAACAAGTATGTGATTAAACATTTATTAAAGAGAAATACTCACTTTGATACTAATAAATGTAATATTTGAGGCCTACATGATGGTTGGTAATCCATTATCCAAAACAAGTTGTGAATATAATATTCATGAATATGCGCCGATTTTTTAAAATAGGGAAACTGATTAATAATGGCTTGCAAAAATATTTCACGACACATAGGAACCACTTCTAACAAAATACTTAATACTGAATGAATCTTGATGCATTTCTCACAATCTTCATCTGTGGGAACCCCATCAGGCCAATCTGGCTCATTCGGAGCTAGAAATTCATTTTTATTTACATACATTAGATTTGAAACGACAATTTACCTGGTAGAAACAAAGACACCAAATGATCGATCACAAGTTTCGAATGGTATGTATGGGCCGACAATAAGTTGACTAGGAACGATTGATACTCAGCAACTAAATTCTGATTACGATTTGCCCATTCTATCTTAAGCAAAGCTTCAACAAAGAGTCGTAGGTCCTGACCTAGGATCGAGATGCATTCAGTTGCTTCTTTTAGTAAAGAGAGGATGTCACTGTCCAACAGTTCGGAATCTCTTATTAAACACACCAAATTATTATAGGCTTTCACATTTTCGCTGTTGACATAATCCTGCAAAATGTTCTTTACGTTTTGCGAATGTGGCAAAACGAAACGCACTCTACTGGGGGTGGCTGATGTGCTCAATCGATTCTTAATTGTTGCAGTCTTTTTGAGAATAGAAGGTGTACAAGACTTTCCACTTGAAATCACAGACATTTTCACTATTTTTGCGTATTACTTAATTCAATTTTTTTACAGTTGTACTTAAAGACACTAACTTTCGTTAGATCGTAAAATTACATATTTAAACGAAAAATTATTGGTTACACATGTGGTTTTCTGGTTTTAAATTGTATTGACAGGAAGTTGACGTACGGAACCAAGGTTATAAAATATGAAAGGTCGTCTGAATCGTTTACATCATCGATCGATGACGTCTAGTTGTGATCGCTCATTTGTATGCACTATTGCCACTTCTACAGTTTTAACTGTAGATTTACAGGTTTTTAAAAATCATTCCTGTTTTTGGTTTAATTCTAAAATTTCACTACTATTATGTGTTTCTGTTATATCCATTCGACTGCTCTATTACGTCTTAAGTAAAACTGAAGTTTGTTTCGCAACTAAGTTTTGAAATTTTAACTTCTTTCCTAAAACTCCGACTTTCTTCTTAGAGTTCGGCCATAACCCTAATTTAAAATTTTGCTGGAAATTTTAAAATAATGCCCCCTTTAATTAAAATCAACAAAATGTCAATAAAAAGTCGCATTTTCGATAAACACTCAAAATTACGACTAAAAATATAAAAAGTAAGTGCAAATGTATGCTGGTAATTTTGAGAAAATTGACATTTGTAAAAAATGTCGAATTTCAAAGTTTAAAAATTTCATGTTTAAATTTTGGATGTCGAATTGAGATTTCCAGAAAAATTAAAATAACGAGTGTTTTTATTAAAATTTTAATTTTTAACTTTTCTGTTCTATTTCCGAGATTTAAATGGATGTTTTAAATATTAACCTTAAAAGGGAAAAGAAAAAAGGAATTAAAATTAAAAAAATGGTACCTTTTAAAAATCAAATTCCGTCAAATCTGATTTTATCCAAAACTTCTTTCTTCTCTAACATTTAACAAACTCAGCATTTCGACTTCAAACTCGAAATTTTGACTTTGAATTCGAAAATAAATTCGACTTTTTAAATCGAATATTCGATTTTGTATCGGAATTTCATTTTTCAAAATTAACTTCCGAGTTACGAGATTAAAGACTTATTGCCTCAATGATAGCTTTTTTTTTGATTTGGCACACAATAATCTTTTTTCTTCATTTTTTTAACCTCATTAATTTCTCAATTAGGCTGGGATTCTGTAATGGGATATCAAGAATTCTCAGTGTCACGTTTAGGCTTTCAAAAATATCAAAATGCATGCAAATAAAGCAGAATTTTAAAGAGTTTGGAATTTTCAAAACGTTAAACTTTAGAAAAAGTCCGAATTTTCAATGTTCGAGAGAAAGTTGAAATTTTGGGAATCTAAGCAAAGGTTGACATTAATAAAAGTGGATATTTCAAAATGTGCAAATGTTTGAAATATTTAATTTATTTTCAATAATTGAATTCTTTCTTTTTTTCTTTTCTTTCACGCAAACGTGCTAATCCTGCACGAATTTTTATTTTCCCTCATTGCAGAATAATGAATAAATTCTGAGATACAATTTAATAAATTTAAAAAAATGGCAACGTTTCTATAGCCTATGGTTCAATTAACATGAACGATATATCGATGCCTAAAAAAATCGATCTATCCCTTGGATAATGTTACATGGAAAGACCGCCTATTTAATAACCTTGTGGCAACAAACATGTTAGCCAACAAAATAACTGTATTTGACAAATGACATTTGAGCGCAAATATTTGGGGGAGCTTTGGAGGTTAAGTTTTGTTTTGGGCAAATTTTTGAAAAGCTTAGCAACTAAAATATTCGGAAGGTTGACATTGCTTGCTTTTGCGACGAATGTATTTATGTAACAGAAAATTGCTTGTTTTCTTTCTATGATTAGTGTTGTGATGCTATTTCCGAACTATTTCTGTAGGTGAAAACTGTGCCCTAAAAGCAATGTCAACTATTAGAGATTATTTTGTTGTGACGGCAACAGAAAATATAGAACCCGCAAAAAATATTGCTGCTACTAAAGAAAAAAGAAGGAAACGAGGTTCAGAGCAGCATGAAACGCAAACATTGAATGGAAGTCCGACTATTAAAAGAAGAAAAAAACCCAAGGAAAAATTTATGATTCTTGAAAGCCAAGCCATGAAAAATTTTCTTTCAAGAAAAATGCCTGAACCTTTGGATGTTTATATAAGTTCAAGGAGTAAAGAAGGTAATAGCAAGATTGAATTTAGATCATGTCAGAACTGTGATAAAAGTAAGAACAAGGCAAAACAAGATTGTAAAACTTCAGAGCATGTTGTTGAAATAAATGAGCAATGTGTTAATACTAAAGAAAAGAAACATCAAGCTATTGAAGAGATAAGTAAGACAGGTTTGATATCTGACACTGAAGTTGAAAGAAGTTTAAGAATTCCCTCCTTAAAAAAAGTCCTCAAGAAAAAAAAGAACTGGAGCAAGAAAAAAGGTGTCTCGAGTCCCTAACTTTACTGAATTCTTCAGATCCGCAATCGTGTAGTGCCGAAGCAGATGACAGTACTAGTGCATCAAAATTTAATAAAATTATTGACTGTTATAATTTAAGTGCTAACGAAATAAGGACTTATTTTTTTAAATACAAGGATTACCTCAGAGATGTTATGGAAGGTAAAATGGATTCAGACCGACATGTACGTTATCAGGTTTTTAAGCCAGAACACATTGGTACTTCGTTAGATTTAACTTATAGTACTAGTTTGGTCATTTTTAAGTATGAACAAAAAGAGGAACTGTTGCAGTTAATGTATGAGGAATTTGATGTTGAAAAGAATAAAACAGAGTATTTTTTTAAAGTTTTGTTACCTGAAATATGTTTAAAAATATTTATGGATGTTCATAATATGAATCAGGATACAGCTGTGGAATATTTAGATTGGAGACCAATTGCTCTACAGCAGTAATGTAATTTAATATTAGTAAAGTTAATTTTGTGTTTATATTATATATATATTAGATTTAATATATTGGCCAATTGTGAAATAATAATATATTGTAAAATTACTATTTTGTGATAAATATTAATGAATTAAATAGTGTAATCGTAAACTTTTTGTACAAGCTAAATAAAGAAGACAAATTTGAGATAAAACTTTGAATGCTACATTAAGTTTAATTTTTAGTAAATAATTTGATTATGAGAACCATGATAACCCAGATGAGGTTACAGAGTAATCCACATTGGAAGAACAAAGCAGGGTTACGAGCTTAAACTGAATCGGAAACCGAAAAAAATAGTTATTTCTGTCTGAACGAATACCGGAACAACCGAAAAAAATATTGGTTCATTTCCGTTCACCGCAGATTCAAAAGTCCACATTTAACAAAACCTGACTCCCCGCTTCAAGTTCACTTTTACAATATTTAAAGACTTGAATTTCAGTCTAAAATTTTTACTTGTCAATTGTTATTGTTCATGAGGTTTTTTGAAATTTCGACTTTTTTACTTTTAGGTTTGAACTTGTTTTTATTTTGCCTCATAAATGTCAATTTTAAATTTTGAATGTTTCTTGAAATATTTCAAGATTTATCGCTAATATTTAAATCAAAATTATGTAGAATTTTTGTAATATAAACTTCAAATATTTTCTTCCATTTTACTTTTTTTTTGAAAATTCTGAATTTGTTCAATTCTTATAAGCTAATAGTGCCCGACCCATAGCTAGCGAGACACGTGTGGCTCGCAGTAACTTTGATATGGTTCTTGGTAACTGTGGAGAAAAGAGGTATTCCATTTTTTTAAAAAAGTCAATAATATTTCAATTTTAATATCAAAGAAAAATAAAAAATTTAACAATGTGAAAAGTTTGAGACAAAAAATTCTAAAAATTGTTAGAAAAAAATTCATTTTAAAAATCTAATTTTCAAATATAAAGTTTAATATCGAAATTTTCAAAAAAGTTCAAAGAGGAAAACTGGAAATTTATAAGTAGAATTTTAAAAATTATAATTTTTAACTTTGAATTAAAAATTTTATGCAAAAAATGCTGCAGTATATATATAAATTTTTTTTTAATTTCGAAATTTCGAAAAAATTGAATAAAATGGAAATAAATCCAAAAAAAATTAAGAAAAAGGTCGACATTTAAGAATAATGTACAAGTTTCGAAAAAATGTTACGCAAAATCTATATTTGTGGTAACATTTTTTATAAAAATCTGAAATTCAAGTTTCACACTTGGTACTTTAAAATGAAAGTGAAAGTTTTGAAATGAACCTATAACTTATACAGAAAATTTTAAAAAATGGAAATTAATTCAGAAATTAAAATAAAAATAGGAAGCTGCAGAAAACATGATCTCAAAATTTCGAGATAATAAGTTATCCATTTCGAGATTAAAGTGAAATTTTTTGAAAATCTAGTTAAGTAAAAATTAAAAGTGCAAACTGAGAAATTCAGCTTTGAAATTAACAAGAGAAATATAAACAGGAAAATTTATAATATAACTGAAAATGACAGAAAATATACAAGTTTCCAGAATGTCGAGAAAAAAAGGTGGAGAATTAAATTCCAATTTTGAAAAAGGAAAAAGAAAGGAAGAAATTGACTTGATTTTTCAAATCAAAGTTAGAGAAAAAAAAAGATTAAGGCGTAAATACAAAATTTTGAGAATAAACTTGAAATTTATGAAAAAGAGAAAAAAATCAGTCATTTTTTTGTACTAATTTCGAGTTTTTTTCTCCAAATTTTCTTTTTTTCTGAATATTTTCTTTTAAATTTAAAGATTCTTAGTGTTTCCGATACTAAATTTCGAAAAAAAAAATATTTTTGAAAATTTCGAGAAAAATCAACAATTCGGGATTAGATAAATTTTTAGAACAGGGGCAATATTTCTAGAAGCAGTGAACTATTTCGAATTAAAATCGAAATCTATGAAAAATCTGAACATTGAAAGTGAAAACTTCGGAACCTGGAGAAAAAATATTAAATTTAGCATACTCACAATTTGGAAAAAAACTCTGAATCTATAAGAAAGGGAACAAAATCAAATTAAAAAAAGTGCGTGATTTTTTAAATAAATTTTGGTGTTTTTTTTTATCAAAACTCCGACTCTGCCTAAAAATTTATATTTATACTTACGCTTTCAATTTTTACTATATATTCTCGAATTTTTAAGAATAAAGTCAAGATTTCGAAGAGAAGCCTCTAAATTTTAAAAATGTTTTCTAATATTTGAGCAAAGGCGAAATTTTGAATTCAAAGTCAAAATTTGAGGGAGAGAGTCAAATTTGAAACTTTCTCACCTTCCGTATCCGCGCCTGTTAAAAAGTGAAAAGTACTTTCTGCAAGTTCTAACTAATAATAGGTAACTATCGATTTTTGACAACACCCGATCTACAATTTTTTCTGAGTAAGGGCAAAAATTTGATATTGGCTCTCGTCGATGCCCAAATATTTGAGGCATATAAGACAGTCGGAGACAACAAATTCCTGTGCGGTCCAGCTTGACACAGTGAGGACTTCTGTCTACGGAGACTTTTTTCTACAGAACTTCCAAGCTATGGAACTTGTTACCGAACGGAATTTTCCTCAATAATTACAACCTATGCTTATTTAAGAAGGTGGGTCATCGCCATCTCTCCTTGTTTCCGCATCCTACTCGCAGTGGTTTGCAGGCATAATGGGGTTAATCTTTGCAAGTGAATTGAACATAAAAAAACCTCACAACTGCTCCCTACCTATTTGCGAATTTGGTTACGGGGGTGATTTTTGATAAACAATTTTTTGGTGTTTGAGAAAATTGATTGAAAAAGATAACAAAATTGTATAATAAGAGATATTAGTTTAACTTTGCAAATAATAAATAGAGTAAGTAATTTGTCAGTATTAAGGGTTGTCAAAAAAAAATTCAAAGCACTACGATTTTTTTTTGGACTCGGAATGATTCGCGGTTTTTGCTAAAAGTCTAAAAGCAGCACTATTGGTGAACTAATATTTAACTTTATAAAATCTAGTATGTATGTATTTTTATTGTAAACTGCAATCATTATGTGTATTCTTACTTCCATTAAAAATAAATAATATGTCGCCTAAGCATGACAATTTTATTCTTATCATTCGTAATTATTCATTATCTAAATTCTTTTGAGCACTTTCCAAAGATAAGTTATCATTATTCGAATGTTTATGTATTTGTATTGTTTATAAAGAAATTGTTCCTCATTATTTTCAAATTAGCTGCCTTTCTTATAAATATGGGGATATCGTTTATTGCAAAAGTTTATTAAACACAAGTTTCATTAATACTACCATTATTAGGGAGTAGGGATGTAAAGAATGTTGGTTTTCCCACATTCGCGAATGCGAATATTCATTTCAAACATTCGCGAATGCGAATGCGAATGTTGGCTGTTTCACTACCACTTGGGGAATTTTGTGAGAAACTTTTCCAGAATAAAAGTATTTCTTAAACAGTTTTTATTTTCATTTAAATTTTGACATCATCATAATTTACAAGTAATATTCATTTCAAACATTCGCGAATGCGAATATTCATTTCAAACATTCGCGAATGCGAATATTCATTTCAAACATTCGCGAATGCGAATATTCATTTCAAACATTCGCGAATGCGAATATTCATTTCAAACATTCGCGAATGCGAATATTCATTTCAAACATTCGCGAATGCGAATATTCATTTCAAACATTCGCGAATGCGAATATTCATTTCAAACATTCGCGAATGCGAATATTCATTTCAAACATTCGCGAATGCGAATATTCATTTCAAACATTCGCGAATGCGAATATTCATTTCAAACATTCGCGAATGCGAATATTCATTTCAAACATTCGCGAATGCGAATATTCATTTCAAACATTCGCGAATGCGAATATTCATTTCAAACATTCGCGAATGCGAATATTCATTTCAAACATTCGCGAATGCGAATATTCATTTCAAACATTCGCGAATGCGAATATTCATTTCAAACATTCGCGAATGCGAATATTCATTTCAAACATTCGCGAATGCGAATATTCATTTCAAACATTCGCGAATGCGAATATTCATTTCAAACATTCGCGAATGCGAATATTCATTTCAAACATTCGCGAATGCGAATATTCATTTCAAACATTCGCGAATGCGAATATTCATTTCAAACATTCGCGAATGCGAATATTCATTTCAAACATTCGCGAATGCGAATATTCATTTCAAACATTCGCGAATGCGAATATTCATTTCAAACATTCGCGAATGCGAATATTCATTTCAAACATTCGCGAATGCGAATATTCATTTCAAACATTCGCGAATGCGAATATTCATTTCAAACATTCGCGAATGCGAATATTCATTTCAAACATTCGCGAATGCGAATATTCATTTCAAACATTCGCGAATGCGAATATTCATTTCAAACATTCGCGAATGCGAATATTCATTTCAAACATTCGCGAATGCGAATATTCATTTCAAACATTCGCGAATGCGAATATTCATTTCAAACATTCGCGAATGCGAATATTCATTTCAAACATTCGCGAATGCGAATATTCATTTCAAACATTCGCGAATGCGAATATTCATTTCAAACATTCGCGAATGCGAATATTCATTTCAAACATTCGCGAATGCGAATATTCATTTCAAACATTCGCGAATGCGAATATTCATTTCAAACATTCGCGAATGCGAATATTCATTTCAAACATTCGCGAATGCGAATATTCATTTCAAACATTCGCGAATGCGAATATTCATTTCAAACATTCGCGAATGCGAATATTCATTTCAAACATTCGCGAATGCGAATATTCATTTCAAACATTCGCGAATGCGAATATTCATTTCAAACATTCGCGAATGCGAATATTCATTTCAAACATTCGCGAATGCGAATATTCATTTCAAACATTCGCGAATGCGAATATTCATTTCAAACATTCGCGAATGCGAATATTCATTTCAAACATTCGCGAATGCGAATATTCATTTCAAACATTCGCGAATTTAAAAATACTTTTTATGAGGTGGGACTAGATAAATTACTGGATTAGTCATTATCTTTAAAAATGTTGTTAGCTACGCTACCCAAGGGCCCCCAACACTCATGATATGGTTTTCTCAAAGGCCCATAAACCCTAGTTTAAGAAACTCTTAGCAGTTGCATTGCTATTTCATAAATAATTTCCCGTCTTATTGTCAAATACATTCGCAATATATTTTCATAATTTCTTGCGAATGCGAATATTAAAAATGATGCAAATATTCGTCACATCACTATTAGGGAGATAGCAATTGAATATGATATTAAAATCAAATAACTCCACTCAATCAACGAAGAATGACACATCTATTTTATATCTTGTCGTTTAGTGAATTTTAAAAAATTAGAAATTTAAAAAAATTATAAAAGTGGAAATTTTGAGAAAAAATTTAAATTTGGAAAACTTAAAATTTTTCAATAAAAGTCCAAATTTTCAAAAAGTTCGTAATTTTTAAGTCAATATATTTTAAAAAAGTAGAAATTTCTACAGAAGTTTAAATCTCTAAAGAAATTTGACATTCCTTAGAAATGGTCAAAATTTTAGGAAAAAGATCTAAATTGTAGAAAAGACCAAATTTTTAAAAATGTCGAAATTGTCAACATTGTTAGAAACTTTTTATATCTTTTGAATTTGGTGCATTAAAGCAAATAGGAGCATCGAACAACCAGTCGTCCATGCGAGGTTCTTCCGCACCGACCGCGTGTACGAAGAGCTAGATGTAAAACTATTCACTGTTCATGCGTAACTCTGTTCTATTAATAGATCAGCCGCCAATCTTAAATATTTGTAAGAGAATCTAACAACATAATAATAATTAAAAATTTCTAGAAGCACTTAAAATCTTTAAAAAACTCATAATTTCAAGTCGAAATTTTCAATCAAAAAAGTCGACATTACTGGAAAAAGTTAAAATGTTGAAAAACAAATAGTTTATACATATGTTGAAATAGTCTAAATTGTCGGAAAATTCGAGATTTTCAAGAATAAATCGAAATTTAAAAAGTCGAATTTTTAAAATAAATTTACATTTTCCAACAAAAGTGAAATTTTTCAAAGGATGTTAAAAATTACAAAGAAACTCGAAATATCGAGAAAAATTTTAAATTTTGAGAAAAAAATTGAAATTTTGGGAGAGTTGAAATTTTGACAAAAATCTAATTTTTAGAAAAAAGCCTACTTTCCAAATAAATTCGAAATTGTAAATCAATATTTTCAAAAAAACTCAAAATTCCAGAAAAAATTAAATTTTCAAAAAATTTAAAACGTGGTCAAATGTCACGACAAAAAAATAGATTTTAAAAAATGACAAATTTTCAAAAAAGGCAAAATTTAAAGTCAAATTTTTAAAATAAGTTTAAATTTTCAACAAAAGTGAACTTTTTTAAATAACGTTAAAAATTACCCAAAAAAGTTGAAATATCGACAGAAATTTTGAGAAAAAAATTGAAATTTTGAGAAAAAGTCGAACTTTTGACAAAAGTCTACTTTTTCGAAAAATAGCCCATTTTCAAAAAAATTTGGAATTCATGACTAATAATAAACTTTATTAACGATAAAAACGATAAATGTTGTTGCGTTTTTATCGTTAATAAAGTGTATTAGTTATGAATATTAAAGAATTCCACGAAGTAAGGTTTGGAAACGTGAAATTTGGAATTTTAAATCAATATTAAAATAAATTAAAACTCCAGAAAAAGTTGAATTTTCGAGAAACATACATATTTTTAAAAAGTGGTCAAAATGTCACGACAAAAAAATAGATTTTAGAAAAACCAAATTTTCAAAAAAGTCGAAATTTTCAACATAAGTAAAAATTTTGAGCAAAAGTGTAAATTTTATAAAAAAATCAAGAATTTTTAAACAATTGATATTTTCGCAAAAATTTTTAGCCAAAATTTCAAAAAGAAGCCGAAACTTTGGATAGTTTCAAATTTTTGGTCTTAATTTTAAAAAAGTCGACATTTTCAGTAGATCCTACTAAAACAGGTATTTTTGTATATTTTTTTGAGAAAGAGTCTATATTTTAAAAAAATATTAAATTTTTTAAATAAATGGTTCAAATTTTTAACAAAGTGTAATATTCTAAAGCAAGTAATTTACAGGTCGAGTTTGGAGAAAAAATCGAAAATTAAAAAAAAGTCAATATTTTGAAAAAAGTAAATATTTTCAGTCAGAATTTCAAGAAAACGCCTAAGTTTTGAAAAAATTGAAAACTTTGTCATCTGAATTTGCAAAAACGTCGAAATTTTTAAAGAGAGTTAAAATGTTCATAGTAGAAATTTTCAAGAAAAGGTATTATTGCAATTTTTTGAGAAAAAGTTCGCATTTTCAAATAAAGTTCGAATTTTCAATAGAAGTCGAATATTTCAAAAATGCTGAAAAAAAGAATCCAGGTTTCGACATAAAAGTTGAAATTTTGAAAGTAATCAAAAATCATTAAATTCCGAGAAATTTCACAAAAATGGACTATTTTGGAAATGTTGAAGCTTTCACTGGAAGCCGAATTTAAGAAAAGATGACATGTAATTAACAATATCGAAATTTTGAAAAGGTCAAAATTTACAAGAAAAAAAAGTTGAAATTGTGGGAAAAAATCAAAATTTTGAAAGAAGGAAGTTTTGAAAAAGGTAAAATTTTGAAATGTCCAAAGTTTGAAAAGAGCCCAAATTTTCAATAATAAATTGAAAATTAAAAAAGTTAAAATTTTGAAAACATTCGATATTAAAAATAAAACAATTTTGAAAAATGTGAACATTTTCAATAACATTCGAAATGTGTTTATACTCTTTCGCTCCTAAAAAATTTGTATACAAATAAATTGCCGTTTAATTATGTCAACAATAAGTTGAATTTGTTATTTTACGGATACAATTATTAAATTTCGATCATAAGCGTTACTAATGTCAATAAACAGTGTTCGCAGCTGTTGTGTGAAAAAAAGAGGTTTTAAAATGAAATCAATATGGATATTTCTATTTTGTAAGGGAAGCTATGCTAGCTTCCCTTACAAAAAAGAACACGCCACTCCGCCACTGCCTTTCTTTAAAATTGTGACTATTTCTTGAAGTTTGACTTTTTGAAAATTCCTAATTTTTTTCTCCAAAAATATCGATTTTTCCTTGAAGTTTTGAGTTATTTAAATTTGATCTTTATTTGAAAAATTCACATTTTTTTGAAAATAGTGGCTACATTTTCTTAAAATTTCGTAGTTACATTTTTTCAAAATTTCAACTCTCGTCGAATTTTCATTTTTTTTTTCAAAAATTTTGACCTCGTCAAAATTTCTACTTTCTTGAAAACTTCGAACTTTTTTTAAAATTCTGACTATATTTAAAATATTCGACCTTTTGACTTCTTATCGTAACTTTGAATTTCTGTGAATTCGACTTTTTGAAAAATTCGCTTTTTCTTGAAAATATTGAATTTTCTTGAAAAATCACAGTTTTTAAATTGCCAACTTTAAAAACTTTTAACAAATTAGACATATAAAATGAAATCAAAGACTCATTAGATAAATTTCAACTTAAAAGCTGGAGTTTTAAAAAGGAGTGTTTTTCAAGTTTAAGTCGAAAAATTTCAAAAATAGTCATAATTTAGAAGTTTCGTGACAAGAACTTTGAGAAAAGTAGCAAAAATTATTGAGTAAAAATTTAAAATTTATAAAAAAAACCTTGATTTTAATATGAAATCTTGACAAAAAAAGTTACCATTTTCATAATTCACTAACTGGCAGTTTGCCAGGCTTCCCTGAAGTTCAAGCACCGGAGCATTTGTCCCTTTTGCCTCCCCCTCACTAGAGGACCTGCATGGGCATGATAATCTTATTATTGATTCTTTTTTAGACCGTTGTTATTTGGGAAATACTATTTAAATTTTTAGTAATAAAAATAGACAACAATCTGCAATATTTTTTGAAATTCAACTGGGTTACATTTAAAGAATTTACATATTAAAAGTCGTTTTTCAAAGTGTTTCAGAATATTGTCAACTGTTTTCTTCGCTAAGTGTCGACTTTTTTTTAAATATTTTAAATTTAAAATCCAAATTTCTAGTTAAATAATGAATTCGTTTTATAAATTTCAAATTTGAACATTTTTCTAAAAATTACAAGTTACTTGAAATTGAGTCGAAGTTTTGACCACTTTGGGTCGAATTAGTAGTTCTGGCTAAAATTCATAAATTTTAAAGTTTTCTACTTCCCTATACCAAAATTTATTAATTACCAAAGATTAAATTTTATGGGGGCTCTATTTCGCAACTAAGGTTTTCCATAGTACACCCGATTCTTTTCTTTACAAGACCTATTGATAAACAGACATAAAATCTGCTTTCAAATTATGTCAATGTTTTTATTTTAATTCTTATACCAATATAAACTGTTACTTTGTTTTTTGAAATAAAATATTTGTTTTAATTTGAGGTATATGCCAAATAAAAAAACAATTATAGAAAAAGAACTTTATTAAAAATAATTTACATATCAGTTCTGGAACACCAACTTACATCTAAAAAATAACAAAACTTAAAGGAAAAATTTATTAGTGATTAAATAGGTAATATAATTTAGCATTTAATACACAACAACATATCAGTTATATTCCAAAAAGTCTTCACTGCCTTCGTTTCTTCTGAGACTCCTGCTCCTGAAAATAACAAGAAGCAAATTAGCCATAAAACAAAGTCATCTAGTTGATAACGTTCTAAAAATCCCAGGAAACATTATTCTCGATAAGCGTAAATCCTTGATCAAATTTGACATATTAGTTTATTTTACAAATTAAAGGATGGGAAGGGTTTGGAATGAATACCTATTTCTAGTTACCTTCTGGGTAAGAATAATTAGCAGTCTTCTGAAGATGCCCAAGAAGTTGACCACAAGAGCCATCGAGTGAGCAACAAAATCCTTGTCACCCATTCTGTGTAATTCGATAATATTTTGAGTGTCATACAAGATGTAACCACATAGCAGCAGAAGTCCCAAGTACAGCTGAATTTGGAACAGGATGGCGGTTCCAAAGAAGAAGTTAATGAGCACTAGCACTCCTATTGTGTTCATCAGGGTCATCAAGGGAGCACCCAAATACAACCACTTTCCCCTTTCAGCGAATAGGGAGCATAGAGAAAATGAAACGAACACAACAGACGTAGCTATAAAGGATGTTACTATTATGCTCGGGTCCACCATCATGACATAGTCCAGCAATGGCCCCATTCCTACACCACTTAATCCAGCAAAACCAAGTAAATAACCCACACGTTTCTTCGAAGATTTCCCAGTTCTGTCCTGTGAGCTCATCAGTATGATGCACAATATAAGGCTTCCCAGAGTGCTTATGCCGGCCAATGTCCCTGGCTGAATGAAATTTGTGTAGAAATAAAGCGTTGAGCCCAAGGCGGCCGCCATGATGGACATCGCGACACAGGCGTATACATTTTTAAGATGCTGTCTTAATGGGGGCTCACTGTAACAGAAAAACTACCATTACTAAGCGATTCCCTAGCGATTAATCGATATACTTACAATTTGTTACTGAAAGAATTTAGAAATGTCTGCACTGATGGCGTCATTTTGCTGATGACTGTCACTTATTTCGCTTTATTATTTGGTTCTCGGCGATGTCGATCACTTTATTAAAACGCACTTCGAAAATAGAACTTTTCTCGGAAAAGCTACTTTACTTCTGTTGAAGCTTTATACAAACTGAAACCGATTTTCCGATTGTAAATGTTATGGACACGTCAGATCAGATAACTTCCAGAATATTTATTGTTTGTCCCAACTCGATTGGTCTAGAAAATTCAGATGACTGCTGCGACTACAAACATATGCTACGGCGCAAATCGCATTATCTTTGAATGGAAGTGGCTATTGTTACATCACCGTAATGGTGCAAATGTAATTTACTTTATCAGTTTTCACTCAGTCAGCTGATATCCAAGGAAAGTTTATATTCAAAGTTGAAGATCTGTATTTATATTTATTAATAAACCATTTATATAATAAGACTGATGGGATGGATTTATTTATCAGATAAATTGAATGAATTGAATGAAAATTATCTGCGTGCTAACGTGAGATTACTTCAGTCTCTAAAATATAAGTAAGGTTTAATGTTTAATTTTAGAACAAATGCATTTAATAACCAGTCACTATTTGATTTATTAATGCACCAACTATAATTTGAAGTTGTGAGGCCGTGCAACTAGGATTGTCAACATATTTTCGGCTGATTATAGTGTACTATATTTTTCAGAATAAGCAATAAAAAATATAGTCACTTCAAAAAAATATGGTATTTGTTGACTGAGTTTTACCTTTATGTTGTGCTCCCTCCTGAAGTATAAAAAATCTGTTCATGCTCCAATTTAAGTTTTTTCAATTAAAGTCGAACATTCGAATCAAAACATATTTTAAAAAAATCAAAATTCTCAAAAAAATTTATAATTTTGAAAAATATCGAAAATTAAAACTTTTAATTCGATTATTTGAAAAATGAGGCGAAATATTGAGAAAGTTCCAAATATTTAGAAAAGTCGAAATTTTACAGTCGAAAAATTCAAAAAAAGGGTATATTTTGAATAAATTAGAAAATTTTTGAAAACAGTCGAAATTTTGAAAAATGTAGAAAAATTTATAAAAAGTTAAAATTTTCAAAAAAAATCAAAATTTTCAAAAAATTGAAGTTTTTTATAATTCGACATCTACTTTTAAAAGAAGTTGAAATATTGAAAAATAATACCAAATTTAATAAAAGGGAAATTTTGAAAACTTTTCAAAATAAAAAAAAAGTTTCCAAAATTTCGAAAAATTTTCAAGATTTTCAAAATAGATGAATTTAAAAAAAAAATGTCGAAATCTTCAAAAAACTGAAATTTTTCAAAAAGGCGAAAATTTTAAATAAAAATTGACATTTCAAAGTAAAATTTTCATAAAAAGTTGAAATTTAGAAATAAAAAAAAATCGTATAATTTTAAAAATCGAAATATTGAAAAATGGTCAAAGAACTCAAAAAAGGAAAATTTTGAAGAGTCAAAAGATTAAAAAAAGGTAAAATATTGAAAACAAAATCAAAATTTACCCAAAAATTTAAAACCTCAAAAAAACGGAGCCATTTTGAAAAAAATTCGGAATAAAATTTCAAAAAGTTGATGTTTTGAAAAAATTCGCAATCTGCTTTTAAGAGAAGTTGAAATATTGAAAAATAGTCAAAAATTTCAAAAAAAGGTGAACTTTTGAAAAAAATCAAAATTTTCCTAAAAATGTAAAAACTTAAAAAAGTCACATTTTTCAAAAAAATTCAGAATTAAAAGAAATTTCCAAAATAATTCGAAAATTTTGAAAATAGATGAATTTTCGAAAAATAACGTGATTTTCAAAAAGGCGAAATTTTAAAACAGAATTTTGAGAAATGGCGAAATCTTCATAAAAAGTTGAATTTTTCAAAAAAAATTAGAATTTTCAAAAAATTCGATTTTCTGAAAAAAATTTGTTTAATTTTAAAAATGGGCATCTTTAAAAATGGTGAAAGTTTTCAAAATAAGAAACATTTAAAAAAAACTAAAAAGATTTAAAAAAGGTAAATATTGAAAACAAAATCACAATTTTCCTAAAAATTCAAAAACTCAAAAAACAATAACAAAAAAACTTAAATTTTTAATAAACCAACATTTAAAAAAAATTGAAGCTTTGAAAAAATTCACTCTATTTTTAAAAGAAGTTGAAATATTGAAAAATAGTCAAAAAAAAATTCCCTAAAAATTCAAAAGCTAAAAAAAAATCACAATTTTCAAAAAAAATCAAAATTAAAAGTTTCCAAAATAATTCGGAAATTTCAAAACATTTTGAATATTGATCAATTTCAGAAAATAGCCAGATTTTTAAAAAAGCGAAATTTTCGAAAAAAATTCAAATTTTAAAGTAAAATTTTGAAAAATATCAAAATTTTCATAAAAAGTTAATATATTCCAAAAAAAATCAAAAGTCGAAATTTTGAAAAGAATCCGTCTAATTTTAAAAATCGAAAGTATTTAAAAATGGTCAAAGAACTCAAAAGAGGAATATTTTGAAAAAAAAGTCAAAAAAATTAAAAAAAGAAAAGAAAGAAAAAGAAGCTGAAACATTGAAAACAAAACCAAAATTTGCCTAAAAACTCAAAAAACGGCCCCATTTTCAATTTGAAGCAAAGTTTTAAAAAGTTGAAGTTCCGAAAAAATTTGCAATCTGCTTTTTAAAGAAGCTGAAATATTGAAAAAAGGTCAAAAAGTTTAAAATGTGAAATTTAAGAAAAAAACCAAATTTTTCCTAAAAATTAGAAAACCTAAAAGAAGTCAGAATTAAAAAAAAATCAATATTAAAAAGAAGTTTCCAAAATAATTCAAAAATTTCAAAAAATGTTTAAGATTTTGAAAATTGGTAAATTTTTAAAAATAACGAGAACTTTAAGGAAGTGAAATTTTCAAAAAAAATTGAAGTTTTAAAGTAAAATTTTGAGAAATGGCGAAATTTTCATAAGAATTTTAAATTTTCAAAAAAAATCACAACTTTCAAAAAAGGTTTAAATTTTTGAAAGATTCATATAATTTTAAAAATCTAAATATTAAAAAATGGTCAAAGAACTTAACAAAACAAAATTTTGAAAAAAAAGTCAAAATCTATAAAAAAAAGGGTAAAATCTTAAAGACAAAACATAAATTTTCCTAAAAATTCCAAAACTTAAAAAACTTCGCTATTTAAAAAAAAATCGAAATTTTTTACAAATAAAATTTCAGAAAATTGAAATTTTGAAAAAATTCGCTATCTGTTCTTAAAAGAAGTTAAAATATTGAAAAATTAACCAAACATTTCAAAAAAAGGTGAAGTTTTGAAAAAATCAAAATTTTCCCAAAAATTCTAAAACTAATAATTCACAAATTTCAAAAACATTCACAATTAAAAAAAAAGAAGTTTCCAAAATAATTGGAAAATTTCGAAAAATATTCAAGATTTTAAAAATTGATGACTTTTCAAAAAATATTATGATCTTTAAAAAACTGAATTTTTCAAAAAAACTTGAAATTTTAAAGTATTGAGAAATGGGGAAATTTTCATAAAAAGGTAATATTTAAAAAAAATTAGAGTTTTCAAAAAAGTCGGAATTTTGACAAAAAATTGTATAATTTCGAAAATCACAATATTTAAAAATGGTTAAAAAATTCAAAAAAAAGAATTTGAAAAAAAATCAAGAAACTTAAAAAAGGTGAAATATTAAAAAGAAAATCAAATCTTTCCTAAAAATTCAAAAACTCAAAAAACGACGTTATTTAAAAAAAATTCGAAAGTTTTGAAAACGACAATTTCAAAAAAATTAAGTTTTGAAAGAACTTAAAATATTGAAAAATAATCAAAAATTTCATAAAAAAGGTGAGATTTTGAAAACAAATCTAAATCTTCCTAAAAATTTAAAAACCTAAAACAGTCACAATTTTCAAAAAAAAATCAAAACTAAAAAAATAAGTTTCCAAAATAATTCGATAATTTCAAAAAATTTTCAAGAGTTTGAAAATTGACGAAATTTCAAAAAAAGAGATCTTTAAAAAAGCGAAATTTTCAAAAAAAATTGAAGTCTTAAGTAAAATTTTGAGAAATGGCAAAATTTTCATAAAAAGTTAATATCTTCTAAAAAAAAATAAAACAATTTTTGAAAAAAATTTGTATAATTTTAAAAATCGAAATATTGAAAAATGATAAAGGAACTCAAAAAAGATTTATTGTGAAAAAAAGTCAAAAGATTTAAAAAAAGGGTGAAGTATTGAACAAACAAAATCAACATTTTCAAAAAAATTCGAAATTTTTTACAAAACATAATTTTACAAAAAATTGAAGTTTTGAAAAAATTTGTTATCTACTATTAGAAGAAGTTGAAATATTGAAAAATAATCAACAAAAAAAGAAATTAAATTAATTAATAATTAATTAAAAACTTTTAAGTCACAATTTTTAAAATAAATGAAAATTAAAAAAAAATTCCAAAATAATTCATGAATTTCAAAGGATTTTCAAGAGTTTTAAAATTGATGAACTTTCAAAAAATGTCGAGATCTTTAAAATAGCAACATTTAAAAAAAAATTAAAATTTTAAAGTAAAATTTTGAGAATTGGCGAAATTTCCATAAAAAGTTATTATTAAAAAAAAATTTTCAAAAATCGAAATTTTGAAAAAAATGTGTACAATTTTAAGAATCGAAATATTGAAAAATGGTCAAGGAACCCGAAAAAATAAAATTAAAATAAAAGCTGAAATATTGAAAACAAAATAAAAATTTTCGGAACAATTTAAAAACTCAAAAATCGACGCCATTTTGAAACAATTTTGAAACTTTTTAAAAAACAAAATTTTCGGAATATTTTGAAATTTCAAAAAATTTTCAAAACTAAAAAATAAATGAATTTTCAAAAAGTGTCGTAGTTTTTAAAAAAGCGGAATTTTCACGAAAAGGCTAAAAAGTAAATTGTTGAAAAATGTCAAAATTTTCATCAAAAGATAAAATTTTCAAAAAGTAATTGAAACTTTTTAAAACGACGAAATTTTGAAAAAAAATTGTTTAATTTTAAAAACAAAAACAAAAAAGGAATATTTCGAAGAAATGTCGAGCTTTGAAACAATCGATATGTGCAAAAAAGTTGACACATTTTGAAAAGTTTTGTGCAAAAAAATTGAAATTTTGGAAAGACAAAATTTCCAAAGAAATTCAAAATTTTGAAAAAAATTTGAAACTTTAAAAAGTTAAAATTCTGAAAAATTCAGAATTTTCAAGTGCAACAGCTTTCAAATAACTCAATGACATAATTATAAAGACTCCCGTCAAACAACATAATTTTTGTGCGGATTGTTCGAAAACGGGTACTCCAAATAAAAAATGTGATAGGACACCTTTTGTTTAGAATTTAAAGATCCATCAAACAATGTTACAACATATGGTGTTGTCATTTAAAAAAAATATCGTTTTAGTATCTACTGAAGAAATGTGGTAACATAGGAACACTTTATTGGAACATTTTTCTTAGTTATTTCTTACAACTTTCAAATTGGAAGTACTAGTCTATCTATACTATTTCATATAAAAAAGTTAGCCTATGTCAAGTTTTAAACTAGACTTTGTAAAAATTTCGTTTTACTTTGAAAATTTCAACTTTTTTCTGAAAAAATCGACATTTTAAAATATTCACTTTTTTTTCAAAATTCGACATTTTTTCGGAGTTTTCATATACCTTTAAATTTCGAAATTTCTTGGTTATCTTTAAACATTGATATACAAATCTTGTCCCCTGAAACCAAGAAAGATTAAAAAACACAACAGTTGTTCTAACGCGTTTCGTTGTGTTTTTTAATCTTTCTTGGTTTCAGGAGACAAGATTTGTATATCAATCTCTACATTTCTCTCAAAATTTTTACTTCATTTTAAGTCCTTTGACTTTTGAAAATTTTCACTTTATTGAAAAATTGTACTTTTTTAAATTTTGGCTTTTGGTATACATATTTTTGATTCCTGTGAAAAATGTTACTTTTTTTAAACATTTTCTTTTACTAAAAATTTTCCTTTTTGGAAATTTCACTTTTTTAAAAAACTTAACTCCTTTTTAGAATTTTAAATCTGTTTTTAAATATTTTGACTTATCGTGAAGATTTGAATTTTTTGATTAATTTCGATTTTTTCAAATTTTCGACTTATTTTTGAAAATTTGGACCTTTTTTTAAAATTACCCTTCGTCTTAAAAATTCTTACTTTTTTTTTAAATTTTGATTCAAAATTTCGACTTTTTTTTGTAAATCTGACTTTGAAATTCGCCTTTGAAAATTTCGACCTTTTGAAACATTAACTCGATTTTTTCTTGACTTTTTTCAAAATTTGGAAATTTGGGAAATGAGAATTTTTTGTCATAGATTTCTATTTCTACTGAAAATTTTGACTTTTTTGAACATTTTGAATTTGTTTCAATATTTCCTAAATTTCAAATTTTGATTTATTTTGCAAATTTCAATTTTCTCACAATTCGCCTATTTTCAAAATATTAACTTATTTGCTAAATTTCGATTTATTTTCGGCGCTTCGGCTTTTTTGGAAATATTGGACTTTTCTAAAATTTCGAGTTTTTTTTAAACCTTGACACAAAATGTCGAATTTTTTTCAAACTGTTTTCCAAAATTTTGACTCGAATCTTTTTAAAATACTTTTCTCTAACACTATCATAGAAACTGCACATTCTATCACTAAAAATTGTTATAGAACAGATGTCATTCCAGCACCCGTTCAGAATATATTCTACACACCGTTTTAAATGATTCTTATTGGTCGGAAACATTTAGGTCGCCTGCGGCTCGGGCTACAAACTTTTCGCTCGTGTGGAATATGTGCCATTCCATAACTTGTTGTAGAATATACTAATTTTTGATAACTTTGAATTTTTTGAACATTTCGAGCATTGTTTAAAATTTTGATCATCCCGAAGTTTAGATTTTTATGCGAATATGACTTTTATGTAAAAAATTCAATTTTTTTTGAAAATTTCGACTTGATTGGGTTTTTAGAATTGTGACGTTTTTGAAATTTTTGCTCTTTTTCTGAAATACAATTTTCTTATTTTTTCAAGATTTTGACCTTTTCTCAGAAATTGGATCTTTTGAAAATGTCAACTCGTTCACAATTTCACCTTTTTAAAATTTTGACTTATTTGCTAAATTTCGACTTTCACAAGATTTTGATTTTTTTGCATTTTTCGACTTTTTTAAATAAATTATATACCAAATTTTTTATTTGGTTTTTATTGAAAATATTGACTGTATTGAAAATTTAAAATTTATTGAAAATGTTGACACAGTTTTTCAAGATTTCAACTTTCTCTTGAAATTTTCTTTCTATTTTATTTTTAAATTCAATCTTTTTGAAGTTGTGCTTTTTTGAAAACTTTTAACTTTTTAAAAATTTCTACTTTTTTGAAAATTCTGATCTTTGTTCAATATTCAACAATCACGCAATATTGGCTACTTCAAACCATTGTCGGTATATTTAATTTTTACACAATGGTACCTACAATAAACACCATTTCTGAATTTTCGTATTATACCAACATTAAATGTATATAGGTCCAAAAACAATTTTTATTTACGAATTTATTAAAATATTTAATATCATTTTTGGATTTATATCGCATTTTACGGTAAAATGATCAATTTTAATTTATAAAATCTAAAAAAGTAATGAATGTAAAAAATATTTTATTTTTATATAGGCGCCCTTTAAAATTTGGTGCCCTGGGCAGTCGCCCGGCTTGCCCCCCCCTCCTTCATCCGGCGCTGCTAGCATCACTTGTGGTTGAAATTCGATCAAAACCAAATACATGTTTGTATGCAATTTTCAATTCTTGCCTTGATGATTTAAGGAAAGGTTCCGCTCCTTTCCTCAAATCATCAATTTACACTCTTTTTGAAAATGTATGATTTTTTTAATCGACATTTTCGACCTGTTTAAAAATTTCCGTTTTTTTAATCTGACTGTTTTTCTCAGAATTTCGACTTTTCCTCGAAATCAGCGCCGGATAAAGCCGCTGCCCGGGGTGCCAAATTTTGAGGGGCGTCGATATAAAAATCAAAAATTTTTTTCATTCATTATTTTTTCAGATTTTATAAATTAAAATTGATCATTTTTCATGAGACATTGAGATTTTTTTAGCAAGCAACAAATTGTTTTTTTCAGGGCTTCGAACCGGAACTGAACCGAAAGCCAGAAACCGAAAAAACCGTTATTTTTGTCGGAACAAAAATCGGAACAGAACCGGAAAAAATAGCGGTTTATTTTGGTTCGTATGTTCTTAAAATAATTTTTACTTTACCCTAAAGTTTGGGATTTTTTTTTAGAAATTCGCTTTTCAAAATTTTATACAAATTCATGCAAATTTCATCACAAAATTACGAGTTTACTTAAAAAAAACTTTTTTTTTTGAATGTTTTATTAGAAACTTACAATTTCCACACTTTTTAAGAAAATGTTGATTTTATTCTCAAAATTTCAAGCCAAATTGAATTTTAAGTTGTATAACTTAAATACTCGTTTTTCCAAATTTTCAGCTCTTTTTTGAAATTTGGACCTTTTTTTCGAAATATTTCTTTTCTTTTCCTAAAATTTCGAGTTTAAAATAAAAATTTTATGTGCTATTGTAAATTTAAACTAAAGCAGTGGAGTCTTTTTCATTGAAGCACAGTTTCCTGGCAATTTTATTTGCAAATTCGAATTTTTCCGAAAATTTCAACTTTTTCTTCAAAACAAACACTCAACATTTGTTTTTTTCTTAAACTTGGATTTTCCCTTTTATAACCTGATACGTTAGCACATGATATGTTAGCATTTACTTGTTTAACCAAAAAATTTGATTTTAAATAATGAATCTTAAATTTTTGCACAGTTTTAACTTCTTTTCGAAACGACTTCCATCTTCAAAATTTGACGTCTTTCTTTAAATTAAAAATATAAACTCGAAAACGCGAAATTTTTCTCGTAATTTTGATGTTAATTTCAGAACGTCAACTATTTTCTCGAAATTTCGGTAATATTGTTTTTTGGTTCCTTCGAAAATTCAAATTCCAAAATTCAAACATCGGTTTATACGCTTATTCCCAAAATCAATAAAGGTCTCAATTGCGAGGGTAAATCAAATATGAACCGAAATTTCGAATTTCTATCATGTCGCTATGAGGGCATCGGGAATGTGCGCATACTCTTATACATGTTAGGCGGGGATATCACGTGACTTCCTGCGATCAAGCAAATTCCGTTATCGCCGTTCGTCAGTTGTAAATACCAGGACTTCGAACTGGAACTGAAAATCGGAAACCAAAAAAAACCGTTATTTTTGTCGGAACGAAAACCGGAACAGAACCACAAAAAATAACGGTTTATTGCGGTTCCTTAAATTCATATGTTTTTAAAATAATTTTTACTTTACCCCTAAAGTTTGGGATTTTTTCAGAAATTTCCTTTCAAAATTTTACACAAATTCATGTAACTGTCATCTCAAAATTACGAGTTTACTGTAAAGAACTTTTTTTCTTTTTTTTTTTGAAAGGGATTAGAAACTCACAATTTCCACACTTTGTAAGAAAATGTTGATTTTATTCTCAAAATTTCAAGCCAAATTAAATTTTAAGTTGTTTAACTGAAATATTCTTTTTTCAAAATTTTCGCCTCTTTTTTGAAATTTGGACCTTTTCCTCGAAATATTTATTTTCTTTTCCTACAGCTTCGAGTTTAAAATAAAAATTTTATGTGCTATTGTAAATTTGGACTTAAGCAGTGGAGTCTTTTTCATTGAAGCACAGTTTCCTGGCAATTTTATTTGCAAATTCGAATGTTTCCGAAAATTTCAACTTTTTCTTCACAACAAACACTCAAAATTTGTTTTTTTCTTAAACTTGGAATTTTCCCTTTTATAATCTGAAACCCCTATTTTTTGAAGCTATTAATAAAAATTTGGAGTTTTCTTGAATTTTTTCTTTCAATTTCGCTTTAATTTCAATATGCCAATTGTTTTTCTTGAAATTTCTAATTTTAATGATATTTTTACGATGCCCACTTCATAAAACTTCGCAAAATTCCAGGATTTGCCTTTTTTTCTCAACATTTCAGATAAAATCTCGCTGTTTCTAATTTTCCCTAGGAATTGGGAATGTCAGTCAAAACTTCGAGAGAAAAATGCAACATTTATATTCCAATTTAAAGCCAGGATCTTGAAATTTAAGTCGAAATTTTGAAGGTGAACTTGAAACGATTACATGTTAGAAAATGTCTAATTTAAACTTACAATTTTTATCTGGTTTTGTTTAAGCTATATTTGACTTTTTTCTTGAAATTTTGACTTTGGCCTCGAAGCTTAGATTTTTTTTTCAGATTGTTTTGAATTTAGGCAGCCTTAAAATCGAAATTAAGTCTTTCAATTCATAATTTGGAAAATTAGACTCTTCAGATAAATTAAAAAATTACTGGAACGGGCAAATTTTGAAAACATGTTAAAGGTTTTACAAAAAGTCGAACTTTTGAAAAAAAAATGAAAATTTCGAAAAAAGCTTTATATTTTGAATGAACTTAACTTCGAAAAAAGTCCCATTTTGATTCTAAAAGGTAAAAACTTTCAAAAAAGATTAAAATCCTGAAAAAATTGAAAGATTTCAAAAAGTTACAATTTTGAAAAGAAAACTAAACATTGCCGGGAAAAAGTCGGAATTATTAAAAAAAAGAAGTTAAAACTTTGAGATATAGTAAAAAGCTTGAACTAAAGTGGAAATTTTCAAAAAAAAGGTAAAGGTTTTCGAAAAAAAAAATGTTTCAACATAATCGTATTATAAAAAACCAAAATTTTGAATAAAATCGAAATTTTGAGAAAAAAAGCTTTGTGTCAATTTTTTTACAAGAAGTTAAAAAGTTACAGCTTCGAGAAAAAGTCGAAATTTTCAAAAAAAGCCTAAATTCTGAAAAAGGTTCGGAAATATTTGAAATGTCGAAATTTTGAGAAAAAATTTTATTTTTCAAAAAAACAAAAATTAAAGGAAAATTTTTCAAATAAAAGTTCAGTTTACTACATAAAGGCCGAAACCTCTAGAAAAAACGAAATTAAAAAAATCTTAGTTTTCATAAAAGATTAAAACAAAACTTTGAGAAATTGTCAAAAGTTGGACCAAGGTAAAAATTAAAAAAAAAAACAGTTTTTCAACATCATTAAATTTACAGAAAAAATCAAAATTTTGAAAAAAATATAACAACTGTGAGAAAAGATCGAAATCAGGTGTAAACGTTCATAAAAAAATCAGAATTTGGAAAATAAATTAAAATCCTACAGAAAGGTCAAACTGAAAAATCTTCCGATTAATAAAATAAATAAACATTTGAAAAAAGTGGAAGCTAAAAAAAAAGAACATTTGAATTTCAAAGTTTTCAAAATATAAAGACGAAATGTGTCGAAAAATGTTTAAGAATTTTTAGAAAGTCAGAATTTTGCGAAAAAGTGAAAATTGAAAAAAAGTTAAAAAAAACAAACACTCGAGAGAGTCGATATTTGTTAGTTAAAACTTTGAAAAAATTCAAATTCTTAAAAGGAATTGAAATGTTTTAAAAAGATCGAATTTAAAACTATTTAGATTTGCAAAAAAATTGAAATTTCGAGTCTGAAGTATATATTTACAAAAATAAGGTCAAATATTCAAACTTTGAGATCAATTGAAAATATTTAAAAAAATTTAAAATTTTCAAAAAGTTAAATCTTTAACAAGGACAAAAGTTATCAAAAAGTATAAAGTTTAAAAAAATCGAAACCAACCAAATAAGATACAATTTTGAGGAATTTGAAAAATTCAAGAAA
The DNA here is from genome assembly GCA_028583605.1 of Dastarcus helophoroides. Taxonomy (NCBI): domain Eukaryota; kingdom Metazoa; phylum Arthropoda; class Insecta; order Coleoptera; family Bothrideridae; genus Dastarcus; species Dastarcus helophoroides. The sequence continues at coordinate 37,257,484 of CM053332.1, forward strand.
TCAAAATTTAAAAAAGTCGAAATTATGGAAGTCGAACGAGAAAAGATCGACTTTATGAAAGAGTGGGTTTTTATAGACGAATTCTTCGAAATAAGTGAAAATTTTCAATAAAAATTGAATTCTTAATAAAAGTCGAAATTTTCAAAAAGTATATAATCAAAGGATCCTTTCTCTTTTTTCACCTAGGCGAAAGCGCGGGTATCAGATAATTTTTTTATAAAGATCGGGGTGTTTTTGAAGTTTCAACTCAAAATGAATCCAGAATTCGGAGTTTCAGTGTGAAATTTTTAAACTCGAAAAATCAAGAAATATTTTCTTCAAATTTTAAGCATTACCGTAGTAGTTATATGCTGTAATACTTAAAAAAGAGAGAGCATTTCCTAAATTATGTTAGAAAATCAATTTTTAAATCAAATAAAAACTTTTAAAAATTTAAAAATGAGTCACCCGGAACTGAATTGAAAACCGGAAAAAACCGTTATTGTTTTCGGAACGAAACCGATATGATTTTTTTCCCATAACGAAAACCGAAAACCGGAATGAAAAAAATAGTGGTTCGATGTCCTGGTAAATACAATGAGTTAGCAAGGGGTTCATCCGCACGTTGCACAGCGCATTATTATTAAATTTCTTGCCGGTGAAGGTGTAAAGACCGCCAAAATTCTTCGTAGACTAAAAGCAAAGTTTGGGGATACTTGTTGTATATTTAATCAATTGAAATCAGTAAATCTCACATAAAACTACTAGAATCAAATGAAACAGAGGTAAATTCATTTTATTCAAAGAAGATATGTCAAAAATGTGGTTATAATCATGATTACAAAAAATGCCCTGCATACAACAAGACATGTGCAAAATGTGGAATAAAAAATCACTTTGCACGCATGTGCAAAAGCAAAGAAGCTAAGGAAACCGAAAACGATGAAGAAGGAGCAGTTAAAGCTAACAAAAAAGAAATCTGGAGAAGAGGAAAGAAAACCAACGAAGAAGCGAAAGCAGAAAATGAACAAAGACATAAAAAGGAAAAAGAACGAGAAGTAAAAGAAATAAAAATTATAAACAAGCCTACATCTTCTAACGATTCTGCCAATAGTACTGATACTGACATTTTTATCAACTCTCTAAGCCTTCAATCGAAGAATAATAAAGCTGGTACCAAGATATTACAGTTCAAGGACACGAAATCAACTTCAAACTAGACAGTGGAGCCGAATCGAGTATTCTACCATTGTTGCACTTAAAAGACTTTGATAAGTATTCTTATAAAATATTTTCAACTCATATTACAATTGTATCTTATGGAAATTTTAAAACAAAAGCAATAGGTGAAGTAAATTTGATGTGTAAACACAAAGATGTACAATATAATGTTAAATTTATAGTTGTAGATTTTAACTCTGAACCGATATTAGGCTTAAATGATTGTTTAAAATTAAATTTAATAACGCGGATCAATGACATTTCCGTAAAAAATTGTATAGCACTTCTTGATGACAAAAAAGACATATATAGACATATAGACGTTTTTGAAGGATTAGGTGAACTTCCAGGTGAAATCGATATTAAATTAAAAAATAATGCTATCCCAGTGGTACAATGTGAAAGAAAAGTACCTTTATCACTTCATAATCGTTTAAAAACTGCTTTGAATAACTTAGAAAATCGTAACATTATCAGTAAAGTGGATTATCCCACAGAATGGGTTAATAGTTTAATGATTATTGAAAAACCCAATGGTGACTTAAGGTTATGCATTGATCCCACACCTTTAAATAAATATATTTGTAGAGAACATTTTCCAATACCTAAATGTAATGATATATTTTCTAAACTAAGTGGTAATAAGATTTTCACAGTAATTGACATGAAAGAAGGATTTTGGCAACTCAAATTAAATAAAAAAAGCTCAGACTATTGTACATTTAATACTCCATTTGGCCGGTACAAATTTTTAAGAGTTCCATTTGGAATATCCTCAGCCCCAGAAATCTTTCAAAAGAAATGTTTAGAAATTTTCAGTGATATAAATGGTGTACATATATACTTTGATGATATAATAATGCTGCAAAAAATGAAACTGAACATGACGTAATCTTAAATAAAGTTTTTGAAAGAGCTTTAGAATTTAATGTAAAATTTAATTTTGACAAATTTCAATATAAACAAAATAAAGTTATATTTATGGGACAAGAAATATCTGAAGCAGGTATTCAACCACATAGTAAAAATATTAACAGTATATTAAATTTAAAAACTCTAACTAATAAAAAGGATTTACTAAAAATATTAGGTATGTTTAAATTTTTTTCTAAATTTATCCCAAAATTGTCTGAATCAACAACTAATGTGCGAAATTTAACAAGAAACGATATACCCTTTATATGGCAAGATAAACATGAAACAGAACTTAAAATTCTAAAAAATGTAATAATAACTAAACCAATTTTAGCAATATTTAATGAAAATGAACAAATAACAATTCAATGTGATGCTTCAAGCAAATCTTTAGCTTGCGTTTTGCTACAAGGAAGTCCAGGTCAATCTCCAGTATCATATGCTTCTAGATCTCTTAGTAAAACTGAACAGAATTACGCACAAATAGAGAAAGAGCTTTTAGCCATTGTATATGCATGTGAAAAATTTCATTATTTTATTTACGGCAAAGATGTTATAATCCATACCGATCACAAACCGTTAGTTTCTATTATGAATAAAAATTTAGATAAAGTAAGCGCTCGCCTGCAAAGAATGTTACTAACATTATTAAAATATAGAATCACAATCCAGTATTTACCTGGTGACAAAATGTACGTCGCAGACGTTTTGTCAAGATTTATAGAAAATGAAGAAACTCAGGATGATGATGAAATGGAATATGTAATCCATGCTATTTCTAATAACATACCAATGCCTGATGAAAAAAAGAAAATCTTTCAAAATACCATAAACAACGATCCTGTTTTATGTCAAATAAAACAATTTTCTATGAATTCATCGCCAAAAGACAATAAAATGTTAAACAGAGATGTAAAATTTTATTATAACTTGAGAGAAAAAATTTATTTGTCTAATGAATTATTATTTTTAGAAAACAAAATAATTGTACCAACATGTTTAAGGAGTGAAATGTTAAATTTAATACACCAAGTTCATTTTGGTATAGAAATATCTAAATTAAGAGCAAGACAAGTTATGTATTGGCCTAAAATAATAGTGGACATAGAAAAATTAATAGAAAATTGTGAAACATGCCAATTAAATAGGCCAAATAACCAAAAGGAAAGTCTACTCCCACATCCAATTCCTTCGCGACCATGGAAAAACATAAGTTCAGACTTCTTCGAATTTAATAAAGAAAATTATTTGCTTTTTGTTTGAAGTTTTTAAAACAAAAAATAAGGACATAGACACGGTCATACAACAGTGTAAAGATGTATTTTCTAGATTTGGCATTCCTGTCAATTTTTACTCCGACAATGTACCATATAACAGTCAAAAATTTAGAAATTTTGCTCATGATTTAAATTTCAAATTAAATTTCTCTAGTCCCCATCACCATCAATCTAATGGATTAGCCGAAAGAAGTGTCGCAATTATTAAACAGATATTAAAAAAATGTAAAAACAATTCCGATTTTCCCTTGTATTTGCTTGAATACCGTAACACTCCATTACCAAAAATTGGTTACAGTCTAGCTCAACTTCTATTAAATCGAATTTTAAAATCAAAAGTACCTACCTCTGAGAATAATCTAAATACTACTATTATCGACCCAGAATTATTAAGAAAAAAATTTGAGGACAAAGTTGATATACAAAAAGCATATTATGACAAAACTGCGAAAGATCTTCCCCAATTGCATGTAAATGACAAAGTGCTATTTCAATTGGATGACTCTTGGAAAAAGGGGATAATTGTAGAAAAGATTAATGAAAGATCATATATAATAAAAGATGAACGTAATAAGAAATTTAGGCGTAACAGAAAGTTCATCAATAAAACTCATTTGGATATTAATCTAAATGATGATGATTTTTACAACTTAAACAATTTCATTGAAAATGATAATATATTTGAAACTGATCCCGATAATGACACAATCCCAAATAACGACTCCAATACCCGCAATAATGAAACTATCAATGTTGATTCACGTATAATCACACCAACGTCTTTTTTGAAAGATTATGTACTAGATTAGCAATTAGCCTTAAGAGTTTTGTTTGTAACTTCATTGTTTTTTAGTTTAGTTTATTGTATAGTTTAGTTTTAGTTCTTTATTTAAAAAAGGGGCGTGTTGTATATTTAAATTTAGCGCCAAGCACCAAGAAGAAGATGGCGCGTAGAACGACATAGCGTCACAAGCATAAAAGATTATTGTATAAAGAACTAGTAAATAATAAAGTTGCTTATAGTAAAAGCTGTTTCAATCAAGAATGAACAAATAAAACAATACTTGTTTGAAGAAAACTCAAGTGTATGAAATGGCACAAAAAATTTTTGGAAGGACGAACTCAAGTTGAAAATGAATTTCATACCAGTCGTCCTTGGACCAAAGTGACTGCCGACAAGATTAACGCCGTTCAAAGACTTTTAGAAGGGAATTAACTGTTGGTGAAATTGCAGCTCACATAGGGATACGATTTGGGAGTGCTCAATCCATCATTACAAATGAGCTGAAGTTTCGAAAAATGTTTGCCAGGTGGGTACCTCGTCTTTTGACTGAAGAACAGAAACAACAACATCTGGAGATGTGTCAGCGCCATCCTGAACGTTTTCGACATGAAGGTGATGGTTTTCTGTAACTTATCTCTACGTGTGATGAGACTTGGGTTCATTATTACACTTCTGAATCTAAACAAGCAAGCATGGCGCAGAGAAGAAAGGGGGAAGGTGCACCCGTCAAGGCAAAAACTCGCTTCTCAGTTGGAAAGTTGGAAAGATTCTTGCGGCAGTGTTTTGGGATTTTAAAGGAGTTGTCGATTTTATGCATAAACGTCATACGGTTAATGCTGCCTTCTACTGTCAGCTATTGGATGAAGCAATATCGGCGGAAGAGGCGCCGATATGCACGTTTTGCGGAAGAGGCGCGATTTTTCGGTCAGAAATGTGATTTTGCTTCACGACAATGCTTGCTCCCACTCGGCCAATCTGACACATCAAAAATTAGAGGAAATGCATTGGGCAACATTAGAACACCCTCCTTGTAGTCCCGACTTACATGCGATTATCATATGTTTGGACCGCTGACAGAAGCTCTAGGAGGTGAGCGATTCCACGATGATGCTGCTGTTGAGACATTTGTGCGCAATTGGCTGCAAACATGTCTCCCTTCTTTTTATGATGATGGTATTAAACTCACAATCTGTTGGAAAAAATGCATAAGAAAATCAAGAGATTATGTAGAAAAATAGTTAATAACTTTCATATTTGCATCTTGTACCAATAAATTTTTAAAAACAAATTCTGGTTCATATTTGATTTATCCTCGTGTTTCTAGAGCTTTGGCTTTTTATTTTTAAAATTTCGTATTTAATGCCGACCTTTTTCTCAAAAAGCTAAGCTATTTATTCAAAATCATACTACTACTACTATAAAATGCCAGATTATAATTTTTTCCAATGATTTTCACTTTTTGTTGCAAAATTTTGTCTTCAATCGATAATTTTAATTTTTTAAAAACCTGAAATATTTTCGTTAAATTCGTGCTTTTGATTTTTTTCTTTTTTTCCCCAAATATTTTGGGATTATTTAGCGATTATCCGGTCGATTTGTGGACTAGATTAACGATTGAATTGTATAGCATTATAATGGAGTAACAACTCCCTCAGTAGGGGGCGCTGAATTAGGTAGCCCCTCATACAATTTGGAGCCAGTCAGTCCCTGAATATTTGTCTCAACGATATAAACTGCTATGGTTATCTTTTACTGGACTTTATAGGGAGAGTTTATTTTTATTTTTTGGTGGAACGGACTGTTCCTTGGTTTCTTTAAAATTGAAATACCCAACAAAGGTTGCTCTAACACATTTCGATAGCATCTTCAGAGAGATATCTCTCAATTAAGGAGAGTTTATGATAAAACAGTAAAATACTTAATTTCTGAAACTTCTTTATATTTCTAATACAAAATATGAGACACTACGTTTGTGGTTTACAAATTTTTAAAAATCTTTTTTTAATATGTTCAACATCTATATTTACCTCCAAACTTTCGATTTCTGTGCTTGTTAATCCTTTTATATCATTTATAAAATATTCCCCCAGCATGTCTAGAAAACGTGGTACATTTAGGAATCTAGCTACATCACATTTATTTTTTACAAAAGTTATTAATTTGGTGGCTTCTTTTATATAATCAAGTTCGATCTTTGTGTTATATTTTAAATATTCACTTAGAAACTCTACGTGTCTGTGTGGAGCTATGGGTTGTATATTATAGACTGCCACATTAAAAGCTTTCTCAAGTTCCCATCTGACAGAAGGTGTCGTGGTAATTAGAAAATATTTTGGTTTCAAATGCTTTAAACCTTGCAACATACATACGGCCAGTTTTCTGTGATCTTCATTCAAGTCGCCGAATCCATCGAAAAGAAATGAAATTTTGTGCTCTTCTATGAACTCATTTAATATCCCTTCTTCGCTTTTTCCAATAATATTCCCATGCAAATTGATTAATTTAACAAAGAATGATGACACTTCATCCAACTCGCGCGAATACATAAAAGATTTGGCCCAGTGAGGTTTTATTTCCTTATTATTAAATATCTCTTTGCAGCGAGATAAATTAATATGAAATGCCCAGTTAAGAGGATCTTTTTCTTTTATAATCAAACTCATCTTCTGTAAAATATACGTTTTTCCGGAGCAAAGATCTCCACATAATATTATTAGATTCTCCTGCAATTCCAGCAGTTCCTCTTCAGCTTTTATGGCCGTCCAAACTGATTTTTGAGCAGTTGCTGAATACAAACCGAGTGGCTTACTATTAGCCTCTTTAGAATTCATCAAGTAAAATAGTTCCCATTTGGTATCGTAATGCAGCCAGTGTATATCGTTCTCGTTATAAGAAGGAAATTGGAGCATCGCTTCGAACTGATTTTCAGCATTTTCCAAATTTAAAACCACCTTGTTCGAAAAAGGTTTACCCTCCAATTCTCCAAACAATATGACATCTTTAAAATGCATTCTTAAAGTCTCTTGGTGGTCGCAAGTAAGCGCGAAAACGTCACCATCCTTATCCAAAACTTCCTTCTTTAATGCGACCGATCTAGAGAATAAACGAGGAAAATAAAATCTGTTTAAATTATCGATAGGACGTCCGATGATCATCTCTTTATTGGAGACGAAGCTCCCCAAGTTAAGACGTTTTTCAGATTCTGGTGTAAGTAGGATGGCTTTGAGTTTGACAATTTGACCTTGAAAAGTCACATTTCTTAATAATACGAATTCTTTGCAGTTTCTGCTTAAATCGTTGAAAGTTATTAGGCGGTCTTCGTCGTCTCTTCCAATACTATCTAAGATGTCGTCGCAGAGTTTCCTGATTTGTTTGTAGTTTTCTTCTGAAAAATGAAAACGAAAAGTGAAATTGAACAAAACTGACCTATCAGGTTAGGTTAAGTTAGGTTATCACTAACGCGACCATTTATTTTTTGAGTCAAAACGGGACATCGCTTTGTACAGGATGGACCATAAGTAATGGCACATAGAGCAAGAGTGAATTTTTGGTATAAAAATAATGTGATTAAGAAATATTTTCCGTATACCAAAAGTTGATATTAACAGAGATACAGGATGTCAAAGTTGAAAAAAAATGGATGTTTTCGTATAACTATCGAATAAATTGTAATATAGGCACGACATTTGGCACAAGAGGGTTTTTTAAATCGAAGAACTCCAATTTACTAACATATTACCAATAGCTGATAGGGGACGCTACCTGCACTACCCTGCATGACTCTAAATCATCATAACTTTTTTGTGTACCCACTATATTTATTTTAGATAGGTAGTTTTATTTCTCCATGTTTTTTACGTAAAAAAAGCATAGCTTATGAAAGTTGATACGAGCAGCGTTTTCAAGATATTTGCCTTTAAAGTTTGAAGTGCCTTCCTTTTAAATAACTAATATATTAAATTTTCGAAGTAGACTTGAAAAAAAGTTTTTAAAGTAATTTAGGTCAAATATAACTTTGCTGATAATATTATTACCTCTCTGAGTCCGCGCAAGAAAATTTTAATAGTCTGGGTGGTCAAAGCAGATAGTTGGATATGAATTCCAATAAGGGATAGCCAGATTTTTAATTGTTTACAATCCCTTTACATCAAAAAGGTCACTTCTTGCATACTTATTTTTAAAAATATTTTTTTTTCTTATTTTGCTTAAATTTGTTTCAGAAATTACAAAAATGCGTGTAATAATAATGTCAGTTGAGTAAAATTTGATATAAACTATTTTAGAGTCGGTTTTATTACTTTTATTTTGAAACCTACTACGAAAAATTCACATTTACATAACTTAAAATAAACGTACGGCAAATTTTAAAGGCAAATATCTTGAAAACGGTTGCTTGTATTAACATTCGGAAAGTATACCTTTTTTACGTAAAAAATGCTGATACATAAAAATACTTATTTAAAATAAAAAAAGTTGTAATGCTTTAGAACAATACAGGGTAGCGCAGGTGGCGGCCCGCTATGAGTTACTGGCAATCTGTTAGCAAATTAGAATTTATCGACCAAAGAAACCGTCCTATGCAACATTTCTTGACTATATTGAAATGTGTTCATCAGTTATGCGAAAAAATTAAAAATTTGTTTTCAAATTTGACACCTTGTATCTCGGTTAATATCAACTTTTGGTATAAGGTAAATGTGGCTAAATCACGTAATTTTTATACGAAAAATCCACTCTTGCTCCATGTACCATTACTTATGGTCTATCCTATACATCTCAGTTAATAGGACCGATTCATAGGACTCCCAATTTCAAGAATACTAGTCTTGATTCTTAGTGAAAGAAAAAAAACACATTTAAATTTTTTTTTATTTATCAAAATTATTTACTGCAGAAAAGTTAAACAAGATAAATTTTTTGTCATTTTTTATATTTGTCAGCAGAGCAAATTTGTTTTAAAAGAACTGCTGATGATTTTAAGTAATAGTTAAATCTTGGCAATTTTTTTTTTAATTCACCTTAATTATCAACAATGTCACGAGGATCGGAACCCGTAACTAGGTGATTTTAGACATTCACAATGTATTTATTTAAAGCAGTTTTTCCCAACCGGTGTGTCGTAAAAATATAAAACTGTTTTTATATTGAACTCTGTTGGTTTAAAAGTGGTAAAATAGGCCCCTTGTCTGTATTATTTTGTTAAATATAGATTGACAATTATCTACAATGATAGGGTTTTTTTTTTAGTCAAAAATTTTTAGATCGGAAAGAATTATCTGTTATGTCTTTTTTTAGTCGCTAAAATCATTAATAAAAACAGGAAAATGCAGCAAACTAATAAAAAATATGCGTATTTAAATGCAGGGATTTTGAACAAAATATGTTTTCAGGAAAATTATAACTAAATGAGGAAACATAATTTCAACAAAGGGAAGCAGGCATTAAGTTATTTTTAAATCTATGTATCGATGTCTAGTATTAGTTTTTATCAAATATAAATTTGCATCGTTAAAAAATTTGAGAAAAAGCTGCAATTAATAAAAAAGTCCAAATTATACCAAATTATAAGTTTATGCCGGAAAAAATCCAGACCTTGAAAAAAAAATTCCAACTATAACAAAAGGAACCCCGAGTTTTAAACAATTTTTTTTAAAAAAGATAACTTTCCAGTTTAGGTTTTAAAGTTAAAGTAAAAAAAAAGTAAATTAAAAAATTACGTTTACACTAAAATTTAAAAAAAATCAAAAGGCAAAGCATAGAAATTTATTTTAAAAAATGGTGTAATTTCAGAGCTTAGAAAATTCAAAACATTAAGCTTTAAAACAAAATTTGAAAAAAAAAACGTTAGAAACTTTAAAAATTCCAAATTTGCAGAAACATGAAACTTTGAGATTACAGTCTAGCCTTAATACAAAGCTTCTTAAAAAAAGTTTTTGCAGACAAAAATTCTTTTAATTGAATTTTTAGAGCAAAGGAACTTTTGAGGAATAAGTAATTCGAAAGTTCTCAAAAAGGTTCGTTATTTTAAAGAAAAATTCGAAATTTAAAAAAAGTCGACCTTTTGAGGAAAAACTTTCCTGAAAGGGTTTCTGAAGAAAAACTATAATGAGGAAAAGGTCGAATTTTTGGAAAATATTCGCAAATTCGATATAAAATATAAAATTATTTATAAAATTTGAGATAAACCTTTTTCCTTTAACAAAAACCGAGATAAATCCTTTGTAAATAAAAAAGATAAAGAAAATCTAGAGAAATACACTAAAACAAATACATGAATATAGAAAAAAGTCGAATTTAAAAGAATTCAAAAAAATTCGAAAAGTTTGCTAAAATCAAATTTTAGGGTAAAATCTCGAAATGTCTAAAAAGAATCTTAGAGAAAAAAGTCGAAATTTCTAGAAAAAAATGAAATGTCGACATTTTTAATTTCTCTAAGAAAAATTTCCTAAAATGCAGTCGAAATTTCGAGAAATTTTAAATTTCTAAATAAAAATTTGAGGTAAGGTCAAAATTTTGAGGAAAAATTCAAAATTTCTATAAGACATAAAGGATATCGAAATGTCGCAAAAAGTCGAAATTCCTGGAAGTAATTTTTTTAAAAAACTTAAACTTTTGAGGAAAAATAACAAAATTTCTATAAGATATCAGAGATAACGAAAGTTCGCAAAAAGTCGAAATTTCCAGGGAAAAGTCGAAATTGGTGTAACAGTAATTTTTATAGACAACTAAAAATTTTAAGGATAAATGTCCAAATCTCCATTAAAATAAAATAACTAATTTTTAAGCAAAAAGAAAAACCTTCTTAAACATTTTTTTAAACCAAATAAAAAATTATATTGAAATTTCACGACAAATAGTATTTCCTATAAATTTTGAAAAAAACAAATGCAATACTTTAAAAGAAGTCGATCGTTTGAGAAATACCCGAAATTTCGAGAAATAAGACAATTTTTTTTTTAAATTTTGAGAAAAACGAATTCTTTTTACAAAACCGACAAAAGACAATTTAGAGAAAAGTGAAACTTTAAGGAATAAAGCCGAAATTTCAACAAAAATGTTAAAATTTGGAGAAAAAATTTGAAACTTCCATACTCAAACATTAAAAAAAGTAAAAATAGGCAGAATTTCGAGAAACTTTGAATTGCTACAAATTTAAACAAAAGCCAACATTGTTAGCAGAAAATGTGAGAAGTTTAGTTTTGAGAAAAGAAATCGAAATTTCTACAAAAACAGTACTTAAAGAAACATCGAAAAATCGAAATTTCATTAAACATGTTGGAATCCTTGCAACATTTTTTTAAGGAAATGTCGAAATTTGAAAGAGAAGTCTTCTGCAAAAAACGTAATTTCAGCAAAAACGTCGAGATTTCGATTTTTATGTGTAAATTTCATATAATAAAGTTCAAAAAGTTAAAGGTTTTTCCTAATATTTCTTTCGCAAAATTCCAACTTTTCGCAAATTTTCGACTTTTACCGAAATTTTAATTTTAAAGTAAAAATATTGACAAAAAATATAATTATTAAATTTAAACTAAAAATTTGCAAAAAAACTTAAAACTACTTGAAGTTTATTGAAAAAAAATCGATTTTTTGAAATTTCAAGGTTAGTCCAGAATTTAAAAAAAAATTCAAATTTTGAGATATACCCGAAATTAACAAGAATTCATAATCAACTGAAAATTTGGATTTTAAAGTTGAAATTTTGAAAATTTTCTAGTTTAAACTGAACAGTTTGAGAAAAATTTCTTACAAAAGTCGTTTTATGTTTATACAAAATTTTGGGATAGAATTTAAAGCTGTTGAAAAAATACATTTATATTTTGTATATTTTGACACGAAACTTTGAGAAAATTGAGGAAATTCCGGTTTTAAATAAAACTTTTCACAACAAAATTCGAAACCTTAGGAATGTGACCGAATTTTGAGAATCAATTAAACATTTCGACAAAAAAGGCAGGTTTTAAAAAAAGGTTAAATTTTGAACCTTGCGTCGAAATTTTAGAGAAAAATCATTAAAAATTGTAATTTAAAATCGCATTTTTTGACAAAAAGTGCAATATTCAATTGTAATTTCAAACTCTTTCATTAAAAACCCGAAATATGGAAATGTGTTGAGGTTAAAATCGAAATTTTGAGATTTTTTAAAATTACCCTTTTCTAATTTCCGAGTTTTTCCTCGAATTTTTAACTTTAAGTTAAAAATTTATTAAAATAAATTTAAGATGTAATATCAAATGTCAAGAAAAAAGTAAAAAATTAGAGACAAACTGAAAATTATAGAAAAATGTCGAATGTTTTAGTTTAAAATTTATATTAAATAGGTCTCTATTTAACAAAAAAAACTCGAATATTTCACTTCATTCTAAAAAAATTTTTGAAAGGGAAATTGAAACTTTGAGATTTTTCCTAAACAAATTACATTTTTTTGAACGTTTGGCTTTAACTAGGAATACAAAAGTCAACATTTTGAAAAAAAGAGATCGAAATTTATATATAAAAATGACCTCAAAATTCTACTCCAATTTCATAATGTTGACTTTGAACTCGCATTCAAGTTTTTTTTCAAAATTTCGCTCTAAAAAGCAAAAGTCGAAAAAAAATTGACGTTTAATAGTAAAATTGCGAAATTTTTAGTAGAATTAAATCAGATAACCTTAAATCTTCTGATTTGTTGAGGAAAAAATCAAAATTTCAAAAATGAACCCAAAATTTTGGTGAAAAATTTTCCTTCAATATCGATATTTTGGAGAAATCGAATATCCTAATTTTTTTTATAGAAATTTCACTCGAACCTTTACAATTTCTATAAAAAGTTAAAACTTGCGAAGGTTTTTGTTAATGGATTAAGTTTATTTTTCGGTAATTTAGACATTTTTCTAATAATTGCTATTTGATATTTATTTTTGACAATTCCAGTTTAAAATCGAATTTAGATATGCAGTGTGTCTCACGATAGAAAACTGAAGGGGGGGGATTTCCTTTTTATTTATAGGTTTAAGAGAAAAAGTCATTGTTTATAAAAATTCCTGCTTGATCTTAAATCACTGGAAATCATTCATTTTCTTTATTTTTCATACAGGAACCTCAAATATTTGAAAATTCTAGAACATGATGGGTTGTTATTTTTGACGGCATGGAAAAATATTATTTAAAAATAACAAAAACGCCTAAATTTGAAATTTTGGTTTATTTTAAAAAAATTATGCAAAGAAAATAAGCCTAGACTGCAAAAATGCCGCCCCCTAAAGGCATTATTGGACACTAGTCTATTCGCTTTGCATAATTTTTGCATGACTTATCGAAGCTATTCAACAGCTTTTTCTTCAGGCCGCTAGGTGGCACTATATCTAGAAATTTCATTTACGACATTTGTAAATTTATAGGGTTGGTCAAGCTGAACGCTGCAGCCTTTGGGTAAGATAAGATAACATATTTTACAAAATAAACAATATGGTTAAATATGGGCAGCTGGGATCTACGTGTTAAAAATGTTTTCAAATATTCAGTGTGTTCCAGACAATTGTTACATATCAAAGTTGGGATTTTTTTAATGGGACACCATGATTTTCTTTTCATTTTTAAAGTCAGCGTCAAAAATAATGTCAATTTTTATAAGGTTTTTGTGTATCTAAACCTTGCCCTTTTTGAGATAATTCACTTTTTTTAAAATACAAGGTTTTCAAAAATAGAAATTTTATCCTTGAAAGTAAATAATTTTGACAATTTTGACAATGCCAAATGAAAATTTGAAGAAATATTCATTTGGCATATCATTTGCCAAAAATATAGTTTAGACAAGTTTCAAATTTTTTACAGGATGTTCCAAATTCACCGGAACATTTACTTAAACTTCAGACGGCATTTTCTTTATTAGCTTAAATGGAACACGCACTATTTATGTGATCACTATTAGGTACTAAAGCACCACTTTGATATTGAACCCCCTTTATCATCCAATTTTTTTCAATTTTTGCTTCTATTTCACAACATTTTTTATTAGCAGTTTTAAAAACTTTTGACTTTCAAATCGAAATGTTAAAATAAAAATTCAAAGTTTTATCTCAAAAGTTTTATTTAAAGTGAAATTCTAGATTTCACATCAAATTTTTTGAATATATTTCTTGGAATTTTGACTTTTCTCCGAACATTTCGACTATCCTCGAAATTTCGTTTTAAGGTCGAAATTTAAGAAAAATTAAAATTATTGTTTTACATTCTGAGTAAAAAATTCAAGATCTCAACATTATAAAAACGTTAAATTTTAAAAAATTCAAAATTTAGAGAAAAAAATTCTAAAAAAGTAAAAATCAAAATTCTAAATACGAAATGCCAAAATTTTGAAGAAATCGATATCTTTAAACTTCGAAAATTAGGAAAAATTGCGAAATTTTTAAAAGTTATTTTAATTTTTTAAAAGAAGTTTAAATTTTAGAAAGTAATCTAAAAATTTTTCGATAAAAGAAAATCCAGAATGATCAGAAAATTTAAAATTTTCAAAAATTATCGAAATATTGAGAAGTTACAATTTTTTAAAAAATTAAAATTTTGGATAGTTAACATTTTAAGAAAGTGTTTTTTGAAAAAGTAGAACAACAATTTTTCAAAATGTCGCAAACATGAAAATAAGTTCGACATTTTGAAAAAATTTTAAAATTTTATAATTTTCAACAAAATTCGAATAACTGAAAATTTCAAAAAAAGTCGACATTAAAAGAAAATCATGCAATTTAAAAAACAATCGAAATTTTCAAAAAAATCGAATTTTTCAAAATATATTAAACTTCGCACACTGTCAAAAAAGTGAAATGTTGAAAAGTTCTAACATTTCAAAAAGTCGAAATTTTGGAAAAAGCTCAGCTTGTAAGAAACTTGACATTTTCAAAAAGCGTAAATATTTTCAAAGAGTAGAAATTTTTGAAAAAATTCAAAATGTCAAGATTTTCATTAACCCCACATTTTCTACAAAAAATCTAAACTTTGAAAAGCTGAAATTATCAAAAAAAGTGAAATTTTAAAAATAGTCAAACCAATTTTGAGAAAACAATTGAAATTTTGAAAACAAGTGAAAATCTTGAGATGTCGAAATTAAAACATTGTCAAAAGGTAACATTTTGAAAGTCAACATTTTCAAGAAAGATAAAATTTCTGAAAACCATCGAAATTAAAAAAATAGGAACTTTAAAGTAAAATCAAAATTTAAAAAAAGATGAAATACTTTAAAAATGTGCAAATTAAAAAAAAATGAATAATTTAAAAATGATTAAAATCTTCGAAATCCGAATTTTTAGAAAAAAGCGAAAATAGTCAACATTTTAAAAAAATGGAAAATTTGGAAAAAAATTAAAATTTTCTAGAAATAGACAAAAATAAAAAATCCAAATTTTGAAGAAAGTCGAAAATTTCAAAAACTTCAAAAAAATCGATATTTGTAAAAGTCAAAACTATAATAAATATTTTTTAAACAGATGAAAATTATGAAGTTAAACTTTAAAAAAATCATTATTTTCGGAAAAAGGTTGAAATTTTGAGAATAAGGTTAAATTCTGAAAAACATTCAAAATTTTCAATAAAGTCAAAAACTATTTTTGTAAAAGATAAAATTTTAAAAAATGAACTTTGTAGGTTAAATTTTTTTAATTTATTCAATTATTGAAAAAAGTGAAACATTTAAAAATAGCTGAAATTTTGCAAACATTCAGAATATTAAAAAAAATCTTAAAACAAAGCAAAATCCGAAAAAACTAAAATTTTCAATAAAAAGTGGAAATGAAAAAATTTGAATTTTCAGAAAAGTAGTAAATTAAAAAAAGATTTTTTAAAAAAAGGTAAAACTTAAAAAAAATTGTTTTTTAAATCAAAATATCCAAAAAATGTAAAATTCTTTACAAAGTTACGATTTTTAAAATTTAAACTTAAGAACAAATAGTAATGACCATAATTAATGTTTAAAGAAAATAGAATTCCTAAAAAAAATAGTTTTTTATTGTGAAATAAAAGAGTCTTTCATTACAATGTCTATTTATTTTTTTTTATTTGGTGGAACGGACTGGTCCTTGGTTATCTTCAAAAATTGAAATACAAATCTTGTCCCCTGGTTTCAGGGACAATTAATGTCTATTTAGAATAATAAAATAAAAAGTAAACTGTCATGAGGAATGTACATGTGTGTATATGTTTGAAAAATTCCTGGGCTGTACTATTCGTTTAATGGTTCATAGTATTTTTTCTAAGGTATTACTTTATAAAATCTGACAATGTATTACAATATTTTTGCTGCAACTTACATGTGAACTATATTTCAAATTCTTTTATGCATAAACTTTTCTTAAACATTAAATGATTAAGTCGAAATTCTTAATAAAAGAAGCTTAAATTAGAAATTTCCAGCAAAAAGTTAAAAAAAAAATACCGAATGTGCTCTATTGATATTTCGAACTATTAAGTACATTACCACATTTAAAAAAATAAAGAAAAGTTTTGGCACACTAACGTTAAATGACACACCTCACCCGTTCAACAGTAAAAAATTACTTCTAAATATGTAGTTACACAGGTCTGTTAGAAAAAAAGGTAGAATAAAAAAGCCGCATGCAACAATATTCATTATGTAGCATATTAAACCAATCAAAAGTCAACAAGACAATAACTACCTTTGATTCCTGTCATTTCCAGCAGTAACCGTTTGCATTGGTCTTCAAAACGAAACACTTTGATAATTACTTCTTTGCTTCCATCCATAAGAACTTTATTAACTGGCAAAAAAGTAACATTTGACAAACTGCCGTTTCTCAATTCGTCTAAGGCCTGTAAAATAAGAAGAGATCTTGTTAGATTTTGCTTCTCAGAAAACTTTTGAGATGTTCTCTCCTGCTGAATAAGTTCGCGAAATTCGCAGTCTAACGGCTTATAAGTTACATCCAATTCATCTAAAATATCGCAGTAATAATTTGCAAGACTTATCACAATTGTGTTATTTATCTTCGTCGCTACCAGTTCTGTGATTGCTTTCATGTCTTCGGAAGTTAAAAATTTCGAACCATCCTTACTTTTGATGCAATTGAGTATTTCATCTTCGTAAAATTCCATCAGTAAGTCCGATCGAACTATTTCGGAAATTCCAGCTTTTATTTCCATTTCAGTAATATATTTCAACACATCCAGTTCGGGTTGGTTCACTGCCAACGTAAGACGCTCGAAGAAGTCTTTGATATCTTTATCGTTGACGCCATCGCTCGGCAATTTTCCGTTTATTTCTGCGAACTGTTGACCTTTTTCGCAGGTTTTGTACTCTTCTATCATTAAGTCGTAATCAGCTAGATCGTGAATGGTCATTATGGTAGATTTCAATCTTTCCACAATTTCTTTTCTCAATTCCTGCAGCTTCGGAGGCAATTCTTCTTCTTTGTGTAGAAACCAACTAGTGATTACCAATTTGCTCCCCAACCGTTCTATGACGTATCCAGCTAAAAGATCAATGTTATTCATTATGATGGGATTTTGGGCTCGATCTAGTGTTAGTGTGGTGCTACTTTCGGCCAGAATCGCATCAACTAACGCTTTTGCTAATTCATTTGCATTTAGAGGATGAACATTAGGTAACTCATAGAAAACGCCAAAACCTGGAGTTAATTTCAGTTTTATATTTTTCATACTTTCAATAAAGTAACGCTCCGGATCTTGCACTTTTAATTCACATTTATTAGTACTCATCCTCCAGAATTCATCTATCATGCAGTTTCTAAATTTTTTAACTTCGGGATCTAGCTGAACGTTCTCTAAGAAATCCATACTGAACGAATCTCTAGTTTCACTTATAATACTTTTAGCAAGAGCCGTGTGATATTTCTGAAAAATAGGCGGTAATAAATGCAAAGTGTCTTGTTTAGTGATATAATATAATAGCATTTTTGCTAGAGCGCACGCATCTGTCGATTCTCTTAAGATGTCATACAATTTGTGACCTTCAGGAACATTCAATTTGTAATACTTGGTGTCGCTTTCAAGATTAAATATATCATTCAAATCATTGAATAACTTCGCCGAAAGTACAGATTTAATTTTTGGACCAAGATCTACATTCGTGGAAAATATAATGCGATCAATATCACTATCGGTAAAATCGGCTGTCATCTTAATGTTTTTGTAATATTTGAACATTTTGACAATTTTAATCCAAGAGTACTCGGAACATAAATCGCTGTATGTGATCAGGTTCCATTTGTTCTTAATATGTATGGATCGCAAAAGTCGGCCGATTTTTTTTCCGTCGTCGCGAAAGTATTGAAATCCCAAATCAAATATTCTTTCAAATTTATCGGCATATACCTCTAAGCGGAAATTGTACCTTCTGAGTGAAGCTCTGCATGCGAGAAGTACTAATAACTGTTTTAGGTATTTAGTTCTGTGAGCTCCGTTTTTGGCACAAGAATACTCTTGCTGTGGATCTTCATCCGTTTTGTGCTTTTTCTTAGGCTGGACCGGGTTAGAATCATCTTCCTTACCTTCGGTAATTAATTGGTCTCTATTAATGCCAGCGTTGTTAGGCAATTCGTCTTCTAAAAAACTCTTTTCTTGAGCAATTCGTTCTTCTTCACTTAAAAGTAGATTTCTGCATATTCTTTTCAAGTGAGAATATTCCTGTAGATCTAGCAGATTTCTAACTGATATTCCCGTGTTATCTGGGATGTCCACTTTGACTTCAAGAGCTTCGAAGAATCTTATCAGATGCTTTAAACCCTTTCGAATGGCTATGTGGAGGAGAGTTTCACCAGTGTTCTCGTCTTTGGCATTAACATCAACTTTGTGAGAACTTATAAGCCTGGATAGAAGTTTGTTTCTTATTACTTCTGGCCCTTCTTGATTTATAATTATGAAAAGTTTAGCATTTTTGTTTTCGTTCATGTTAAAATCCACTTTTAACGATATTCTTCACTTAATCTGGAAAAAAAATGAAAATGATTATTGGATCAATTGTCATTTCAAATACTTGGAACTAAAACGAAAACGCTTGAGACTTATTTGAGTGAGATTCAATTTTTAGAATTTTTTTATTTGAAGCATGTGAAGCTGTCGAAGAGCTTCAACAAGCATTCTGATCCACTACATACGTTAATATTATTATTACAGTCCAGCTCCTATTTGATTTGCAGAATGCTATTCCATAGTTTCTTTCATATACCGATATGTGGGGCTATACTTAGGGTGCGTTTAGATTAGACACTTTATTCCGTGTATTTCTCTCTGACATAAAAATATAGAAATGTGTTCATCAGTTATGCAAAAAAAATCACAATTTTTCTTTCAACTTTGACACCCTGTATCTCTGTTAATATTAACTTTTGGTGTAAGGTGAATGTGGCTAAATCACGTTATTTTTATACGAACAATCTACTCTTGCTCTATGTACCATTACTTATGGTTCACCCTGTATATTACTTATAATATTGAGATACTATTCCATATAGTAATTTTCAAATTTAGTTAGACAAATTTTGATTTTTTTGCTAAAAATAATTGGAAAATCCTAGTTTATCTACTATTTTTTAATATAATTAAATATTTATGTGTACGGAAATGGAATGTGACTGATTTGAAACAATAAAACAATTTAACCAAAATAAAAAGTATCGGAATTTTGAAAATAAAAACTAAAATTCAAACAAAAAAAATTTTTTTTAATAAATTAAGCTGTTTTCGAAATTTCGGCTAGATCTTAGAATTTATTTAAAAAATTCTCGAGTTTTCAAATTTAAAAATATTAAGCTGCATTTTAACACAAAATTTCGAGAAAAAAGTCAAAATTTTAAGTAGTAAATTTTAAATTCAAAATTTTTAAAAATCTCCACTTGATAAATTTAAAAGTTGAAAGTTTGCGTTTCGAAAAAAAAAAATGTTTTGTTAATGAATTTAAAAGTTTTCACTTCAACTTAAAATGTAGATTGTGTGAAAAATTTGGAATTTTTTACAGGTCGAAATTTTCAAAAAAAAATCTATTCTAATGGAATCCTTTGTTCAATTGTAATTTATTAGTGAAGAAACTTCAAGAAAAAAATAAGTTATTGGGGTTTAATATTAACGCTTCGCAAAAACATTCGAAAATTTGAGAATAAACCAGGAATTAAAGAATTTTTTTGATGGTAAAATTTGAGTTTCTTCACAACATTCTCAAAACTTTGTAGGCATTTGTCTACAAATCTTAATTAGGTATTTTAAAATTTTGCCCTTAATTTTAAAGTTTTAATTTTAAATCCTAGAATCCCTTTAAAAATTCCGGGAATACCACATCCTGGGAGATACTTTTTCCATTCTGGCAACCTTAGCTGAGAACCTCTGGCGACATACCGATTGGGAATCACTGGTTTAATAGTCGCGTAAAGCTTGCGTCGATACATCAGGTCGCCGTCTGCTAAAATAGCAAACGCTTTTAATTTTATTCGTTTTGTTAATCGTTCGCTTCGTTATAGCAGATCAGAAATGAAATTTGTACTTTCCTTTTTAATGTTTCTTTCATGTTCAATATCTTAGTTATCTATGCTGAATTTGAATTTGTTCTTACTTACAATTAGTTAAATGCAACACAATAATTCTGTATGTAAATAACAGAGACTATTAAATAACATGCCATCGTTATAGCTTGATGCTTGGAACGGAGACCAAGACCGTGGCCTTGATTCGTATAATGTAACATCAGCGCACGGTAACTTTTTTAAAACAGTGGACCAAGTATTTAGACAGGCCATACAGTTTTAAAAATTAAAATTGTTAGCTAAAGAAATTTTCTGTAATCTCTGTTATACATATTTAGCAGAGACTGAAGAAACTGACCATTAAACAAAAAAATTGGGCAAATAGCAAAACAATAAAACTTTTATTATTTGACAGGCTTAAACCAGTCATTCAACTAAAAGGCACTATGTGTCGGACGAATAAGCAAATCACATGTTATTTTCCTCTAAGACTGAGAAAACTTATTAT